>OZ037776.1:18444503-18452003 GCA_964035525.1 Porites cylindrica | reverse complement strand
TATGAGCTTGATACAAGAAACCCTTGCTCGATTTGCCGATGGCCAAGAGTTGAGGAATTGTCTGACTCAGACACCAACTCGAATAATGACGCTTCTGAATGAGACAGCGACACGCTGCTTAAAAAAAGGAGAGAAGAGTAACCCGACACGGGAGTTGAAAGATGATTTGCTCGACACGATCGCCATCGATCTGAGCGCTGACGAGTAAACCAACCAAGATGTTTCAGAAAAGCTTGCCAAACTCATCAATAAGAGATGGTCCGATGGACGCTTTTACTGTACAGTGGTTACAATATGTTTTTTTATGCTCCCCCCCTTTAGTGTGACCACGAGAACCCTTCAGAAGATACAGCAGGATTAAGCGACAGGCTTGCTAGTTGTGCCCTTTTGGCCGACTCAAACATGTTGGCCACCTCTGACATGGATGCTAATACATTTAAGCACCTCTAGTACTACCGAAAAGAAAGAACACACTGTCTCTTCCTCAAGATCCCAGTGCAGTGCACCCACTGCATAGTCAGATGTCTCTAATCCTCTGCCACTTGTCCGGCAACATTTGCAGGGTAAAGGAATTTCATCGTCAGCTTCTGACATTATCATGCAGTCCTGGCGGACCAGCACAAGAATCCAATACAGCTCTTACATTAAGAAATGGTTGGAATACTGTCGTAAATGGCAAATTAATCCAGTTTCACCACCACTTGTGGCAAGTGGGCTCAACGTTCTTGCGGAGCTTTATCACAAGGGACTCAGTTACAGTGCGTTAAACACTGCAAGGAGTGCATTGGCCAGTGTCATTGTATTACAGGGTAACCAGTCCTTTGGTAATCACCCGCTTGTTTCTTGCTTTTTAAAGGGAAGATTTATGACAAGACCAGCCGTACCTAAATACAGAGAAGCGTGGGATGTGAACACAGTTCTTGAACATTTAAAAACTTTACACCCTGCAGAGACTTTATCCTTAAAATTGTTGTCATTAAAAATAGTTATTTTGATGGCCGTATTGTCAGGCCAATGCTGCCAGACCATTCATGCTTTAACTACAAAGGACATGAAAACCTCAAACAACAAAGTAATGTTTATTGTAAATGATTTATTAAAAACTACTAAACCTGGTAAAGTATGTACTAAGTCAGAATTTCTGTCCTTCGATGAAGATCCTCGAATCTGTGTAGTGAGGTATCTCTCTGAATACCTGGGTATTCAGAGAGATACCAAGAACCTGAGTCATGATCATCATAAGTTACTTGTTAGTTATCAGAAACCACACAGGCCAGTCTCCAAGGACACTGTTAGTAGATAGCTGAAGATGGGATTAAAGCTTGCTGGCATAGATACTTCCACCTTTAGTGCCCACAGCACAAGAGCTGCATTAACCTCAGCTGCAAGAGCCCAGAAACTATCAATTACCACCATCATGGCTAGTGCTGGGTGGTCATCTGAAAACACCTTAGCAAAATATTACAACAAAACAATTACCAAACCAACAGAAAACTTTGGAAAACAACTACTCAATGCTTTGCAAAAATACAGTTATTTCCTGCTAAAAATCTTAACTAGAAACGCTATTTGATGAAAACAGTTGTTTGTGAGTATTACGGTTACAAGTGTCATTGTTCATGTTTACGACCAGACTGTTTATAAACACAATGTGTGATAATTAAAACTCTGGCTTGTTGTTGTCATATTTATGGTCGACTTATTCTTACGGTCACATGCTTTCAAGTCTCACGTGATTTCATTGTGACATGGACCAGTGACGAAATAGAATTGAGAAATTGAACGAGACTTACCTGTAAGTTGAAGTTTGATTGAGATTCTATGAGTCACTAGTCTGGAACAAGGGAGTCACGAGCCCACCCTGTCATTAACACGTATTACGATACATGGTTGTATCAAGGGAACAGGTTATTACATGCCCTACCCTGTTTCTTTTTTATGTGACCGGTACGTTATTTGTTTGAAGTCTGAACATGAAGATGCCCACGCATATCTCTCATGTGACTCGCTTGTTCCAGACCAGTGACTCATAGAATCTCAATCAAACTTCAACTCACAGGAAAGTCTCGTTTAATTTCTCAGTTAAAAGGTATATGTGGCAAATTAAAGGAGGTAAACACTGCAGTATCGAAAAAAAGACTACAGAACTCTGCTGCTAGGCTAGTCACAACAAGTTTTTAGATGGGCTACCAGTTGAGCAGAGGATAATTTGCAAACTTCTTCTTTTCACCTTAAAGTTGTTAACGGTAGTCTCACACCACAATATCTACACACTCTGTTAACACCATACGCTCCGCCAAGGTAACTTAGATCGGCCTTTAAAAACCTTCTTGGCATTCCTAAATCTAACCTTGGTACATATTGAGACGAAGCCTTTTCAATTGCCGCACTGCAGTTGTGGGATCAACTACCAAGCTATATCCAAAACCAGGTTCTAATTTAAAACTTTCCTGTTCAAACAGGCACTATGTTAGTTGCCTGTTATGAACGACAAAACAAGTTGTTATTTTATTTTTATTGTTATAATAATTTTTTTACCAGAGCTGCGACCCTGTGAACGAGGTTACACAATGGTTTTCCACTGAAATATATTTTCAATTCATTGGCTTATTTTCTGATTGGCTGTTCAAAACAATGTCACAGCTAAATGGACTAATCAGCGCAATTGACATCAACAGCTTATGCAAAGCTATTTGCTTGGCACTTAGCACTTAAAAATTCACTGGGCTTTGACGACCTTTGTATCTGTTAAACGTCGCAAATTGATATTTCATTCAGGGCAATAGAATTAATTCTTATCATACTGTTGGGCAACTTTTGGTTAACTGTTGGTATACTGTCGGCCGACAGTTGGCCAACAGTATATCAACGGTCAGCTGACAGACTCTTAGGGGAGCTCTTCTTCACTTTTACCGAAATAAGTGGTGAGAATTCACTGGAATTTGCTGACACCAAGCATTTGAATCAAACAACAGACCCCTCATCAACTCAACGAAAATGACACTGAAGATCGACTCAAGGATGTTCAAGAGCTTCTTGTGAACTCTTCCAAGACCAACTTTGCCTACACGTAGAAGTTAATTTATAGAGAAAAAGGAAGGCACATATGTTCAAAAATTGTACGTGCCAGCAAGTTAAAAAGGTAAAGAACAGTGCAGATAAGCAATGCTCACCTTGATCATAGGAGCTTTTGACAGCATTTGCAAGAAGCAAAAAAAACTTCCTCATCCACGATGAATTGACAGATGCATAGTCTCTCCAACGGAGATTCTGGTAACGGCGCAGTTCCTGGCAAATGTGTAGGAGCTTTTCACAAAATCACATCGAAGGTGCACGCTTGCAAGCCAAAACAAAATGGCAGATTGTGTAGATCATGAGATTGAATTTCTATTTACTGAAGACGACTTATATTGTAGGTTTGATTAGAGTGAATACGATAACAATGAATGTGTTTTAATACAACTGTGGGTGCGAGTGACAAGACTTTTTATTTGAATAAATTTACACACGTAGCCTGGAACTATGGTGGAAGATCACAGACCAGTCAATAATATTACATCTCCCTCCTTTTGAGGAAAATATAGAAAACTAGATGCTTAACTAATGTTCAGCTGTTCAAGTTCCTGTTAAAGAAAGAAAACTAAACAATGCATGCAATCATAACTTCAGTCTCTCTGGAGCTTAAACTCTCCTAGTTGATCTGCACAGAGGAGGACGAACTGCAGCAGGAAAAGGGTCTGTTTCACCAGTAGGAGAACAGGCAACACTAGCACTGACAGGGGACGTAGAGGAACTGCTGGTCACAAGCTCTTCAGAACGTAAGTCACCAATTGGAATATCCTTGGAGACTTCATTTGAAGGAACTGGAAGGTCAAAGGGCTTAGCAGTCCTTTGTAGGTGCTGACAGTTTCTTCATTTCTTCAGAGTAGTCCACCGGATAAGGCTGCGGGGGGGGGGGGGGGGCATCATCCACACAGTGAACCACACCTGGTACCCATGGCAATTAAGACAACATAAAAGATAAAAAATAACACGAAACAATTAAAAATATACAAAGTCATCAAGATCCTTATTGTAGTTCATGCAAGTTCCTTTAATGAATGGAATCTTCGCTAGTGCTGCTTTGTTGGTAGGTGTTTTAAGAACTCTTTTGAATGTACCAATGTTCTCACATTCTCGGGCAGTCTTATCTAAACAATTCCAGACAACAGGACCCCTGAATAATAGACTGTCTCTACCTAATTTCAAGTTTTACCTACAATACTCGTCACAAATCTTGAAACACCTTTGTGATTTTCCCCTTCCCCATTGTTTTTTGGGTATTACAGTCGTCTCAGTGCTCCAAAATACGCGTGGCTCAACATTGGGGAAGGAAAGGGGCACATTTGAGTGAGAACGAGGGTGTCAGGAGTGAATGCAAGAAATCTGGAGAAAACTCAAGACAAATGGCCCCTGTTTCAACGATCTGTGACGAGTATGGTAAGTACTTCCACTAACTTACCTTTGCGTCTTGAGTCAGGATTTTTCATGTTAAGACAGCCTATTTTGCACGTGTTTTGCCTTGAACATGTCAACAGCTAATCTTCGTTTATAGATATAGCCAAGACTTTGCAAGTGAACATGCTGAAATATGTCACAATCCATAGTATTCTTAGGTAAGCTATGTATTATTTTAGCCGCTGTTAGGCGCAATCATTCAATTTCCATTACAGAACAGGGCCTACAGATCTGCCTCGCTAGTTCACGCAAATAAGCCGGCAAAAAAGTGTATAGAGCACGCGTCACTACATACAAGGATGTCAACAATCATGTCAATCATATCTTTACATTTGCATAGCAATTGTTCCTAAGTTCTCCATCAAACTTGCGGTCAAATCATTGACGAACAATGGCCGTAATGCTGCGGAAGTCCCGGCTAACTGCTTTTGTTTAAACTCTTTACACCTAGACATAAAATAATTACCTGGTGTACCAAGCTGTACTAGAAACGTTTAATGTGCTATCGAAATACCTCGATATGAATAAAAGTTTAAAGTTTGAAAGTGTAAAAGTTGACCATGAAACAGGGCCGACAAGAACTCAAAAATAGAAACAGTTGACATATAATCATTTGCCGAGTCGTTTGAGTCGGAAGCTGCATTTGCTTGCTATATACGCTCCCAAAATTCACTGAAAGTAGATGTATGGAAACTAGCAGCTAACCATTTAGCTAAATTTATAAAACGGGTATTTAAACTCTTTTAAATAACGATGCCACATCTCAGTGGAATACAGTAGGGACTTTAAGATACGACGACGCGGACATGACAAAAGCTGCACGAAGTAAAAATACCCAAAATGACTACCACTGCGCAAGATCGTGACATAAACAAGCCGCGTCCTTGCTCAAGACGAACGCGCTGAAGACCATTTCGACGTTGTTGACAAACTGTAAGTATTTCGACCTATTTTGACCTATTTAAGACAGTGAATTGGCACTTTTTCTTTGTATGTCGAAAGCTTCATTATCTCGGCTGCATTCGTAACGTTTTTTTTTGTCGTTTCCTTTCAGGCTCAGTTGAACTTGCAAACAGTAAACAGAAGAAACATCAGTTGCCATCGCCTCGAATTCCAAACTGCAGTGAGTAGATTTTTCAATTAACGATTTGATGTATAAAAGCAATATTGTTTCCGATTATTTCCTTCTTGTCAAAGATTCTCCCAGTATGTTTAAATTTACTTACAGATCTTGGTTACTCGCACTACCCTTCATTTTGTCGGAATTTAATTCACCCACTATTTCCCAAAGAAATTGTGTGAGATTTTAAAGAAAACACAACAAAACAAGCTAACAGAAACATGTAAACAACTATGTTTGCCAAATGTGCCTCTGATGGCAAAAGGTTTGCTTTATTAAGCAGTCCCAACAGAGTACCGGATTTATAACTATACACACACTTGGCTTGGCCCGCCGACGTCCAATACTTTGCAGCTGTATATCATATATTCCACTTATTATTTTCTACAAGTGATTTCTGCATATAGTGCAACATTCTAGGCTTGATTTAATTTTCTTGTAGCCGTGGCCGAGAAATAATCTTTGTAAACCCATTCAGTGCAAAGAAGAAATCCGTTCGGTGAAGTGCCTTGTGGCAAAGAATGGCGGATACCCTAAACAGCATTAAAGATCCTGGTTTTTTTTCTGGATAACCGCTCAGTTTGAGACCATATCCGGGTTTTGGTGCAAAGATTAAAGGAAAAGAGGCCACGAAATGGAAGGAAAGTGGTATAAGCCCTACGAAAACTGAATAACATGAAGCTATAGAACAAATTATTGCCATGGAAGAGTCTGCCGATGAGCACGACCTGGAAGACGGCAAAAAGAGGGACAAGATGGAGGGAGACAGGGTGAAAGCAGAAGAAATGCACAGAACTGCTATGGACACATTAGGGAAAACACAGAAGAGAAAGTCCAAGGAGGAGCAGAGCAAAGCGAAGAAAAGCAGAAGTGGTGGTGAAACGGTAGAGTTTCTTAAACTAAAGGCGGAGCAAGACATGGATATTAAGAAGCAAGAATTTGATTTGAGAAAACAGGAGCAAGAGAAGATGGCTGAAGCCCAAAAATGTTCAACCAAATGTTAAAACAACAACAGCAACATCATAAGCAAATGCACGACATGCAATCATTACTAACGCAGCAGCAGCAGCTGCAAACCACAACAATGAAGATTATCGCAACACTAGTTCCGAAGTAAACAAACTCGTTTTTTTTTAATTCCTTGCGGTGCTTCAAGTCTCGGTTTATTTTGTTGTTATATAAACTTGAACTAAGTTGGCCTGGACTTCAATCTGGCGAAAGACAATCAGTACTGTAACCGTGTTAGATGTTCAATGACTGGAGTTTGGACTTTATGTCAACGTTTTTAGAAGGTTAAAAATTTACACTTTTCATGAATGGATTAAAATTGATGCTGACAGCCCTAATAAAGCCAAGTTATTCGTTGTGTTTAATTTTATTTGACATTGATTTACTTTTCTGGGTATCTTCCCATATAAACGTAGAACAGTTTTTGGGTCTTATGTTGGGTGGTTGTAAAACAGCATGATCAGGGAAAATAATCCTCTAGAGAAGGTGGATCTAGGTCAAAAAAATTACCGTACCAGCATGTCAAAACATTTTGAAGGATTGCACAGACAATGTACATTTTGCCTACTTGGCTCAGCCCTATTGTTAAATTCCTTTTGAAATCAAGAAATTGGAAATAAGAACTGCACTCATGGAACTGTTGTAAGCGTGTTGTTGGTGAGTCAGTACTCGCTGTTGGAAAGGTCCCTGGAGATGCATTCGAAGGGGGTATGCTGGATCCCCGTATGTACACATCACTTGGCCAGTTGTTGAGACAGCATGTGCCCAGAGATTGTTGTAAAGGCCTGACTCTGCCAACATTGCTGCGTCATGCTTCCTACCTTCTGTTTAGACAAGATAAGAAACTTAAGTTAATAAATAGAAAGCAGTGTTGA
>OZ037776.1:18422003-18439503 GCA_964035525.1 Porites cylindrica | reverse complement strand
ATTAAAAGCTTCTTTATTTATGATCAGGTTTCATTTGAGCAGGTGTCTTGTGAGCTCCTAATTGAAAAAATTATACTATAAGATTTCAAGCTTATCTGTGACCTGATTTTTTTCTTTTCATATTCAGGGTTGCAAGTCGCCTAACATTCATCCCCTTTGTCGTGGGACCACGTAGTCCAAATGGACTAGAGCAGCAGCAGCAAGCTGAAGCCACATGGAAAGCAAGATATGAGGAAGCACCTATGGCCTTGGGCCCACTTCTGGCCATCAATGTGGCTGAAGTGATAGAAGAACGGACCCGGATGTTGATGACAGTATTTGTGAAAATTATGAAATCCTTCTAGCGAGCAAGGTAAGATTAAAGAAATTGTGGACTTCAAATAAAAGAAAAGAAAAAATAAATTAACAGTGCAATGTACCAAATAAATATGTTCAACATTTGGTCAATGTATGATGTTTAGTCCAGCAGTTGAGTCAAATCATTAACCTAGTGAGGTGTATTATATTAAACAGATTGAGTGTCTCATAACTATATTATATGCATATCTTGTAGATGTTTATCAAATAGAGACAAAAAACCTGCAAATTGCTGTAACAATTTTATGTTTTCTCAATTATTTTAGTCAATTTGTCTTTTCATTATTATAATATTTTGTTGATTTTTTTTATCAAGATCATTGAAGTCGTGGGTGATGAAAAACTCTGCTCCAATGAGGATCTTGGAAGATACTTCCATCAGGTGGTATACCCCCAAGGAATAAAAAAGTATCAAGTGAAGCATTCACATGCAACCACGGAAGATGGAGAGCCCATAATCACCACCCTCGTTATGGATGCAATTAACAGCAAAGATTTCACTCGAGGATCAGTACGTACAAATTGAGTTTTTTTTTCTTGACCTGTTATGTACCTCACTTTTAATTTTAAGAAGTCATCTAGCATCACAGGTAAATATAACCAGACAATGTTGTATGCAAAATAACTTAATTTAACCAGTCCACTGAATGTACCTAAACCTCCAGGTGAGGGGAACAAGAAAATGGGGTCCATAGATCGTTGGTGAAATTAGAGAGAAGTCAATATTATGTATGTCTCGACATTAATTTCCAGTTTCATTTGGGTTCGACAAATACAGATTACTTTGTTTATTTTAATCGCTGAATCCTTCATGTGAATTATATCAATTTTATGATGGCAGTTTTTCTACCAGATCGTGTGGGTAACCTCTGTCCGATAATTGTTTCTTAAAATTTGAACTTTACCAGAAAAGGTAGTTTCTCAGGAGTTTGTTCTCAGGATAAATTATCATGGTCGAGCTTCACCTAAGGCTACGAACAGCAGACTTTTCTCCTCGCTCATCGCCACTGAGGGACATTTTACCAGGAGAACGTCTGTGACTCAGTGACAGAAATTCCATACTGATGATGCAAAATCTGTCTGGAATCCGGTCAGAAGCGCTAATTGGTTGACGGAGCAGTTTCATTGTTCTAGCTATTGTTTACAAACGACAGACAAAAGACGAAAGGCAGCAAAGGTCAAATGTATGAATCTCGAACAAAACAGCCAATATGTGTGGAATATAGTCTTCTCTAGAAGAAGCATTTCAGTTCTGCTGGAGCTTATTTGCAGATAAACACAACACTTTTCCAAAATCGACCAGGAGAAACATAAAATTGAACAAATTTGCATTTGAAACCCCATGACTACCAGATTTATTATGTAAACATTGATTTACGTCATCACTATGGAATTTCTGTCGCTGAGTTGCAGACATTCCTCCTCGCGCAACGTCCCTCAATGGCGATGAGTGAGGAGAAACGTCTGCCCTTCACAGGCTAGCTTTACCTTTAATGAATCAGTGTTAAACACTTGTTGGTTGACAAGAGATGAAATGTGCGTAATGGGAGGTTTCCCTTTCTTTGGTTTAAAAAGTCTCTCAACACCAAGGATAGACTGTTCCTTATTCAAGTTTCTGGTGTTTTGGTAAAAATTTCTTACTTCAAACTGTGTGGTATTCAGATCGTAAAATTATTGCAAATGATTGAACTTTAACAAATACATAATGTTTACAATTTCACATGTCAGCTAGAACTACAAAAATTAATGTTATTTGCCACAGTTCAAACATTATCTCTCTGGTACTGTATAAAAATGTGCAAATCAGAATGGCTAGATTAACCTTGCTGATTGTTATATTATATCCTGCTGATACTATTTTGTGTTTTTCTTACTGCAAAAATCACTGCTGGGTGAGTTTTAGTGGTTAGAGTGTCGCAAATAATGAGGCATTTGGCCTACTTTCTACCCCTCACAGTAAGCTAGTATTAGTGTTTTCATACAAGAAACTTATAAAGAAACGTGTAACTCTCACATGTTTGCTTTGTCTAATTCTCATGATTTTTCGTATTTGAAAGAACCATATTTGGAACGAGAGGAAAAGATAACTTACCAATCAAAGTTAGTAATTGACGTGACGTAATATAACTTTACATTCCTGCCCACGTTAAAAACAACGGCTGACAAACAGGGTAAAAACTCTCGAAAGCCGAGTAAGCTTTAAAAGGTTGAAACCAGGAAGCATACCGAAATACTGAGCAGGAAATTGGCATACCACCCGGGCCAAATGCGACATTATGAAACCCACTGATGACCACGCATCTTCTTGATACCTCAGTGACCTTGATTTGAGCAGTAAACTTATACTCCACATAGACTTTTAAAATTCTCATATTTAAAGCCTAGAATAAACCGTAAAAGATATTTTTGAGTAAATTTTGTTAGCTACAATTGTACGTCTCGAAAAGTGTCCAAAAATTGAACCTGAAAAACTAGTATCTATTGTTGGCGTCTTTGCTTGAGAAGTTTGCTTGGCTTTTACTTAGAGAATTCATTTTCTTAAAAGATATCTCTCTAGTGTACTGCTAATACTTTTAACCACTTTTTAGTGCAGTATAGCTAATCCCTTATTGTTGTCTGTATTAGAATTCTCTGAAAAACAAGTAGCAGCTACATTTTGGAACGATGAGCTGGAAATGGAAGTTAGGAGAGTAGGGCGGCTCGACTTTTCTGAGTTATTCCATAAAAACAAGGACAGGGAGACAGTGATGGAGGAAATCGAAAGAAGAAGATCTCAGTCAGTTTATGTTTACAGTTCTGAGGATTGTTCACAAGACTGCAAAAATTAAGAGGGGTATGTTTATCAAAAAATACTCTGAGCAAGACGAATTTTCATCATGGCGGCCTTAGTGCAAGAAGGAGAAAGCGAGTTTGTATCAGCTTTAAATGCGGCTCTCGAGGGTTTTGTGCACAGGACTCTTAAAGAGCAACAAAGGGAGTGTGTTCTGCGAATTGTTTGTGTAAAAAAAGATGTTTTCGCAGTGCTTCCAACGGGATTCGGCAAAAGCGCCATCTATCAGTTGATACCAAAAGTGTTGTCGCATATGGGGCATACTGCAGATGACATTAAAACAACTGTTGCTGTAGTAAGTCCCTTGGACTATATTCGAAAGGAACAGGTTGCTGCCATAGAAAAGTTAAACTTTGGAATCAGCTCTGCAGCTATCGGTGAATCCAATTTGAACGACAAAGAAATCGAAGAAGGAAGATTTGAAATTGTCTATGGAAGCGCTGAACAATGGCTGAGCGATCGATGGCGGAAAGCTTTGCAGTTTGGCGCTCTCCATCAGACTAAGGTGTTGGTTGTTGATGAAGTCCATACTGTGGCAACATGGTAAGTATTTTATCTTGTTTTTCGTGCCAAGTAGATTTTCTCGTTGGGTGGATTATATAATGTACCTAATGTAATCTACCTAATGTAATAACAGAATTATTCTGAAGAGTTCTTCACAGTTTAGCATGAAATTTGTGCAGATGTTTTATCAATATTTGTGGATTAGCAATTTTCTGTGTGTTGTGGGAAAAGCTGGATATTAATAACTTTCTCGCAGGATCTACTTTTGAGTCAATTGTTTTGTCTATGAATCGGAACAAAAGGAACCAAGGAAGCTTATTATTTACAACTTTTACTGAAGAGGACCTGTTTAAGAGACACATAGTCATTTTGCTTGTGATACAAGCAACATTGTATATATCAGACGGTTGTCTACATCTGGTATCAGCCTTGTGACAAATGTTTACATTCTGTGGACTAAAAAGAGTAAATTTTGCAGCAACTTATTGGCCAATGCAGAATACACCAAATGAAAACCCACAAGATTTTCATGTCAGATACTTACACATAGAGTACTGAAATAAGTCCATACTGTGGCAACATGGTAAGTATTTTATCTTGTTTTTCGTGCCAAGTAGATTTTCTCGTTGGGTGGATTATATATAAATCAGTTTGGTTTTATGTAAGCTTAAGGTCATCTTGCATCTGTACAGTTGGTTGCCACTTCTGTTTCAGTTTTTGCTGGTCATCCATAACATTGAGTTCTGTTAAGAAAACCGTTCACGTACAGAGTTAATTATTTCATTCAACTAGGGGACACCATCTGTCCACGATTTTGTGGTTTTTCATTATAAAAATTGTAGTAATATATGCTGTATCATCATGTACATGACTGCAGAAAAGTAAGCCCAAATAACAACTGGAGTCAAGTGAAATACAGAGCATTTTTTGCAACCACTCTGGACAAATGAAGATTTTCATTTACTTACTATTAGTAACACTTTTTTGTCAAAGGGGGCTTGGAAAGAAAGGAAAGGCTGCCTTTCGGGAGGCTTTTGGACGAGTGGCTGAGTTGCGATCCCGTCTGCAAAGTGGAACACCTCTTCTGGCACTGACAGCAACTGCCAACAAGGAAATGAGGAACCGTTTAATCAAGTGCCTTGGTATGAAAAGTGGTGATATCATTATTGTCAGCCCTAACAAGGATAACATCAGATTTACTGTCTTGCAAGCAGACAAACAATTTCTATGCTTCAACTGGCTGCTGTCATTGTAAAGGGAGGAGAAACAAAACACCCCCTTCTCAATAGTATTTTGTAAGACAGTAAATGACATTGTTTCCCTGCTGACTTACTTCCTGATGAAAATTGGAAACTCTGGACTTTATGTTTATGGTGAGGGTCCAATTCATGAGAGATGTCTGCTGGGTGTTTACTATTCGCAGACTCCTAAACATCACAAAGATTGTGTTTCTGGAAATGTCAGAGTGGTTTTTGCAACAACATCCTTGAGTATGGGCATTGACTTTGCACATGTAAAGTATGTTATTCACTACGGGCCATCTAACAACTTGACATCGCATCTCCAGGAAGCAGGGCGAGGTGGGAGAGATGGAAACCAGGCATTTCATATAACATTATATCATGGAAGACATCTGATAACTTGTGAAGGAGATATCAAAACTGCTGTGAAACATTCATTGAAGTCATGCTGCCGAGTTCAATTTCTTCGTAGTTTCGATGAAACAGTTTCTCCTCTGGAACCACAGCATGACTGCTGTAGTGTATGTCACCAAAGTTGCAACTGCCTGGGTGATGGCTGCGGTAAAGTGGTTCCAGAATTTGATTTTGTACCAGAAAGCATGGAAGATGTGAAAAAATCGCGAGATGTTTCTGAGAATGACAAAGAGTGTGTTAAAGAAGCCCTGAAAGAAGTCCAGCGATCACTGTCCTGCCAGACTCAAGTGCGTATGTTTGATGACTCTGCTGTCATTTCTCATGGTTTTTCGGATAAGCTCACTGACAAAATTGTGAGTAATGTCAATTTTATTTACAATGTGCATGATGTAATTGAACACTGTAATCCACCCACTCTTAAGGTGGCAGTCACTATTCTTGAAATTGTCAAGGAAACATTTGAAGATGTGGAAATCACGGATGAGCTTTATTCTTTAGTTTATGCAAAGGAACAAACACATTTACTGGACAAACTAAATGCCTCCTTAGGACGTACAATTGACCTGGAAATGTTTGATGATTTTCTGGATTTAGAAGAAGATTTATTGCCGTAAAAAATGATTATATTAATTTTTGTCATTAATACTAGGGTAGCATTAGTGCAGGGTTTCATTCTTAATTTTCAAGAGTGCTTAATGACAACTTATTTCCTGGCAAAGATCATTGCAGAACCGGATTCGTGACAATTATGACTCTCATTAAATTAGGCGGAAGGCAGCACCTGAGCAGTTTTAACTTTAAATGGACAGTGATCCTTCAGAAAGGATGATTTAATGAATATATGTCAGGTGCATCTCTGGAAATAAAATCACAAATAATGGTTCATAGAAAAGTGGGAAACTTCATATTGAAACCAACATTTGAACAATGAAATAAGTGCCCCCTTCAAATTATGAGCCCAGAAATTTGAAATAGAGTGAAGGACCACTGTTCATTTAAAGTTAAGACTGCTAAAGTGCTGCCTTCTACCTAATGTAATAACAGAATTATTCTGAAGAGTTCTTCACAGTTTAGCATGAAATTTGTGCGGATGTTTTATCAATATTTGTGGATTAGCAATTTTCTGTGTGTTGTGGGAAAAGCTGGATATTAATAACTTTCTCGCAGGATCTACTTTTGAGTCAATTGTTTTGTCTATGAATCGGAACAAAAGGAACCAAGGAAGCTTATTATTTACAACTTTTACTGAAGAGGACCTGTTTAAGAGACACATAGTCATTTTGCTTGTGATACAAGCAACATTGTATATATCAGACGGTTGTCTACATCTGGTATCAGCCTTGTGACAAATGTTTACATTCTGTGGACTAAAAAGAGTAAATTTTGCAGCAACTTATTGGCCAATGCAGAATACACCAAATGAAAACCCACAAGATTTTCATGTCAGATACTTACACATAGAGTACTGAAATAAAACAGTTTTCCCACTATAAAGAGTTAGTGTTTTGTCACTTCATAAATCGCTTTCCAGTCATGAAACCTGTCTTTTGCCCACTGAAACAAATCCCTGTAGTCAATGTCGAGGACATTGGACTGAAACTTTTGGAATGATGGATAGCCCTTTCTAACAGGTGATGTCTCAAACACCTTGCCACTGATCAGGTCTTTAACTATAATGCTAACTGCTTCCTCTGGATCTGTGCTTCCATGGTGCCCACTTCTTTTTACTTTGTTGCAATCCTTGTAAATGGTCTCCATTACTTTATTTAATGGCACAATTGACTGCGCTGCACGTTGTAAAGAGGCACTAGTGACATTAGCACCCATCCCCTTGGCTAACCTTTTAAGCAAAAGATTAAGATGTTCCATGAATAAATGAAGTGGAATATTCCCGCCACATTTACCCTTAGAGTTAATAAATCTATTAAAAATCAAGCAAAAAGCCTCCTCTTCCGACAGAACTGCATAGATTTGAATAAAGAAAAGGAGAAGGGCATAGGCATATTTGGTATTGTGGAACTGATATGCAAACAAAAGAACAAATTTATAACAGTTGCAAGGCGGTAGCCATCTCCGTCCTTCATCCCATCAGCTATATTCATTAGGAGTAAGCCAATTTGTAGTCTGCTGTTGTGATAATTGAGGATGGAGTCATCAACACATGGAGCCTCCTCAGAGTTTGGCTCATTTGGAGTGATTTCTGCATCTGCATGCTGCACACGTTCATGCCTAAGAAAGCAGCAGGGAAATCATGATGAAATTTTTTGTGGCATGCATTGTTTCATAAAAAAAAAAATAAAAACTTCAAAAATTAAAATAGTTTCATAATGTACGTGTATCAACAGATTGTTACAACCATGTAGTCACCAAGCCATAAATAATTTTAATACAGAACCATTAACATTTTACTTCTCATGTATATGGAAATTTAAACTTCAGTATAAGAGAAGTATTTAGCCTGAATTTCAGATGTCTGTTTCTGGTTGCCCATTCCGAAGAAAAGACAGGAGTGGGCAACCAGAGAAATACATGTGAATTATTTACGTTACATTTAGTTAAGAAGGAGCTATTAATTTATAAATTATCTCTAAATTGATGTTGGCAATTCTTTTCAGTAAATTATTGCCAGAAGTAAAGACAATACATTTAAAGGGGGCAGACTTCAAATAATAATTAGGATATTTTCAGCAACAACAATAATTGTTGCTGGAAATATGCAAATGTCATAACTGTTCATCAGTAGGATGCTTAAAATGTGTGCAATTCCACAATTGCCAAAGCATATATCAAACATTACAAGAAAAATACCGTTTCCTTGTTGCATCTGTTGCAAAGACAAGGGTGCAAGGCCCACGGCACTTGTAGTAACCGTACATATCTCGGTTTTCATCACCACCATAATCAATGGCCAATCCATGCCTTTGTTGTTCATGTCTGAATATAAAGGTACAACTACAGTCCCTCTAACAAAATATGTAATAATTAAAAATATATATATCCTCTCTATATGTTCCAAATGTTTATAACTAGAAGCATGACTGAATTCTCAAACTATGTTTGTTTTGCCTTAACATTTTAAAAGTAAGATATCAAACAGGAAATTTAGGTTTGAAAAACGAGGTACAACTGATTTTTATATTTTTGACTTCAAGAAGTCTGGATATCAAATGAAACACTGAGTGGAGTGTCTGATATAGTTTCTCAAATGTGAGAACAAGAATTCTTGGAGAAGTTCAAAGCTAAAGTTTGCAAAATGTTATGGTAATTAAGGTCTGAAACCACTGTCACCATTGATTTTCTTTGTTTTCTCTTTATAAATTAGTAACGAGTTTGATAAGGTTACTCTGTGGCACAACAATTTTGTGGGTTCTAATTTTTGTGGTTATGGTGTAGTGGGATGGGTTTTTTACGCTGTTGCCAATCAAATCTAAAGAAGTACATGGGCATTTGGGCAGCATATAGTTAATTTGGAATTACTACCTACCCCAAGGAAATTTTTCTTTAAGTGCCAGTCAGCAAATGCTGGAGTGATGCCGTCTAACCTGTCCATCGCTGTCTCTGCTAGGGTGTTTGCCCACTGGCAATTCCTTGCCCGCTCTTCTGTGAGCTGGTCTCCATCAAAAAAAATCCTTTGTATTATCTACATATTTTGTTTGTATATCCTCCAAAATCTGGGCCATCTCAGAGGCTTTGTTAGGATTTAAAAAATGCAAACCAAGAGGGTACTTGATTTGCAAAAGGAATGGATTAGCAATGTGCATGAACAGCATATTCTAACCTGCAAACAAGTATTATTTTTCCCCTAATTTGCCTTGAAAAATAAAGGCCTGATCTCACCGGTTACCTTTGTTTATAGGGTAAACACAAGATAAAACTTGATTATGTAACTGAAACTATTTCTTGTGCGGTATATTCTTAAGCTTTGATATCAAAAGATCATAAATATCTATAATTTAGAAAGAAAGGTACACTGACACAAATTAATTCACTTGAATCAAAATAGGCTTTTTTAGTTGTGTGCTCAGAACGGCCTTTGAATAGAAACGAAGCTGGGGGTATAGGCCTTGTTTTGTTACACACAAAACACGGTCACCCCCCCCCCCCCCACCCTTGCTACCTTTGAAAGATGGTCTGTTGGGCAACCTTCAATGTGTTTTATCAACACACTGTAACACTGAAACATTTTTTCATGCATTGACAGCTTACCACTTCTGCCTTTTCTGTCATCTCTTGCGAGTGTGCATGGGGTATATGATAATGAACTGCTTTCCTGAAGGTTTTGTAGGGTGGCAAATACTCAGCAATTACTCTTGGAATTATATAACAGAGGTCTGATAAAATGGATTCTTGAACCTCAGCAGTTGGCAAAATTTCCTGCATCTCTATTTCATCAATACCCTTTTGTGGTCGTTGGTTAGATAGCCCCTTGGGAATGACCCTGTCTTTCACAGCATACGCATGGAAGTAATGCAAAGATTTGTTGTTCTGTGATTTGGTCTGACATCTAGCTTTTACCTCCAGGTCCTAATTATCCTCCACAATCCTACACATTAAAACAAAAACAACATGGTTATAATTTTTTTGCACTATCTTAGAAGAGAGGATGATCATGTTGAATACTATAGTGTTGCCACTATATTCATTCAACAGATTCCTTGCTCTGAGCATCAAAATATCACAGTTGTCAAGTTTAGTTGAACTAAAGAGCTTGAAAACCTGTTAGGTTACTATAAAAACCATTGAAAAATAAGCAAAATGTAGGATCAAAGCTTACATGCAGTTAAGTTTCCAAAGAAGTTCACATCTTCTAATTGGGTTCAAATTTTGTTGAAGTGTTTGTATCTTTAATATCATTGGTTCATTGACAAATGATATCACCATCCCTTGTTCTTTGTTAATTATTCATTGCATAATTTTTTCTATAAGTGGCTTGGTTTGAGTTGTTGCACTATAATGGTCTTTATCTCTTGAATTACCTAGTTTGTTTGCTCACATGCTTATGTCAGTATTTAAGATAAACCGCCTGCTGATCATGATGCATTAAGGTTTCTTAAACACATACAATATTCTGTCACCACTGTAACAAAATTTGTTGTCTGAATTATTTTTTACCCATTCTTTTCCCTTTTTTGCTTGTCAGTATTTGTCAGAAAAGCTTTCTTAGTTTCTATTTTTTCAAGTTATAGTTATAGTACCTGACGTTTTGGGTCTTTTCTCCTTTAAGTGTATCCAATACAGAGAGCACGTCAGTATCTTCCAAAAGGTCATCCTGGTTCCGTGGAAGCATTTCCTTACAAGCTCTGGAAACTGCATCACTGTAATTCTTATATTCAGAAACAGCATCCAAGGAAAAATCGACTGTACAAATTTCCATTGCATTTTCATCTTTTTTGCTGAGACTGTCTATCACTTCTTCAAGTAATTTGATTTTGTTGTGGCGATTCACTGTATCAATTTTCCATTCATTTACTGACTTGTCAAAAGATGCAGCTGCTTTTTTTTGCATATTACGCAAGGTGTTGGGATCACTGGAAAGGCCTAACTTGTGGAAGCAGTCGACTTCTTCCTTCTTGCAACCCCCGAGGACTAGAATTGGAAATTAGCATCCAAAGATTGAGGTAACTGGAAATAATTAATGCCTCTTGGTTGACAGGATTTTTCACTTTTTGGCAACCTTGAACAGATGCCTTAACAAAGGTATGCAGTGAGGGGATTTTCTCTTCTACATCTTTAAGTAGACTTTCATTAGTGAACTCCGCTAGCTTCTCTAAATTACTACGATATTTGAACACGTTGGAACGGTCTTTCGAGTAACGTTTGATCTCCCTTTTTACTTGTTTCCCCAGTTCAAGCAGGACTTTACTGTTCAGTGGCTCAAAGTTCATAACACCACG
Source organism: Porites cylindrica (assembly GCA_964035525.1). NCBI lineage: Eukaryota > Metazoa > Cnidaria > Anthozoa > Scleractinia > Poritidae > Porites > Porites cylindrica. Next base: position 18,428,263 of record OZ037776.1, on the reverse strand, counting down.
TGCAGCAGCTTTGTAATTTTCTAAAGCCAAATTTGTGACAAGCATTTTTTCTTCAGGGTTAGTTTCATGTTCAATGACTCGCCCATTTGGGTATGCAATAAATATCTGGAAAAAGAAAAAGAAGGGAAAGTGATTTACCGCCAGTACATCGGTAAAAGGTCTCATCGCAAATTATTTGAAGCACGTTAGAATATTAAAAGGTTTGAAATAACATGTTGGTGAATTGGCAACAGAATTTTACTTTCACTCCTTGACTGAGAACACATTCATTGAACACATCATTGTAAACTGCGATCAGCCGTTCTTTTCTCTTTTTCTCTGTTTTTTTTCCGTACAGTTTCGCCAAAAAAAACCCGCAGACTGATCGCCGATTTCTAAAACTGGAAAATAAATAATTGTCCAACTTATCTTTCAGCTTTGTGAACAATACATGGAATGATAAAGAGCACTGCAAAAGAGAACGGCATTATCTTCTTATAACGTCTAAATCTTTTCTCTTTCTTTCCTTTTGTCAATTTATGTCAATTATTGTTTGAAAATGGCGGCTAAAAACCTGAGAGCGAAGAAAGTTGAAAGGGCACAGCGTGTATCAGTTAGTTACATTACAGTAACCAAGATCACGGAATATTCCAAACAAAGTAATCCTCACTTCTGGAATATAAACATAAGTGGAAGCAAAAAGAAATAGAATAGGTAAACCCCCACCTTGACAACTGCTGACGAGTAATCATCTTTCACATTAGTTTCGGTCACTGGTAAACACGTTAAGTTTACAACAGAATCGTCCAGCTTTTCTTGCGCGGACCAGGCAGAATTCAATTGAAAAAGCGTTTTCCTCGATTTACTCCCACCTTCTGCTCTCCGGTACGAAGAACCTTTCTGCTTTTTAGAACCGGGAGTTAACCCGCTTGGTGAATAATTCTGACTGTGAAGACGTTTATTTCCACCACCGCTACATTCATCGTCGTTTGTTTCGCTCGCAGAAATGATCTTTGACATAAACCCTTCTTCCAGCTCATGAAACATAGTACAACAGTTGACAATTTTCCTTGCACATTTTTTGCACAGTGACGAGTCACTTTCTGAGGTACAATCAATATCTATTCCGACGCTCTTAATAAGATCGGAGAGGATGATAGTTCCAGTTTTACAAAAACTTTTCCCGCAAAACTCGTTGTTTTTCGTTGGCTTAAAGAGAGGAACGGTGCCTTCTCCAGATGAAACATTAATGGCACAAAAGTGGCATGTGTTGTTCACCTTCTTAGGAAAACTCATCTTAAACTGCCATACGACACGACGCAAAATAAGCCCACTTAACTCGCCTCTGCACAGCTCGTCCAGAGACATTTTGCGCCTTAATCTGTAAATTTGCTGCCAACGAAGCTACTTCCGGTAAATTTTGATTGGCTCATGCTTGTCTCATGACGTGGCCGACATTCCCGTTGACAGATCCTTTAATTAGGGGGCGGCAGACGATTGACAAACAATTGTAACAGGCGTATATTTTTTTCCCCCACCAAAAAAAAAAAAAATCGCCTGATCGCAGGTTAGTTATCTAGTGCTTATGATAACTGGTAATAAAATACTTCCAGGCAATGCAGAGTCTATTTATTACTTTTCCACAGAAGATTTTGTTACCTTTATTTTTTGCTAAACTATTTCATCATATAGTTGCATGTTTCCTTTCATGATTTGTTGAGACACAGGTATTGTTGTTTACTGTATCATATGTAAATTTATCATTTGAGTGCATCGCTTGTTTATTATTATAAATGTAAATATACCTGGATTTTTGAAAACCGGGTTAACAAAAATATCAACTCATTCTACTACTTGGTAAGTTAAAACAACAAAACTCAGTCAAAGGCCAATTAAAAGCGTGTATCTGACACCGGGCAGTAAGTTACTGGTCCCTAGAGAAATTCCAACGAGTCCAAATTTAAAATGACGCAAATTTTAGAACATTTATTCAATAAATTGACTACGCAAAGTTTCAAACCGCTGTCATTTCAATTTTTAACTTGTGTGAACTGGAGCAAAAGAGTGCCTAGTTAAGGGCTTACATAACAACTCAAATAGTTCGCAAAACACTACCTTTTTCGCGGTCCGATAAACAATAGGATTCTGCATGGAATAGACAACAAATTGAATGAAACATAGTACACAAATTATCACCTTCTTATCTGCAAAAACCGGCCTATGATGCAATGCCATTAGAGCCCGCTGAAACTAGACCTAGATCCAATTTTCCTGAGTGGAGAGTTTCTTGTCCAAGGTACAATCAACTAAGCTAAACACTGACAAAACAATATTAATGGCTGGCACAGACTATTTTGGCGAAACTGCAGTTCAACCACGCGATCACATACCTGTCAACACCATGCGGAAATCACACAATCAAACACTTTCGTGGCACTGATAAGACTATCCACAACCACGCATAATCTTCTCACGTTTAACATAAGCAAAATATCATTGAATAACTCGGAAAAACTCAGCCTATTGCCAGAAAAACACCTCTGGACTTTTCTGTTACACTCGCCTTATTCAAGTTCGCGGATGTACAGTCACATGGTCAGCAGATCACCTTAGCCTTGGCCCGGGTCAGAGTTCACAGGCAATTTTGCTCTCACCTAATTCATTTGACTCCTAAGAGCCTGTTCCCGAGACCAAAGACTTAGTGGTCAACTTCGAAAAGCAAACAATACCGTACCTTTCTGTCTCAGCCCGGATCAGGGTGATTGATCCGTTTAGCCAAATGAAACGAGAATATAATACGATATTGGACAAAGCAGACTCTGTGAATCCAGCCCTCATTTCGCAGTCAACTTCCTTAAGGGGATCTACTTAATGTTCATACATGCATATTTGTCCATTCCTCCTAAGAGCAACTTGTGATTTTAAATACAGTCATCACTCTCATGAGCAACCAGGTCTGTGCACGGTTCGGCCAACCCTCTTTTTAAATTTTCTGTTCTACGTTGAGTAAACAGAAGAATATGAATCAACCTCTTTTTTGATTAATTCGTTTACAATGTTACAAGTGTCTTAATTGCTTTTGCTTTCAAAGCACCTTTTTATTGAAACTTTATAATACGACAACGCCAAATAATTTTGGCACTTAAAAATAATGGTAAAATCTAAACAAAAGCCAAAATTCCAGAAGTCCTTGTTTCTTTTCTTGATAGATGATAGATGATAGATGATAGATAGTTTATTAAAATATCGAACATGGCAGTCCGTAGACTGAATTGCGTTACAATTACTTAAAACTAAGATTAAATAAATTCCAAAATTATAAATACTAATTGAAATTATAACAAAAAACATTTCTATAAAAATGCGAAAAACTCTCTATATATAACTAGGTACAAACTAGTCCAAAAAATTATGTACACATACTTCTATAAATCTTATCCCTCCAAAACGAAAATTACTCAATATCTTCTTTTTACTGTTTTATGCTATCTTTTTCCAAAAAAGATAAACAAAATTTGACTTCCGTTTTATGGTTTTTACTTTTTTCGAAAGAAGAAACAAAAAACGAACACGCAGGGCTGGGAGCTGGGCATATCGCGCCATTTCAGAAAATATGAGCCGGCACAAAATTGCTCAGCAATCACTATTTTTAATCGTTTTCAAAATGGCAGCTCTTTTGGTGAAAATGCACGAAACTGTGAAAGACTACATCGACTCCAGTGAAAATCAACCTCTAGTTACTGAGATCGGCAGCAAACTTCTTCAGTTGTCCAGAGCCGTCATCAAAAAGCACACATTTGACGGTGAGAGAGCTTATAAATTTCATTTAGCTCAACCAGCAAGGATGTTATTGAGGAGTTTCACGTACTGGCACAAAACTATCCTGAGAAAATTGAAGCGAAAAACACTAGCTTCAAGACCATGGACTGTGTTTTCCTCCTGGAACTTGCCTTTGAAGGTATTTGATTGCTTCAAAGTTGTAGCTGTAACACCCGAGAATGGTGGTTCGATAGTAAAGAACACACGTGCTGTCCAAGAAATTTATATTACTGATATGGGAAAGTTGAAAGGTCTATTTCTCAGAGTGCCAAATAAAGTTGCAAAAGGATGCATCAATGAAAGTGATATCTTCATGAAAAAAGAAAAGGATGGATCCTATAGTCACGTTCTGGTAACTAAAGATCATCCAGTGATATTCAAATATTCAAAGAACTTAGAGATCATCAGAGTCAGCTTAAGATATGGGCACTTCAACATAGTAGGAGTTCCTCAGCACTCCTTGGCATCAAAAAATTAAAAATTAAATACACAGTACTCCTTACTCCTAAGGGAGAAATGACTGACATGATGAAAGCGTTTGTTTTAAAGCCTGGGAATGCATGTTACATAATTTTTTAGCTGTATTTTTGGCTATCTAGTCCTAGTACTCAATTACTAAAATTTAAAAGGTCATGAACTCAAATTTTGATTTAATTACCCATTTGAACCAAATGAGTATCGCTTTGCAATTTCACCTTGTAACACAGACCTCTGGATATCCATAGATGTCATGAAAATTCTGGACATGGTATCTAAATTTAACTGTGTTGATATCAAAAGTTGCCTCTGCAACGGTATACATGTAACTGTAAGAATTGTTAACTGTTGATTAATGAGAAGAGTTTTGTTGTTGTCAGTGGGGTTTCCACAGCTATGCTTTGGATGCTTTTGTAATGCATCAGTCAACGTTATATTACAATGAAACCTGCAGCTTTGTCATTTCCTTGTTAGAACAGTTGAACGTTCCCTTCCAGTCTTAGAGAAGGGTAGGAATGTCAAGTTAAGATGTTAATTGATAGTTAACATGAAGAGACAGAGACCTACACACTGTATCAGTTTTAAGAATTTATTTAACAACTTTCCTGGCCTTTTCTTAACAACGTAGTTCTCTTGAATAGAGTTAAAAACTTACATTGTTCAGCTTGAAATTTAATTGAACCTATTGGGGGACTGCAAATAAGTCAATTCCCAGAAAGTTCATAACATTGGCCTTTAATCATCAATATAAACAGACAACTATTATCTTCCGTAGTCTCAATACACTGCTTAAACAACAGGTTGGGAGAAGTTGAAGAAAAATCAAAAATTAATGTTTAGCATTTAGCCTGTATATTTGATCATGCATTTGCATTGCAGTACAAAATTTATGACTTGCAACGATAAATGAAGTACTCTACAATTAAAATGACAAAGCACTTTACAACATGAAGACTTCTAACTTGCTAATTTAGAGTTCCGAGTTTTACTCTGATAGCACACTAATGCTGTGTTTACACTCAAGCGTTTACCAAGGTAAACATTAACTGACGAAACCCTGGTACATTTGTACAGTGTTTATACGGGCTCAAATAACTAAGGTAAATCTGTCATCAATCACAATCTAATCGAATTGGCGGCAATTCTACACATAAAATGCTCGCGTTTAAAAGAGAAGCTGTGGCTCTTGTAGTCCTCGCGTTTTACTTTCTTGTTCTTGATCAGTAAACCCAGCAATCGAGATTGCAGCAGCTCTTACTTTTGTAGCACCTAAAGAGGTCGAGGCGAAAGCGATTAATTCTGCTACAAATTGCCCTTCGCAAGACAAGGCGCGTTAGACGTGTGTGGTCGTGGCCGAGAAACCAATTCTGGTTCCAAACTCTATTAAACGGAAATTTTGTTGAAGAATGGTGGAAGGAGAACTTTAGAATATCAAGACGTACGTTCAAATACATTGTCCGATTGGTTGGTCCGGATTTGGCAAAGAAGGACACTTGATTATGCGAATGCATACCGGTAAAAAAACGAGTGGCTGTAGCGTTGTGGTGATTGGTGACTGGAGACACATACAGATCAACGGGCCTTCAATTTGGTATTGGAAGATGCACGGCAATGCTTTTAAAAGCTTATTTTTGTAAGGCTATTGCCAAAAGAGCCCCGCAATTTATAAAATTTCCAGAAACTGGTTGGTCGCATTCGTAATTCGTGTCTTTGTTTTTGCGATAACTTCTTGGTAGACCGAAACCAAACGTAGAAACCTGGTCAAAAACCTGGTCTCGAAAACGTGATCGAATGAGACTGACGCAATCCCAACACCACAGCATGCGAAATTGTATGCGACCGCAAGCGGATGTATCTGTCATCCAAACCTTGGTTACCGACCTTAACCATGCCTGCTCGCAGGGTAAACCGAACTTTTATCTTAGTTAACTTTCTATTGTCTTGAGCGGTGTTTACCAGGGTATCAGTTGGCGTTTACACACGCA
>OZ037776.1:18352003-18417003 GCA_964035525.1 Porites cylindrica | reverse complement strand
CAGAGCCCCATGAAGACTTGCAAGTATTGGATGAGGTGTTGACCAGGTTGGAGAAGCATGGCATATTAGCTAAGAGGTCAAAATGTGAGTTTATGGTGCTAAGTGTGGAGTTCCTGGGCTACCGTGTTGACAGAGAAGGACGGCATCCCACAGATGAGAAGATTGCACCCATTAAAGGGGCCCTGAGCTCGAAGAATATGGCAGAGCTTCGTTCCAGTTTGGGACTGCTCAATTACTATGGAAATTTCATACCCAATCTATCCACGTTGCTGCAGCTGCTGCATGAACTGCCCCGGAAAGGAGTGAAATGGGCCTGGACAGAAGAGAGTGAGAAGGCATTTGTGCGCAGCAAATCTGAGCTTGTGACTGACAAGGTGCTTGTGCCATATGATGAAAAGATTCTGGCTTGTGACGCCCCTCCGTATGGTGTGGGAGCTGTGATTTCACATGTAATGGATGATGGTGAAGAGCGTCCCATTGCATTTGCTTCCAGAACACTCACAAAGAGCGAAAGGAACTACTTGCAAATAGAGAAGGAAGCCCTGGGAATTGTATTGGGTGTCCGGATGTTTCAGAGGTATCTATACGGTCGAACTTTTCACCTGTTAACAGATCACAAGCAATTAGTGACCATCTTGGGTCCTAAAACAGCAGTACCTACTTTAGCAGCAGCAAGAATGCAGCGCTGGGCCGTTATTCTGCAGGCGTACAATTATCAGGCGGAGTATCCCTCATCAGCAGAGCATGCTAATACAGATGCCTTATCACGTTTACCCTGTGACATCAGTCCCATGAAGGAAGAGGCAGAAATGTTCATCTTCTCAGGTCTCGATGAATTGCCAGTTGACTCTAAGGACATCAGCATGCACACATGGAGAGATCCTGTGTTTGGTCCGAGTGTTCTGAACTTTCATTGTATAGCGAGAGTTTTGGAGTACACCCTGGTTGGATGGCCTAATCATGTAACTGAAGAGGAACTGAAACTGTACTTTTAAACGCCAAAATGAGCTAACAGCAGATCAAGGATGTGTCTTATGGGGAATGTGCGTGATCATTCTCCCATTGTTAAGGAACCAATTCTTGCAAGGGTTACATGAAGAGCATCCTGGTATTGTTGCCATGAAAGCCATTGCCTGGAGTTATCTATGGTGGCCTAATTTGGATGCAGAGATTGAGCAGATGGTGAAGAATTGTGAGGTTTGCCAGTCAGTGTGGAAAGTGCCTCCAAGAGCACCACTGTACCCGTGGAGATGGCCTACTCGTGTGTAGCAGAGAGTACACATTGGTTTTGCTGAGGATGGCAATAGTTTTCTTGGTCTAGTTGACAGCCACTCCAAGTGGATTGAGGTAGCACACATGACATCTACATCAGCTAAGAGTACTATTGACCAATTAAGAGTGAGGAAGTTGTGTCCGATAATGGTCTCCAGTTTATTGCCAGTGAGTTTGTGGATTTCCCCTGTATCACCCATCGTCTAATGGTGCAGCAGAATGTACGGTACAAATCCTCAAGCAACCATTACTGAAGGAGGCCAGAAGAGTAAGAAGGGGTGCACTGAAGCGGTCTTTGAAGCACTAACTGGAAAACTTTCTGTTTCAGTACAGAAACACTCCTCATTCTGTTACAGGAGTGACACCAGCAGAACTGTTCTTAAAGCGCAAACCTCGCACCAAGTTCAGTGTTCTAAAGCCTAACACGGAAATGCACATCCAAAACCAGCAAGGCAAGCTACAGCAGCAGCACGATAAGAGCAGTGTTAAGATGCATGAACTGTCTTCGCGTGATTCTGTGAATGAGCGAAATACCCGTGGAGGGGTAAAGAAGTGGGTTCCTGGTACAGTGATTAGAAGGTTGGGGCCATTAACCTATCTGTTGAAAGTAGGGCGGCAACTGCATTATGTACATGTTGATCACCTGCTGCGAACTGAGCGAGAGAATTCTGAAGAGGTTTTAGATGAAGAGGGTTTTGATGATGTGTTTCCAAGGAACAAGCTGTTCCAATGTTGTCTCCAAAGTTGACACCTGGCACGTCAACATCTCCAAGTGCTGCTACTAGTGGGCCGGAGCCAGAAACACAGTCACCCTGTAAGGTACCTATATAGACACCGAAACCAGTTGCAGTACAAGCCTCAGTGCTCAAGGACAAGACCCCCAATTGTGTCTCAGCACAACCGTCAACTGTAAAGTTCCAGACTCAGACCCCCATTGCAGTAAGGAAGTCAGCTTGCAAGCGTCAGTCGCTAAACCCGGTTCCAGCACTTAAGTTGGATTCTCCATCTCGAGCACAGAGTCCCAATATGTCAACTTCAAGAGATTTGCCAAATAGGACTGAGCGCAGATATCCAGTCAGGCAGAGAAAAGCACCTGTTAAGCTAAATCTGTCACATTGATAGTAGTACGGAACATTTTTAGGGTTGGACACTGCCGGAGCTCTAGAGACATTTGTTACCCTTTTTTTATGTTTACAAGCTTCAAGTGACTTATTAGCCTTTTTTTAGCCTTTGTTAACTTGGCAAAACAGTGTCTTCAGTGATTTTAGTACTTTCACATTAGAAGGGGAGGAAGTATTATGTATTCGCTATTTATTTGTCAGTCGTTGTTGTTTAACACATGCTCATTAAAGCAGGTGAGCTCGTGAGTAGACCTCCATGTTGGAAACTTGTATGCTTATGTTGTGTGTTTCATCTAGTTAAATCTGACCGTGTTTGGAACAATTGACTGGTTTCTCCATGTTTAACAGGAACTACAAAGATTCTATTTGTGATGGGGCCTTGGAATAGCAGTTCAGGAATATTGTATTGGCACCTGCCTCTGGGTTTCTGTGGGTCTACAGTAGAGCGACTTTTGTATGACCTTGAATGAAAACGTGCAAACAAAACAGAAACGACAAACAGAAATATAGCAATTTGATTGGTCTATCGAACGGCCAGACAAATAAGCGTGGCTTTTGATTAGCTAGGCGAATGCTTGGGTGAACTTCAATACTGAAAGTAATTTTCCAAACCTTCGGGCAACAAAAGCTTGAAAAAGTCTTGAAACGGGCACATTTTAGGATGCCAGACTGGAGCTTAAATGCTTCAGAAGGAATTTACAAGTTTCGTGCTGCATACCCTATCCAAAAAAGGTACCAGATTGTGGCTGATTGTTCAACAAGTGGAAGTTTTGTGATCAGTGCACGAGAAAACTGCGTCTGTTGCAACACTGCATGGGCAATTTATAAAAAGTTTATCGCAACTGGTGATTGTCAAGCTGGAGCAAGAGGGAGGCCAGCTAGCAAGACGCAACCTTTTATAGCTGCCTGTCTGGAGGCTATATTTTTCGTGAACCCTTTTTTGTACTTGGGAGAAATGCAAGGCAGACTGAGAGCTGACCTGAACTTGTTACCACACGAAGTTCCGTCAGTACCGGTTATTTGCCAGACACTGCATGATCTCAATTTAACGAAGCACAAGTCGACGTAAGTCCCACAATAGCAATTTACACCATACAACTTGGTAAGAAGACAAGCTTCTTCTTCAAGCTCATCCGGTGGCGGGAGCAAAAAGATCCAACAAAACTGTTTTTTGGAGACGAAATGGCCTTTAACAAGCTCACTGATGTACGAACTTCTAGTTGGTTAAGTATTGGTGACATCCTTCCGAGTGTTGAGCCAAAGCGAGACATAAGAGAAAAAATATTGCCTTTGCAGTGGTAGGTTACAATGAAGGAAATGTTAATTGCTATCTAGTTTCCGGTAGCTTCAATGCAGTTTCCATATCAAATGCCATCGAGTATCCCTTTCTACCCTACTTACCAAGAGATAGTTTTCTGGTTCTTGACAATGCCTCGATACACAAAGATGCTGTGCAGAATGTGTTGGTGCGAAAGAACATACCCTCGTCAAAATGCCTACTTACCCTTTTCACTTGAATCCCATTGAAAGCGTTTTTAGCATCCTGAAAGCCAAGACACTTAAGACTACCGGGTTCCACTCGTGCTAACGGAATGGCGAGCCCCATAAATGCTTCCACAGGAGGAACAGTTCCAGTGGTACAGTCATTTTACAGGAGGAGCTGGCAAGTGCAATTTTAAGCGTAATTTCATTTAATTAATGAAACAGTTTTGTTATTTTATATCATTCACCCTCACTCTGTAGTAATTGTTTTTACATAGTGTGTAGCCACTTATTCGATCCAGCACATCTTATGCTAAACTCGTTCATTCCACATCGCATTCTTATTTTTAAGAACGTATTTCTAGAAAAGTAAATTTATCGTAGACATATACTTGCTTAAGCTCCCGGTTTAGTGTTGTCAAAATGTTCTAGTCGACCACTGTATTTAAGCTTAACTTATATGTTTTAAGAGTATAGACTGCAGGTCGAGGCCAGGATTGAGTAGACCACTAGCTTGCAAGTTTTAGGTGTTGCTCTTGCTGTATTTATGATCATTATTTACCAATACGGCAACCCTTCAAAAAGAAGATTATTAGCCGGTCGGGTACTATAAGAACAAACTTAGCTTTAAAATTACTTAAAGCAACTTAAGGTTAAACTTCTGTCACTACTTTATTTAGGCCAAAATATCCCATTCAGTGATCGATTCTCCAATAATTAATTGAATGCACAGTAACAAACTTACATTCAACCGATTTACCCAGTACAATGTTTTGCACAAAGTCTGGTTATGATAAATAACCAGAATCCTTTCTTTCAAATCAAACCTTATATATAGATATAGCCGGGGCTAAAAGCGAAGCTCTCGATAATATTTATAGTTTGTTCAAACAAAATATAAAATCGTGTCATTGGTATGCTTGAAAGTTGATATCAACTAAACTTTCAAATGAACAGCAAATCTTTCTAAAAGAAACAGGAGGAACTTGACAAAATTGCACCCTGTTAGTTTCCTTGAATGTAATTTTTGAATAAATAAACCTATGAACAATATTTGTAATTTTGTAATATTGTAAAGCACTATTGGATATAGCTGGAAATGGAGTTATATAAATAAAGTATTATTATATTTTTTTAAGTGTCAAACCATCCTGGCCATTCATTAATTAACAGCACTTGTGATAGTTTCAGTGCTCGATTGCAGGGCTGTCAACCCCCCAATGACGTCATTTGGGCAAAAACTTCTCATTGACTCCAATTGTAACCAAATTTGCGATGACCCAAAACTCACAAAAACCAGTAAGATTATTAACAATAGCATACTGGAGTTCATGAGGAAATGTTCTATGTTGACAAAAAATAGCTCAAACAATGCTCAAAATAGTTGAAATTGCACTGCAGGACAGTCGAGTCTACTGAAGAAGTGGCATACTTCAGTGATTATTCAGGAGATTTCATTCTCTAATCTGGAGAAAGGGAAGATGTCTCCAGAATTTTCCAGGAGAGTTGACAGCAGTGAATGCTATTGACACAAATGTGCATTAGGCCTTCTTAAAGTACCAGTGAATATCCACGTCGTGACCCTTTCAGTTAGTACGTGAAGTTCCGATAGTAACGACCCCCCGAAATTAACAATGGGCAAAAATCATGAAGAATTGTATCACCTCTTACATGGTGAATTGTGCGTTGCTGTTGATTGGTTTAGGAATAATGGAATGTTGACAAATCCAGAGAAATTTAAATCAATGATTCTTGGATTGACAAATTTAGATTTCACTTTTGTTATTGATGGCATTATAATTTAGAGACGTGATAATATTGATTTATTAGGAATAAATATTGATTCAAGACTTAGTTTTGATAGGCACACCCAATATATGTATCAAAGTATACTGCAAGTGATGAGCCGTTTTAGAAACCTCGTTTCCAGGGATGTCAGAGCACGGCAATACAAAGCTTTCATACTTCCTTATTTTCAATACTGCAGTGCCGTCTGGCATTTTTGTGGAGTAAGCAATAAGAGGAAACTGGAACCACTTAACAAACAAGCACTGTGATCAGTATTTAACGATGTAAACGTCTCTGTTACATGTCCTAAACTGAATATTTAATGCATTGCAATCACTAAATATTACAAGATGTGCAAAGGTGTAAAGTATACAAAGGTCCGTGTGGTAATATGGTAATAACATGTTGGTGCAATAAAGCATGTGATACATAGTTATGTAACAACCTCCCTCTATGAAAAAAAAACCGCAAACAAAAAACAAGCAAAAAGAAAGCAAAGAAAACTAGTTCTATTAAAACAGTCTCATCTTGACGTAGTCTCTGAAACGAGTTCCATGAGAGCAGTTGTTTTACATGACGTAGTCTCTGAATCTTGAAGGCAGTCTGTGCTCACGTTGTGATCAGCGCGGTCCACATTCTATCATTGCACGTAACATGTCTTCTGATTCGATTCTGGTTGTGCTGGGCATTGTTTCTCCTGTTGAGTCAGCATTTGGTGGTTGTCTCTCCTGTTCTTGCTCTGAGTGCATAGATGCGATTTCAAGCTGGTCCATCACTGTGCTGTATCCATCAGCTGACTGCTTTCGCTCTCCTGATTTGGCAATGATTACGGCGAACTGGTCCCATTGCTGTTTTGACCACGCAGGACCTTGGTGTGGGCTTTTCTACTACCTCCCCATGGATCCATGGTTGAGACCTGTTAGTGGGGAGGGGTTTGAGGTACAGTTTTCTTCCTTCTGTGAACTCTCTAAGTGAGGTTAGTGCCTTGTTGTACTACACCTTTGACCTATTTCTCTTTTCTGCAATGTTTTCTTGTACAACCCTCGAACATACTAGTTTTGGCATGAGCGGACTGGTAGCTGTAGGAATAATGTCCTGAGGTTTTCAGGACATCAAGCGCTCAGCAGGGGAATAGTCGTAGCCTTCTTGGGGTGTGTTTCAGTACACTAAGAGAGCAAAGTACAGGTCCTCATTATGTGATTTCTTCAAAATATTCTTGCCAAACTTGACTGCTGATTCTGCCTCCCATTTCCTTGGCTGTGGTAGGGTGACGATTTTGTACTGACTAATAAATGAGACGTGAGAATTCAAGACAATTGCTCACACTCATTTACACGTGTTTTGGTCAGGATCTTGAACTCATGGGATATTTTGTCTGTAACTATTGTTCGATGTAACTAAATATAAGGTATCTGTTCCACCTTTAACTGAAAGAAATGATACAATGATCGGTAACAGCATTACACTGTTACCTTTTCCCCAATTTAATGTCGGGTTCACATCTCATATACTTTACAGTTCTTAAAGCGCTAACTTCCAGCATAACCTGACACATTACATAACAAAACTTGAGATGCATACTATTCCCACCACTAAGAATGAGATGCATGAAGTCACGCAATTACACAAAGTTCCTTTTTGAATCAAACAGTGAGGTTTAAAGGTCAAACCGGGTCAATTTTAGCAATGCAATGGGGAAACCTACAAGAAGTATGAAAAACGAGCCTTTAAGGTTAAAATACCCACTTTTGTGAGTTTCGAAATTGGAAGTGTTAACACAATTACTGCCGGTCTACCATTCTGATCTCTGATGGGGTCTTTTAAGATTTCCTTCAATAAGCCAAGCCAATTCCCAGGTATGTTTTAAATCAATGTCTAAGTGTGTGATTTAATAGCATGAAGATAATTTGGAGTTACATCACATGATGAATATTGCTGCTGAGTACGACTCTCGCTAATACTCTGTTCACTGAATGTGTCCAAATTCCTCCATGCCCCTTCATTTGTGAACGCAAGGAAAGCTGATGTTAGCGAATTACCACAGTGTGAGACTCCTACATCGAGGTTTCTTATCTAGCTAAAAGCTATCTATGCACATAGAATAAAAGACATTGATTCCTTAACTCCTGCAACAAAATCAAGATTTCGCTTGATTTTTCCTGACCATTGCCCTACACCAGCAAGAGATACTTAACTGGTTAACCGACGATTTTCGATGTTACACTGAATATACAAGTAATAATGTATTCGAATACTATGGAAGCATGTTCTGGTCAAAATCATCATAATAAAATGGCAACACAACTCCCTTCTTGTCCAGTGTAGCACTTATTATAGAGTCGTTGTGTAGTTTTATCATCACTACACATTACTTTTTTTAGCATATTGCTAATTAATTTTCAGCACCAGGAATTATTTATCACTACTAGATTATTTTAGATAGTTCTACGAATAAATTCTTGATTCATGCCACAAACTCTTCTTCACTGGTGCTGTGAATAAATTTTACAGCTGGTGTTGAGATTTATTTTTTCATTGGCTGAGATTTTTTAGTATTGCGAATGAGGGGGACTGGCTCTAATACATAATCTTGCTTGTTTTCATTCAGTGTATCAGCAATAATTTAAATCTTTCACTTTTAATTTTTACTGTTTGGAAATGAAGATTAGTGAGACTGTCAACAATACCATTAGTGAAATCGATTGGATTCCTCAGTTCGTGTGGACTACTCCTTCCAGTGCATGCCTATCTGGATCAGACTCAGGCCCTTCTTCATGACATTCACAAGGAATTTATTACATAAACTACAACGAAGATTCCCAACAACTAAGCATAGTTCTACTTCCACTTCAAACAGCAGAAGCCGCTCACAGAGGGTTGGTCATCAATCTAACGAGTCTGAGATTAAGGACATTGTCATTGTTGGTTTACAGTGTGAAAAAAGGCCAACAACACGCCAATAGAAGATCAGTTTCCAATGTAGAACTGACATTATTAGTGGGTTTGCACTTGAAAAGGTTGGAATGAAAAACTCTTTATAACAGAGTGAAAGCACAGTTTCCTAAAGATTGCAAAGATGTTGAGTTCGAATTTGTGAAGGTCACCCATCACTAATAAGGCTAAAGAGTATCGCCTTTACAGGTGCTGCATATGTGTGTATTGGTTGAGGATGACCTTGAAGATGGCATTGGTATGCAAAAAGGTATGGACCAGTTCATGTCTGAGGCAAATAAAGAAACTCATGTAGAAATCACCACCATACAAAATGAAGTGCAACCTATGCTCCTTCAAGAGCCAGATAAGAAGCCCCAAGAAGTAGATGACAAGGTCAACAAAGAAAGAATAGCCCAGCAGATATTTGCCAAAATCCACCTTCATTTGGTGGATAATGCCGCTGAAGATGTTATCATTGTTGCTTTGCTGACAAAGTTCGGAATGGCTCGTGTCTTCTGTGGCAGGCGTTATCGACACGCTCAGTGTCCTTCGTTCTGATTCCCATCGCCAGGTTTTTAAGCTACTGTTCCCCGAACTCTACGAAGCTGACGTGACCGTTCTGTTTACATGCCTTGCCCAGGTTTCTGCAGAGAGGCTGCTGGTGCCACACAAACATGACGCAAGTTCCTTGAAGTGGGAACGGGATGAGTGTCAGAGTTACCCATGCGGATACTCGTGATGTTAACCTTTCCCAGCTGTTGTGGTGTGCCAATAATAAGAAATTCGGTTTTGTCATCATTCAATTTAAGACAGTCATTCAGTATCCACAAACGAATATCCAATATGCAATTTTCAGTGCTTTTTATGGCTAAAAACGGGTCTGACTTAAGATTAGAACTAAACGAAATGTAAGCTTGTGTATCATCTCCATAACAATGAACTTCAGGCAGATAAGTTTTGACAATCTCAAAAACCAACAACAACAACTTTATTCTTTGTACAAAAATACAAAAGTTGGATAGTTTGCCCCACAAATATGGAAAGCTAGTCATGGCGGGGCAAGACAAGTACATGAATAACACAATTAACTAATAAAAACAAAATTGTTCAACTATTGGAAAGCCTTGCACATTGGAACCAAGAATAAATAAAACAGAAGTTAAGTGATCTAATTCACACAGCTTACTGACGTACAATGCATTAGGACAAGGGGTCACTGACTCTTAAATGACAAAATAAAAAGAAGAGCAGACATTAACACCTTTATCAAGTGTATCCATGTACCTACTTCTTTAATAATCATGGGGATTTGAATATAGTCATCCTGCTTTTCTAAGATATCAAATAGCAATTTGTGGAGAACTCTTTTGAAAGCTTTCTGTGGAAGATCCGTTATAAAGCATGGAATTTTATTCCACAGCTTTACTTCGAGCCAAGATAAAGAATTGTTTTGTATTTCCTGTCTACAACTTTTTTAACAGAGAACTTACCAGACGTAGACGATTGTGTATTTTATGAGTGAGTATTAGACGTTTTCTGAAATAAATTTAACCTGTTTGCTGGGGCTTTATCATTATTGATATCGTGTATCAAGATTGATATGGACTCATAATAAAGAAAAGTTATTGGAAGCCTGTTAGCTTTGAGAAATAGAGGAATGCACCTTTGAGTTTCTCGAGTCACGCAGTTTCTCACCTGTTTTAATATGAAAGATGGAATAACAAGAAAACGTTTTCTTTGCTGTGTCCATTTTTTTCTATCGCTGTATTAGTACATTACTGAAAGGTCACGGTTGTATTAACGATTTCAACACGTGATGGTTTAGATGCGTAGTCAACCAGGTTGATTACACAGAGGAGAGGGAATGGTGTCAATTTTTACCTCCATCACATTCTCTCTTCAGTTCCCGTCCATGTGCTTCGATGGTGGAAGGAAGGTGACAGTATTTTAGAATGTTTTAATAAAAGATCAAGACCGGAAACAGGAACAGGGAAGTAAACTAAATTATTACCATTGTTTTTCCATTCATAGTTTTTGTCCAGTCGCCAAACTTGCCACAAAAAATCAAAGTTAAGATTATTCACTGGACAGTGACTGGATTGTTTTAAGACGACAAAATTGCATTTTCAGGCACTTCATAATTCAAATGTCTTCTGAGAAGATTTCCCTTTGGTTTCTGTAGTTAATATCTGTAGAAACTTTCATAAATAAAGATTCTCCAATGAAATTTGACTGAGACAAGGCTAGTATAAATTAACTTCATGCTGCCAGCTAGTGGTGAAATGACTTGTCTTGTTGGCCTGTTGTTGCTGCTAGCGCAGTGTTGCTGCACACGCAAATTTTACCACGTGATGATTGCATTGCCGGGTATCCAAGGCTTTTTTCATGGAATGGGGATGCCACAGATGTGCATTAACCTGTTTGGTGTGCTTAGTTACACAGTCATTACCTTATAATTTTTAGTTTCGTTACTTGTTAAATTACTTAAATTACATATAAAACCATCGAGGCAGTAACGACCCATTTAGTCTGGGTGTAAAAGATACAAAATGCAAAAATTTTGAGTTAAGATGCGTTACATTCATGTAAGTTTTATTGTTGCCCCCAAAGGGTTACAGCCCAGAGACCGGAACCAGAGGAGGCACCCCTAATTTCCCCCGCATAAACTGTTAGTATGCAAAAATTTCTCGATTTGATGAAACTAGGCGCGCACAGTAGTCCTGGTTAATTTTCATCATGTGTACTTGGCTCAGCAACCGTGCAAACTGGGTTTGGCAACGAGTTGCATTTGCCGAATTGTGTCAGGATTTCATTCCAAGCTATAAGTGAGTATTTTTATTGAGTATCATTGAGTATCTTGTAGCACATCAGTTTTCCGATTTCTTTTAATTAAAAAGCTATTCAGCAGTCCTGGAAATGTTTGGTATTACAGAACTTGATTTGTCAGACACAAATCAGCAACGTGGATCGACAGAACTTTGAACTTGATTTGTCAGACACAAATCGGCAACGTGGATCAACGGACTCAATTCCAACCACATCAGGAATAGCTCAAATATTTCAAAACCCAGTCAAAAACAAGAAAGGTGCTAATGTGACATAACCCGGTTTTGTTCTATATCAAGGTATTCAGGATTTAATCAAGAAGAGCAAAGGATCAGAGAAAGTAAACTGAGAAAGATCTCAAAGGTGAGAAACTAGAAACAGTGGTCCATGTTTTTGTAGGGTTAGTTTATTGCAAGACACTTGAAACAGTGGTCCATGTGTTTGTAGGGTTAGTTTATTGCAAAATCCCGATTATTTTATTTGATACAAGGATCAGAAAAAGTGAACTGGGAAATATCTCAAAGGGAGAAACTTAAAACAGTGGTCCCTGTTTTTGTAGGGTTAGTTTATTGTGAAATTATTTATATCACTTGCATTCAAGAATGTCACACTCGAAGCCAAAGGAGTCGTTTGTTACGTTTCGTAGGCAAAACTTTCAGTTGGACAATTTATCTCACAAATCAACCATCACCACTATCTCACAGTGATTTATTATACCACATTACACTACTGAAATTTTTCACAATTACATCAAAATTTGTTATACCTCAAAATTACACATTAGTTATAGGATATTTCTATTGTTAGTTACAAATAAATAATTAAAGATGGTTTTGTTGTTTAACATGCATTCTATTACATTTGCATCGTTGGTTGAACTCATTATGAGATGTATAAAAAACAATTGTCCATCCTAAGCATGACATGTATGAGGATTTTCATTAACCCCGGAAACAAAGTGTAATAATTGAGGAAACACAAAAGAAAACAAAAGAATTACACTCAAAAACTCTAATACGAAAACTGCATTTCAAAGGTTCATGGCAAATGCATGGACAACCACATGGAGTCTTAATTAAGTTTTTAAAAGGTCGGGTCAGATTTAGTGACAACTATGACTAGTTACTAAACTGTGTGTACATTAAACGACCTACAAGTGTAGCTGTTTATGCCGTGGGTACTGCCTTAAATGAGAGTGAGCTAACAAGTACTTCACCTGCTAAGTCATCAGTCACCGGTGCAAGTGAAAATAGCCAACTCCTGGCAAAGAAAGTCCCCAATACGTCTGACACTCCACAAGACTGCGAAGAACTTATAGAGAAAGACTTTAATGATGTTTTCATAATCCATAGTAAATACAATTGCTCGCAAAAGAACTGCGTAAATCTAAGCTCTCAGGAATTTAAGCTGATTAAATGCCTTGGCACCGGAAAGGATTGCTTTAACCATCAGTGGCTCCTAGATCCAGCTCCATCATATTGTGAAACGACTGGCTACTTTTGGCTCCTATACAAGGAGGGTGTTGGAATGTTTTGCATAATATGAAAAGAGCACAACAAGATCAATTTACAAAACAAGTCAAGTAAATTTAACATTGAAGCCTCTGTAAGATTTAAACGCAATGCTGTTTTGGAACATGGTAACTCACCAACAACACAAATCTGCATTAGAAGCAGAGATTATAAGAAGAATTTCGGCATTCCATAAGGAAATTGAACAAAGAGACCAGTCTAGGGATGATGTAATCCATTCAGCATTTCTCTTGTTATATTGGCTTGCCAAAGAGGAGGTGGCAAATAAAAAATTTGCAGCCCTTCTAGAAATGAAAGAGCTCCTTGGGCTTTCCAACATAAAATTCTTTAACCACAGACCAACAGGTGCTACACGCAAAATGTTCCTCATTTTTGGACAGGTAATTAACAGGTAATGAGAGAAAATATTCCACATGAGATTGCTAAGCCAACAAACAACATGATGACCAAGTCCCCAACAGAGTGGCTTCTTACCAGCATTTTCTCCTAAAACGCTCCGCATTGCTGAGGTGTGCTTTTCTTTGCCAGTCAAAAATGCTTGGCCTGAAAGGGGCGCCTCAGCAATCAAGCATATCAAGACACAGATGAGAAGCAGAATCAAAGATGACATGCTTGAGGCACTGATGAAAATTTCTATTAACGGTCCAAATATAAAATAATGAATGCACCAGTGTTGTGAAGGAGTCAGTCCAACAGTGGTTAAAGGAGAAGCCTAGAAGAAAGCTGGCCAAGAAGACTACAACTGGTTATCGCAACACCTCTACAGTTTCAATGAGTGATGCTGCAGTTGAAGTGGAGATTTCTAAAACTGAAGATGAAGAGCCTGAGAATATTGATGACAGCAAAGTAGTTTACATTGAGGAGGAAGATCAGCTTCAACTTGAGGTTAATGCTGCTATTGCAGTGATGAAACTACCAGATGGTGGAGACAGTAACTCAGAGAGAGCTTTTGAGTCGGACAATGATTATGACTAACGTTAGGTACGTCATACTCTGTAGTAATAGTCTGGCAAAGCGTTACATTGTTTCATCCTGGCTAACAGGTCCTTGGCTAGCAGTTCTTCATTTATCCAATGCTGCAGTAGTTTAAACACCTTTTTTCGGTAACAGTTTGTATTAGCTTTTAAAAGTAATCAGTAATGGAATATGCTAGTGACCATAGACTGATAGTGAGACAACAATAAAACAAGATAAACTTCCATTATATTTGTAAACATTGTTTTCCTATTTTATTTGACGTAATACTTCTGGACTTCAGCTATGCATGTATGTAATGAAAAATTCCCAAGATTCAGTACTCTATGGTTGACGTTATCTTTTTATTACAATTGAACTTCACCTGAAAAACTAAATACGGTTGTCACTAATGCTGTTGATAATTCATCGATATTTAGTGCTGAATGCCAGAATGTAGGAAATGGCATTTCCGGGCTTCTAGACTCCCAACATTTTCTGGGGGAGCTGCCCCCAGACCCCCTTAGAGGGAGGGGCCTCAAGGCCCCTGAAGTGTTACAGTCGCCTACTTTAATAGGGTCTGCCGCCTACTTCAGAAGTTATTGAAAGAGGGGGGTGAATAGGTCCGCGGATCGGCGGATTTGGCCTTAAAAAGCTCACGGATTGTGGATTTCGGCGATAAATCGAGCGGATTCGTGGATTTGAAAAATACCGTGCATCGCGGATCAGCTGAAAGTTTTGGCCCGGTTTCCGGATTCTGTCAGTCTAGAAGTTCGGATTGTGGATCGGATCATCAATTTTCGGTCGGCCTTGGTCAATGTGCTAGTGTTTTGTCGGCTAACGTTTCCGGAAGAGACTTTCTCGTGAACCGACGCATATACATGTGTTCTAGTATAGACAGTGACGGAAATGACGTCAGGCAACCTTGTGCATGGTTCCTGCATAGTGACACATGGTTCAGGTAATGGCGGTAATGCTAAGTGACCTGACAAGATCTGTGAATGCGTTCGTGTAAATTGTCTAAATTGCAAAAAGGAAACTAGAACTATCGAGTGTGTAACCCTTTTCTACCACGAAGGTGCCAAAGGCGATGACTGTATTCAAAAAAATAAGTTTCAATGCTGCGTCGATTCCAGTCAGTGGGGAAGTGTGGTGAAGCTACACAAACACGTGCGGTAGGTTTTATATTTGGTTTATACATGAACTGATATAAATTATGTTCTTCGAAGCTATTTCAGCTAGTTTGCTTGTCTTGATCGTTAACTTAATAGACCTTTTCACGGTTTCTGTCGCCATCTTGGTTGAGGGCAATCACGACAAAATTTACAATAAATGTATGGTAAAAGTCGGGAGATTGATGCTCTATAATTTGAGGAAAGTTGACATTCTGAAATTTCTACGATTTACAAACTAAAGATACTAGTAAAACAGTTAACCAATTAAGTTTGAAGGGCATCGGTTGGCTGAGAAGCGAGAAGTCTTACTTTTAGTTTTCATACAAATGCTTCTTCGTTTTCCCGCTAACGGCAGCTCGCCTACAGCGCCTCCCACATTCATTTCGTAAGGACTGTTATACTGGATTTTTGGGCCCTCACATTTAATGCTAGGATTGACAGCGACTCATGAACTATAACAAAATCAAATTTACAAATTGATCGGTGAAATGATAAACTGGATTTTGCTCCTTATATTTAATGCTAGGATTGACGATCATTGAGGACTCGTTGAGTACAAAACAAACTACGAGTAAATGAAACTCTGTATCTGCACTGGAAAACAAAGGCAGTTTGCCGTGGCTAACTCTTTTATCCGTCTGTTGCCAAATGGGAACATGTTTATGTGAAAAAGATTATGGTCTCAAGTCTTCCAAGATGAACCATGCAAAATACTTACTGGTGAGCAAATTACCAGGAAGTTGAGTTCTGCCTCTTCCGAATTTTGCGGCTCGACTAGAAGCATGACCAAAGTGATATCAGTAAGTAAATTTATTGAAAAATCTTGTACGCAATACCAGATACTTTCGTTTTGCAAGCTTGCAGACTATTTGATTGGTCAAATCTGTATTGTTGGAAGAAACATTATAAGCTCTGTCCCTAATGCTTAATGTTTTGAAGATGTAACGAAAACCTCTTAAACATGAAGTCCCGCATCTGTTGCGATTACAGAACAACAATATTAAGTAATTCATTTTTTCATGCTACAACGCTACTTTCTATATACGACGAAAAACTTTTAAAGTAACACGGATTCGGATTTGAACAAAAATTAAGTCGGATCGACGGATCGGGCCTAAAAATACCACGGATCGGCGGATTTGCATACCCCTATTCACCCCCCTCTTGAAACCCCTGCTAGTTCTACAGTTCGTGCCAGCTGTGTTGGGCTATCACCACGTTCCCATCAGAAGCTAAAAAGAGAGGGTGAAACGATCTGCGCGGAAAAGGGAACACTAGTTTATAAAAAAAGGCATGGTAAAAGAGACGTTAATATATTGTCAACCAATTTTGAGCCTAAAACCGAGAAAGAAAGACGCAAGAGGAATGGAGATGATGCTCATGTCAAGAAACCAGCCTGTCTTGACATGTACAATGACAACATAGGGGGAGTCAATCGCTCTGACAAGCTTCATCTTTCTACACCACTTCTCAACCCTCCAAAAAGTGGTACAAGCATTTGTTTTGGTTTATTTTTTAGCTCTCTATTGTTAATTCGTTTGAAATTTTCCTAGAAAATGTCATCAGGAGGAGAAGGCGGCAAACAACTCTATTGAATTTTCGCTTTAGACTGGCAAAGCAGCTCATTGCTGGATTTTGCAGCCGAGCAGACAACCAAAAGCACACAATGAAAGCAGCCTCTGTGGAGGCTAACACTACTCCTGAGAACGCTTCGGGGCATTTTATTAGCCAAAGGGAAGGAAATGCAAAAATGAGGCACCGTGTACAAGGCAAGAAAGACGGTAGAACAACCGCAAGTAATAGAGCAAAAGAAACAATCTATGAGTTTGCGCAATGTGGCATTGCATTGTGCAAAGATCCTAGTTTCCGTTTGTTTCACTCTGTGTAGATAAGTGTAAATTCCAGAATTTGGCTGAAAAACAACACTTCAGTCATTTGTATATATTTTTATTCAATTTTGTTCCATCTTCTCTGGAGGTTACATACAGTACAGGGCACAGGCATTGCAGCACTTACACATGCATAAATTGCGTGCAATGGCAGATTTCTAGCAAAAAACTCCTGTAAATTTTTACACAAGCTCTTATATGCTGCCCTTTTACACCCAAATTTGCTTGTATTTTTTTGTTACAAAAACACACAAGTTGCATGTATTTCTTTACAACAGCAAATGTCAGGAGCCCATGATGGCTGATGTATAAATTAGAAACCAACATTGTGGAAAACAACTTTTGACGGTGAAAAAGAAAGCGACTTACCATACATTGCAACTTTCTCTTACTACAAACGTCATGTTTTGTAAATCAACGATTCATGTTATGTAAATTCCTTGGCTGTTGGCTGCAGTGGGGTTTCCAATTACAATACACTATGTTACATATAACCTTGGATGCATTTTACTTGCCACGTTGACTGTTGTTTTGAAATAAATTCAATGTTTTCCACTTCTGTACAATGTTTTATTTTTCGACTTGTTACACATTTAAAACACGATTCGAGTTATCAAGGGTAAAATTATAGAGAAATTATCTGAAGGGAAACAGAAATTACTTCAAGCTAACTTTCTCTTACTATGAATGTCATGTTTTTGTAATGACCAATTCATGTTATATAAATTTCTTGGCTGTTGGCTGAAGCAGGGTTTTAAATTACAATACGCTATTTTACATATAGACTTAAGATGCGAGTGACAAAAATTCAATGTTTCAGACTTAAGCCAGAGCTGTCAAAAAGGTTTTAAGTAGCAGGCTGATATTGAATAGTAGGCAGCTTTGGAACTCGCACCAAAGGCACAAGTTCTTAAAGGCCGAGGCATCTAGGAACATTTTGAAATTTAGAGTCTTGGGAATCACATTTCCAGGGGTTTTCAAGAAGTATTTTCCACCACGGATACCATGTTGTCTTCTCAAAATAAAAGCAAGACTGGGAAAAATGCTGTTGAAATGCCCCAGGCATTCCAGGACATCACACGGTTCGAACATTTCACAGATCTAAACCTGTGTAAGGTGGCTTGACTGGACTTTTTGGGGGGGATGACTCCCAAGTTTGAGCATTAACTATGTCGGCATGAGTAAAGATATGGCAAACAGAGTTGCCATGGCAACGTAACAATGCCATTAAGTTTGTTATTTATCTTTGTGTTTCTCTGTAGCAGGAGTTTTTTTTCAAGAAATCGCTTAAGAGAGTATGTACCTGCGATAATTGCCTCAATTATGGCAAAGTTTCAACAAATTTGATGAGAGCGTTTTCCCTCGCTTACATCTCCAGAATGTGCTAATAACTGGGTAAAGAAGTTAGTGATAAATAAATAACAGCACAGCAACTCTTTGTAAGAGTTTCTGTGATGTTATAACCCAAGTAAGATAATTACGTATTGCATCCTAAAGGATGAACCGTGACGTTCACCGTTTCAGCTCTCACTGCTATCTGTGACACAAGCCAATTAATAGCATATTCTGGATATTTCTTTGGAAGGTAATCGAGAGTTCTTTTTGAATAAAATTTATTTCTTTTGCTAGTTATGCACGTGCATATGAAACTTGAAATTAAAGCCAGTGAATAATGAGGACGCTCACTTGTAAACAGAAAATCTGGGGGAAAATTGGTTATTTTTGAGGCCCTATTCAAAAGCCTTCCCTGTTTTCAGGGAGCAAGGGTGGCGCAGTGGTGAGAGCACTCGCCTCCCACCAATTTGGCCTGGGTTCAAATCCCAGCGTCAACACCATATGTGGGTTGAGTTTGTTTTTGGTTCTCTCCCTTGCTCCGAGTGGTTTTTCTCTGGGTACTCCGGTTTTCCCCTCTCCTCAAAAACTAACATTTCCAAATTCCAATTCGACCAGGAATCAGGTAGACAAAGAACCACTAGGTGGATGTGCTGCCTGCAAATAGTTATTTATTATGTATTTATTTTTCAAAGTTCTTCAAACATCTTGGGCTTGTCAAATTTATAAAAAAATTTCTCAAGCGGTTTTTCTAAAAATTCGAAATTCGTAGGCATGGACCAAATTAAGTGGAAAGACTGTAACAAAAGCAGCTGAATACAAGTTAATAAAATTCTTCTTACTTGCAATCGCCCCGAACAACTCCCCTCTTTTTTTGCACGCAGTTTACAATGGAATCAAAACACTATGAGATGAAACTATGTTTCCAAAGCTTATCATTTTCAAATATTAGCTAATTGTGTGTCACTATTTTTATGATTCTTAAACTTCGTTTCAAAATATTTCGAAAACGCTCCCATAGAATTTGTTCAAACTTTGCCATAATTGAGGCAATTATGACAGGTACATACTCCCTTAAGCGATTTAAAAAAAAATGCCTGGTACAGGGAAACACAAAGATAAATAAAAAACGTAATGACGTTGTTACATTGCCATGGTGACTCCGACCGCAATAAAACCCGGAACATAAGAAATTTTCATCTTTACATAATGCAGTTGTGGTAACCTTTTTTCCATATCTTAACTCATGCCGAGGTAGTTAATACTCAAACGTGGGAGGTATACCCCCTAAAAAATCCAGACGAGCCACCTTAAATATGCGTTCAATGTCTTTCAAAACTGGGAAACAGATGCTTTACAATTTTATTCCATGGTGCTTATTTTTTGTTAGCAGTTATGACTCATTTGTGGTAGAAGGAGATGAAAGTAGCCGGCCAAGGATGGCAAACTGGCCGGTGGTTTTGGCTGGCTACTAGCCCTTATTGACAGCCCTGTTAAGCACTTCTTTTTTCAACTTGTTACACGCTTAAACGTGGTTCCAGTAATCCCGGGTAAAATCATGGAGAAATGATCTGAAGCGAAACAAAAATTCATGCCAAAATAACAAGTCTTCTCAGCCTATTTCGACAGCAGTTCACACAGCATCACGGAAGCAAATTGGATCGATCACAACTCAGGAACGCCGTCTCTGGCTTGTTTGTGAAATTATTCTTTCAAACATCATGTTGTTTTCTTCTTTTTCGGTCATTGATTCATAAAAAAATTACTTTGCTTGTTTGCCTGGACCCTGTTGATTGTATTGGTGTAAACATTTTTGAGGTGAGTTGATGTTTAGCGTATATTTTAGTTTTACTTTGCTCAGCATTCCAAAATGGCTGCTCTTCTTTGGTATTTTACGTGATACAATTTCAAATAGGTTACATTCGCATTTCATTGCATTGATTGGGCTACTTTTCTCAAAATTTTGAAGATCATTTTATTGCTCTTCAATATTGTCTGGTCGCCCCCCTCCGCCCCCCCACTCTCGCAACCGTTTTCGAGTTATTTGGCATTCAAAACATGTTATGAGTGGTGGTAGATGATGCAATGTGTAACACTTCAGTTTGCACCACGTGAGGAAGCATTGTCACCGTAAATCAGCACTACCAGTCTTAATGTAGCTATACTATGTTCAACATTTTGGTTGTTGTAATATTAACTGGAGTTAAACGTTTTCTTCACATAGATTAAGCCATGAGCCACCGCTAAGAGCAGGGTCATGAGCCTTTGACTGGGCAAACCCCAGGCAAGCCACCAGTAAAACAAAGACCGAAAGTTGTTCCATCTTCAAGAAAAACTTTATTTCAATCAGAATTATATACACCGGTGAGCAGTGTGATTTTGTATGTCGGTTTCTATGGTTTGGTGTTTTTCAATAGGCTTATGTATTTAACAATACCCTTCCAGAAACCGAGAGAGACAAAGAGTGGACTGAATCCATGCCCTTGTTAAGTACATAGCCTTGTATCATAGGCCAAAAGGAAATGGTACTGATACCTGGCCTGTTCACAAGAGAGAACACTTTTGGGAGATTTGTGCCAATGCTGTTATGCAGTTTGGTGGTGGATACAAACAAAGTTGTAAGTATAAATTAAATTTTTTTCTGACTGTCAAGTACTTTCACCTATTCCTTGATATTTGTAACCTACATAGTAATGTTAAAGTATTGTTACTGCTCCTCGCTGAATGAGCAGTGTCAAAATAACCCCCTCTTTATCTGTATAGTTTTGCTCCCCTTAGGCCTGAGCCATGGCACTGTTAGCGCTGTCTCTGGGTTACTTTCCTGTGCTAACCAGGTATTTGAGCCCCCCTTCTATGTTTAATGAGGTAAAATTATATGCACAATTAGAAATACTGGATGGTAAAGCTTGGACATCATACCATGAAAACTGGATAACAATATCTGGTGATGCTTTGCCTGCATTGTTGCAATAAATAACAGTGTTTAGGGCGAATGCATGACTAGGTCCAGGTTCTTGTTAAGAGCCGGTAACCGGTAATATTTATCGGCTATTCACGTAAATGTTACCAGCTATCATAATCAAAATGTTATTGAGACTTTATTCTGAAGCCTTCAACAATGACGCTTCTGTTCAAAAATCACATTTTTAAAAAAAGTATTAATTATTTTAAACAGTTTTCTCTGATAAAACATCGGAAGAATATCTACCAGATGTTTTCACTTTGGAAATGTATCATCTGTTTATGGAATTGTGCATGCCTTTGAGCATCATTACATCACAAACATCATCGAGTTTAACCTCCGCCATGTCTCCTTTCCCCATTCTTCTGATCGCCAGTGCAAAATTCCCATCATCCCTCGGTACCTTAACAAGATGGCGTCCATGCATGGACGACCAAAAGGACAAAAAGATCTTTCGGAATTTGGTTTTCAACCAAAGAGGCGGAGAAGTGGTGAGTGAAAATAAATATATTGGCGTTACTTGTACTTGTGTCTGGTGTTTTCTTTTTTCGTAATTTTCTAATTAGCAAGTTAATCGGTGATAACATCACGCATGACCAACAACGATATTCTGAAACGAATGCCGTTTCTTTAATAGATCTGTTTCTTTCTCCTGTTAAAATGCCATTCAATGTACACTTAGAACTGATTCAAAATGGTTCAAACCTTTTATAGTGTTTGAAATATAGCATAAAAGAAACGTTGTAACTGTTGCCCAATTACAATACCCACAGTCACGCAAACTGTAAGTGAGAAGGCTAAACATCCCCTAGCAATAGCATGCATTACTTTCTAGTGTAATATTCCACCTTTCGTTTTAAGTTTCCTTCATGTCAATGATTTTTTCTTCTCTATAGATGAATCACACTCTATTTCTACTGTCACTGATACAATCCCTACAACTTCTATCACGTCTAACACAACCTCAGTAACTGAATGCAGAGAACTTACCAAAGTGAAGATCCTCTGTTGATCTCTCCTTCAGCTCTACAACTGTCCCTGCTTCTAGCAATGTGCCCAGCAGTAATGTAAAACCTGTTCCAGCCCAAGAGATGCTCAAGACATTAAAAACCTCTTTCGCTGATGGCACCTTATATAGTTCCTATCACTGCCAAAACAAGTGCATGAACCTTTCACCTTCTGAGTTGCAAAAACAGAAGGAACTGAAGTTCAAGTTTAACCACAACTGGCTATTTGCAGACTTCACATACTGCAAGCAGGCTGGCATTCACTGGTTGGTTTTCAGTGAACAAACTCTTGGAATGTTTTGTATACTGTGCAACAAACATGGTGCTCAGAATGAACGTAACAAGTCCAAAACGATGAAATTTTGCAAACTAGCTCTAGAAGAACATGCAGCAAGCAAGCAGCATCATGCTGCCATAACCGCTGAAATGCTAAGCCGAGTTTCTGCTTTTCATAAAGAATATGTAAACCAGGTAAACTCCAGAGATGAAGTGCTATCTAATGTTTTTCAAGCTTGTAATTTCCTTGCAAAGAACGAAATTTCAAACAGGAAGTTTATCTCCTTTCTTGAATTTCTTGAGCAAGTGGGACTAAAGGATATCCAGTATTTTATGCATCGCTCTGAGTTTTCAGTTAGAGAGATATACCTGACCATTGGCCAGATAATTAAAGAGATGATACTTGAACAAGTCCGAGAAGCAGGAATTTATGGCCTTTTCGCAGATGATGCCACTGACATCGCAGTAATGGAACAAGTGGTCACTGAGTAGAGATTTACCTAGTGGATGGTTCTCATTTGTAAGTTACATTGATCCTTTAACTTCACAGCGGGAAGTTAAATTCCTCTTTATAGAAGATTTTCTCGATGACCCAGAAGCAGATGGTGCTAATGCAGGTGTGCTTCTTAAAGTTCTATTAACACAAGTAGAAGAGTGAACTTAAAATTGAAAACTTGATGAGCCTAGCAAGTGATGGAGCTTCTGTCAAGACAGGCCAAAGGAATGGATTAGCTGCAAAGCTTAAGTCTATGAACAGCAAGATCATTTCATTCCACTACATTTGTCATCGACTGGCCTTGTCCTGTGTTGATTCCAATGATGAAAGAAGCTATGTTTCAGTGGTCGAAACCATTTTACGGCAATTGAAATTTTTTGAAATTATAATTCCCCGAAAAAGACCTCCAAGTACCTCAAGATTCAACTTGCCTACAAGTCTCTCACTCAAGTGACTGGTTCAGCCAAGAAGATTGTGCTTCAAAAAGTGCGCACATCGTGCAGAACCCAATGGTTGTCTCTGGTCCACTAAGTTGAAGAGTCTGCCTCGACTTTGTGCCCCTTATGCAGACACTTCAGCATTTTTCAGAGGCAGATGCTGTTGCTGCTGGCTTGTTATCTAAGATGAGAACCCCCACATTTATTAGTGCCATTTATACCCTAAATCAAGTTCTCCCTGCCCTAAGCAAGACATTCCAGAAAGGAACTGTCAATTTTCATAGAATTAAGCAAGCCATAAAGGCAACCCAGAGTGCCTTGGATAGAGTTGTAGAGGATAACACCATTGTCATACATATGCAAGCAGACCTTGCAGAAGATGGTACGTTCTCCCTATGCAGCCTGAACCCAATCCCATACCAGTACAAGGAAGTAACCAGCTTGCTCTCCAAATATGTTGTCCCTGAAGAAAAACATTAACCACCAGTTTCAAGAAGCATTACCTGTGGTCTCAAGCTTTTCTATCTTCGATCCACTGGCTGTGCCACCACCAGATGATACTAGCTTCAGATGCTATAGATCAAGTCAAGTTAAAATTCTGGCAGCCCATTATTATTCAACACAACCTGACAAGGAGAAGCTTCATGCTGAGTGAAATAACTTCAAATTTGAGGTGGTAAAATGAAAATCAAACGAGGAGTTCGAAACAGCGACGACAACAAATGACTCCTACTGAATGGGTGCTGCACCGCCTCATTGCTAGGAAGGAGACCTACTCACAAGTGTATCCCATGCTCTACAAAATCGCCCAACTTTGCACCATGATGCCAGTATCCAATGCTTATCCAGAAAGAGGAGTGAGCACTTTGTGGAGGGTGAAGACATGCGTACGAAGTCACATGGAAAATGATCTTCTTGAGGCTTTGATGCATGTTTTCATCAATGGCCCAGCTGTCTCATCCAAAGAGGGAAGCAAGATCATTGACAGAGCTGTGAAACAATGGAGTCAGGTCAGGAGAAGGAAGCTACCCAATGTGCTGTGTGCTACATGTATGAATGTTTCAAGCAAGACATCAACATCTGATGCACAGGTACATTGAATATTTTTATGTGTATGAAATCAAGTAACTGGAGTCTTAACTGGAGTGTTCATTTATATCTTTCGTACAAAGTTAACTCCAACTAATCTGTTAACTTGGATAATGGGTATTTGTTAATTGGCAATTTCTCTTATGTACAGGTACAAACCGGTGAGCAAGATGATGTGGCTCACAGTTCTGATGATGAGGCAAAAGGTCCCGAGGCTGAAGAGCTATCAGAGACTGCCAGGACATTGTTTTCGCTTATTTTTTCAGACTTAGTGGACATTTCAAGTCGACAACGTTTGATTATTGATAATGTTAGGGAATAAGGTGTTAGGATTGATCATGTTGGAATATTTGATTGGAAAGAGAAAACTGTGATTATGTTCAAAATATGTTATACAGATACTAAGGAAATTATTCAGTAGAAGTTAGAGCAGCATTGGAAGTTTTTTTTCTTGACAACATTAAAAAAAAATAGATTCATATCAATAGAAACAACACAACAGTGTTTATGAAAAGAGAAAAATACATGATTCAATCAATTTATTACTAAAAAAAGAATAATATAAGAATAGTAGCGAATAATGTGTTATGATTGATCATGTTGGAATAATTGAATGGAAATTGAAAACAGTGATTATCATGTTACACTGAGAAAATTGTTTTTTAGAAGTTAGGACATCACTGGCAGTTTTTTTTTCTTGAAAACATTAACAAAGAATAAATTGATATTAATAGAAATGTATACATGTTTAACCAGTGTTTAAGAGAATAAATATATGTAAAATATATGTTTACATCAATCTATTTATTTCATCATTGGCTTAAATGTGTGAGCATCACACAAATACAAGAAACTCACAACATTTTGTAAGGATCATTGACGCTGACAACAGTATCCACAATTTGCTGGAAAGGGTGCACTGAGAGCTGTCCAAACATCCTTCAATTTGCTGAAAATCCAGGAGCTCCCGGGGGCTTTCCCCCCTGGCCCCCCACCGAGGCACTGCCCCTGGACCCCGGAGGGGGCCTACACAGCCCTCACACCCTCGGCATGTGTGCAGGTAACAAAGTTACCTGCTATGAGAACTTTGTTACCCCCTATCAAAAAAATTAACAAGAACCCTGTAGGTCATTCTTCTTTTTCAGGGAATGCTTGCAGGGATAAGGTGCCTCGTTTCCTGAAAGTAAAATTTGAAAGTCTCAGTGATGCAGAGGATGCGTTTAACATCAATTATTTTGATGAGTGTCCTGTGATGCAAGAATTCCGAAGTACCACCACAAGTACACCAATACCTCGAAGTGTTGAGGTTCCACATTCAGTTGAATCTCCCCTGTTGTCATTGCAGGCCTTACGAAATTCAGATAACAGAAAACTACCTGGATCTATACTTGATGTAGTGAGTTCCAATTTTTTTAGAACCAACCAAGAGGCAGCGCCAGCAGCTCATGGTATATTTGTTCAAGAAATGGCTCTTAGCAGATTTTCATTCTACTATGTCAAGTTCCTTTGTTCCATCTGATTTCCTCCCTCACCTTTACAATGCCTTACAAGTGTTATTTGTAAATGGAAAGAACAAGAACATATATGATGCTGTATGCTGCCATGGTGACATGCGGCCAGAGGGAACTCCTTGAATGCCTCTTGATAGAATGCTTTTTGGTCTAATCCACCAGAATCTAAGATTTTTTGCTTCTGAAAATGTCGTGAATTTAGAGGCTGCCAAGGATTAAAAATCCTGGTATCAATCAATGTACACCCTATTAATTTTGGTAACAAGTGGGTTGCGATGCACAATGGACCTATGTGGTCATATGTGGACAAAGACGTTGACACACCCAGAAATTTCAAATGTACACACATGTAGGTACCTCCCATCCCACTGATATATTAACAGAAGCTTTGCAACAGACTTTTGGAAGTCACAGTAGTGTGCTTACAGAGGAATGCAGCTCTTTACCACGGTCTCCCACAACAGATTTGCCTACTAACACTGCTGTTGTAATATCTCCCTCTGAGGTTGCAGAAGGTGTACAAAATCTATCAGTGGAAAGTGAAGAACCATTGGCCTCAGTTACTTCAAGGAATTCAGTCTCCTGCCTGTGGATGTCTTTAAGTGAAGCAGACATATCAGAACGCCAGGAATCTTCCTTAACATTATCAGAGCTGGAAGCTATCCATGGAATTCATTCTAGAAATGTATCAAGCACTTCAAACAGGGACAGAAATCCTCTGAATGTAAGAATTCTGTTATTGTTGACTTGGCATGTTACCCGGAACTGCATTGCATACTTTCTACTGGGACGGTTCTTTTTTTGTTAGTTTCTGAATTATTAAATTTAGGTTGTTAAGAGACTACTATTCTCGCCATTAACCACATCACAAAAACAACAATTACAGAAATTTATAACACATTAAAGACAATATACACTATTCTAACTAAATTATCTAAGTCATATAACAACTGTAACAATATCTTCCCCTGGTGGTCTTTCTGTAAGAAATATTCCGAAAGTTACTGAAATTTTTATAAGTTCTTTATCCACTGGGAGTAAGCACAGGTTGTATATCAAAAGTAAATTTAATTTTCTTCCATTTATCATTTATTTATTGATGCCCTTTTCTCTCCTGCTCATGAGTAATGCAGCGAAAGAGTATTTGACAGTACCCTAAACCCAGGTATTTGATTACTCGTGGACAATAAGAGAAATCTGGTTGATTTTTTGTGATATTTAGGCCAAGGTCAACATTGCTGGTCCCTCCACAAGGACTGCCTGAAGAATGGTTGAGAAGAGTAGTTATTCAAAGGGCTGCGAGATTCAGGTAAGCGGTTATTATTGTTCAATGAAACATCAGCAGAACGTTTTCACAATAATATTTAATTGAATACTTTGTTTTTCATTTAAGCCACTAACCCCGAATAGGAACTCAATTTTCTAAAGTGGTCGATGACTCCAGTATGAACCAATACGAAGACATAATAGTTAATTTGTAAATTCAGTTGGTAATAGTACTGATGTTTATTACAGGTATCAGCTTTAAAGCAGTTGCACCAAAAACACACCACTACTCGGTGGCCCAAGGCTGATGGAACAGATATACAAGTTGGGCTTCATGAGTCTATAACTAATGACAGGTCTGGTGATGTGATGACAGTCAAGCAAAGGTTTCTTGCAACCATAGGGGGTGACCTACAGAAACTTCTTGATAAGATGCCAGAGGAGAAATTGTTTTTGACTGAAGGCCTTACAAAGGCTAAACATCTGTACGAGTCCAAAAGAGGAGCATTAAATGTGTTAGAAAATTCGCTCTTTGTTCTTGCCTGGAATGTTGAGGGATATTACAAATTGGTGGAAAAAAATGAAACAATCCAGATAACTATTCATGGAATCTTGTAAAGAATAAGTGGTCCACCAAATGAGTGAGGCAAAATTCAAGCTGAAATGGCAAACCTGAAGAAAGAAATTGAGCCTTACATCAAGGGTCTAAATACCAAAAAAAGAGAGGCTGCTTCTCAGCTCCTTCTTTTCATGATTAGTAATGAACTGAGAAGCTTCAAACCTTATGCTGTTCCTGTTCGTGTTTTCAAGTACAAGGGAATCACTGACAACTGTAGGTAAGAACCCTCTACAAGTCATCCCATGATTGCACATATTCCCACTGTAGTATCCTAAAACATCGCCAACAGCCATGTAACCCATGTAACGAATGGCCCAAAGTGCCTGAGTGTCCAGGGAGGGTCTAGGGGCATGCCCCCCCCAAAATATTTAAAGTTTCGACCCTTGGAAATACATTTTCCTGCCCTCAAGGGCGGGCTGCTTCATCAGCTCCTCCACTTCCTTCTGTTGTCAATTCCAGGTTGCGTTGATGCAAAAGTAACTCAAAGTGAACGTGTTTAGAATGTTTTTAGCTTAGTTGGGTTTCCATCCTAGATGGGGAGGTTATTGCAATGTTTGCCATTGTTAAAAGATATCCAGTGAAATCTGTCATTAGACTGGTTATGCCTTGCAAAGTTTTTTACTGTTATGTTTTTTTTCTAAACTAGGATTTGTTACTGATAGTGAGTTTAACTCTCTATGCACACAAGGAACCCACTGGCCTATCTCTGAATAACAGCTAATTATCGATGCTAGAGCAGAGGCCCGCTCCACATCTTCAAGAGACATACAGTCATATATGACAACAGTACACGGAGGTATGTAAGCTGGTTACAAGTTTAAATTCATAATTATTAGTATTGTTGTTGTTGTTGTTGTTGTTATAATTATTATAATTATTATTATTTAGGTTGTGGAGATAGTGTCCATGTTTTAAATTTAAATTTCTTATATGTCTATTCTTAATTGTAGGTGATCAAATTTTCCCAACCAATTTCCATCCAGCTGTCCCTTTGGATGATGTGGTTTGGCTAGTGGATTCAATGGAAAGGGAAGGTTGAACCTTTATAAATTCTTTGAAGTTACTGCGTCAAAACAAATTTCCAGCAGACTATAGTCCAACTGAGTGGGTAGCAGGTATGATATTGTGGAATATATTTGAAGGAATTGTTTTAGAGTGATCAATTTTTTTTGTTGAAAATAGAAACACTAGGAGGGGTACAATCTTTACCTCACAAAATGTGTCATTTTCACTTTGTAGAAGTGCTACAGGAGTTTAATGCGTAATTTAAGTGGGGAAAGAGGATGTTCTGTTAAAAAGACAGGACTGCACGTTGAAATTTCCGAGAAAAGAAACATGGAATTTGGTATTAGGAAGTGTGCTAATACCCATTATTAGAGTTACTCTATTGCCTTTTAAGGTTATTTTGATTAATTTTAATGTTACTGAATAAGTGCTGGCAATTGGCCAAAAGATTGGTAAATTTGAGGTCAGCCGTCTACTTTTAGTCTAAAATAATTGCATTTATTTGTATTTAACTCTAGCCGAAGGGGGGGGAGGACTGGTACTAGTTTATTTCTTTGTCATGCGCTCTACGCAGTTCTTTCGCCATGTGCTTTAACAGATCGTTACTTCGCTGAACTCACGTTTATTTTTCCTGAATCATTTTCTTATGGTGCATTGTTGTCGATGTTTACACTATGGCGACTAGAAAGAGCAGCAGGAGCACAAAACCTCCGAAAAAACTACAAGATTTCGTCACGGATGACCTGGCGGCAGAATCGGCAACACCTCAACAGATGAGCGAAGCAGTCAAACGCGAACTGAGTCAGGTTGAGTCTTTGATAAAAGACCTTACTCCAACCAGTTTTAAAACAGAACAACCCACTGTAAACGAAACAGCGATCGAAGATCTTCGAAACCGCAATTTACAGCTTGAACTGGATCTTACACGCACCAAACTCGAGTTGTTGAAGCTACAGCGAGAGTCCAAGCAACCAAGTGCGTCCAAGATGGCCACGGCGCCCGCAACAACAACACCTGATAGTAATTCTGTCGCAAAACCAACCTTGAAAAGTCTCCAGCAAGACCCAGTTGTTCAATCCGAGCTTAAATCTCTCATGGATTCCTTAGGAGACCCCATCTTACTGGGTTTAACCGCAGAGGAACAAGACCCAGCACAACCGCTGTTAGAGCCCTCTACTTCGCGAGGTAAACGTCCTCTACTTATCCCTGATTTCATTAGCTGCCTTCCCTTAGTACTACAGGAGGATAAGGAGACCGTGCTTGGAACCTCTGGTGATGCTAGAATTGTATTAAAAACCGCTCAAGACAAGAAACTGCCTCTTGACAAAATCTCATTCCCCCAATGGTCAGCGGCTAACTTTCGTATTATGCATACTCTCATGTCAGATGGGTCTCTATCGTCCACCCAAGACATCCTTCATTACATTATGTACAGTTCAAAGATATCTGAGCTAGCCAAGTGTTACCCCTTACCGAAAGTGATGCAATATGATGATTTGTACCGCAGAATGCAGTTTTCGACAAACTGTAAATGGGGTACTGACAGCCAGTTCATCTCCCACCAAACACTCCACAGACCAGATCCAACTCCCACACCGCCGCGGCTATCTCCTCGCAAAACGTCCCGCCCAGTCCTAAACCCGGCAACAGGAAAGCAAGTTTGCTATGATTACCAACGGCGTGAAGGGTGCCGCTTTGCCTCTTCATGTAAATATGATCATGTTTGCATCAAACCTCAGTGCTTGGGAACCCACCCACAATGGCAGCACCAGTCTGCTACTGCTCAAGACCCCCAATACTGAACCCACACTCAACTGCAGAGCTCCCTCCAAATAGTATTTTGACTACAGAACTAGCAGGAGATGTCTCGACCACATTGTTAAACGCAGGGACTAATCCCGTCTTAAGGACACCACTTCCCGCAGAGTGTGGGGAAAGTTTACCCATTCATGCAGGGCCCTTTTCAGAATTTAAGCAGCAGCCCCAAGCAGCCCAGGTCTCCACAGACTTAGTTTTTGAGACCTGGGCAACAGAGCTAACCAATGACCCGGACTTGGAATTTATCTTGGATGGTGTTAAAAATGGATTTCAGCTCCTCTCGCCTGATTTAATGGTTTCACATGCTTTTACACAAAACAATAAGTCTGCTCTGCGACCTGGAGCTAAAGATCAAATTGAAGCGCAATTAATCAAAGGTCTCCGAGAAGACCACTTTGCTATCGCAGACAAGACCAACATGCCAATTATCATTAATGCCCTTGGAGCCGTACCAAAGAAGGACTCCGATGAATTACGAATGATCATGGATTGTAGCCGACCCTTAACGATGAATGCTAACTCATATATGGATTTAGAACACTACAAGTATGTTACCGTTGATGATGCAGCAAATCTCTGTCAACCTGGTTGTTGGTTGGCAAAAGTTGACTTAAAACATGCCTACAGAAGCGTTGGAACACACCCCGATAGCTGGCGAGTTACAGGAATGTCGTGGCGCTTCAACGACTCAAAACACCCCACCTACCTCTATGATAAGCGTCTCCCATTTGGAGCCAGGGCCTCACCAATGGTTTTTCACCGCCTCACACAAGGGATCTGTCGTATGATGGCCCGGAGAGGGTATACTGTGCTGGCATATCTTGATGACTTCCTTATCATCGAACCAACCCAACTTCAGTGCAAAGTAGCTTTTGACACCCTGTTAAACTTGCTAGAGTCTCTTGGCTTCACTATCAACTGGAGCAAAGTTGTCTACCCTACCCAGTGCCTGATTTTTCTTGGAGTTGAAATCGACACTGTTCAGTGTGAACTCCGCCTCTCAGACGATCGTGTGTCAGAGTTGTTATCCCTTCTCAAGGAAACAAGCTATAAAAGCAAATGTACCAAGCTTCACCTCCAACGACTCCTTGGCAAGCTTAATTGGGCAGCACGTGTTGTTCGAGGGGGCCGCACATTTCTCAGACGGCTTATCACCTTGGCAAACTCGGTTAAACGCCCGCACCATCGCGTCTATCTTAACCTAAACGCGAGAGCTGACCTCATGTGGTGGACCCGCCTCCTGCCTGCACACAACTGTAAAACTTTGTTCCCCTCAGCCATCCCTGAACTTCCTACAGCAGTGCTTACCGATGCCTCCCTGTCTGGCGGGGGGTGCCTATGGGCACCAGACTGGATGTACGTCAACTGGGCCTTGGACTACCCATCTCTATGCTCTCTCCATATCAATTACAAGGAGACATTTACCATTGTTTTAGCTGCACACCGTTGGGCACCTTTCTGGTCAGGTCATCGAGTAGTCGTCAAAACAGACAGTCAGGTGGCTGCAGCCATTCTGAACAAAGGCTCAACCTGTTGCCCGGTGATCATGGACTGGATTCGTTCTCTGTTTTGGCTTAAGGAGTATTACAACTTCAGTTTGTTCGTCAAGCACATTCCAGGAGCAACCAACACTCTAGCAGATAGTATTTCACGCCTTAATGATGTGCACTACTGGCCAACGTTCCAAGCATGGCTCTCCAAATCCTCTAGATCAAATGACTTCGAATCTCACATGTCGGCATTGTCTCTTGCTCTCCTTAGATCCAAGGGATCAGCAGCAACTTGACCGTGAAGTCACCAATTTCTGGCGTCAATCATATGCACCTACTACCAAGTCCACCTACATGAGTCAAATGCGTTCATACCTCTCCTTTTGTGTATACTACGGCTACCAACCTCTCCCAGCAGCAGCATTAACCCTTAATCGCTATGCAGCTTTTCTAGCAAGGTCACTCTCAGCATCCTCCATCCCAGCCTATTTAAATGCGATTCGCATTCTACACCTTGAACATGGTCTGTCTGACCCAACCAAAAACAATTTTCAATTGGCATCTACACTTCGAGGAATCAAGCGTGTAAAAGGTTTAACAGTGTCCCAAAAGAAGCCGATTACACCCCAGATCCTATTAGCCTTCAAGAGTCATTTGCATTTGGACAGCCCTTTACATGCAACCTTCTGGGCAGTTTGCCTCGTAGCGTTCTTTGGCCTCCTTCGTAAGGCGAATTTGCTATGCAAAGGATCAACAAAGTTTGACCCATCCAAACACCTGCGTCGAGGAGATATCCTCTTCTTCAATGACTGGGCCATCATTATCAATCGATGGTCGAAGACCATCCAATTTAGTCAGCGCATTTTAACTGTTCCGTTACCTCGCATTGCTCCACATCCACTCTGCCCTTATTCCGCTCTCAGACATGCCTTTGGCTTGGTACCAGCACCTCTATCGGGCCCAGCCTTTATCATCCCAGCATCCACGGAGGGGGGCCTGACTCCTCTGACTTATGGAAAGTTTGACTGCCTTCTAAAACTAGTAGCAGCCAAGACGAACTTGGACCCGTCTCAAGTTAGTGGACATAGTTTTCGCTCGGGCGGGGCCACTCTGGCTTTTGAAGCTCAAATCCCTGCAGAACTGATTAAGCGTTTAGGAGACTGGCAGTCAGATGCTTATAGGTCTTATATCCACATCCCAGTTCAAGACAGAATGCTAGCAGTTAAGCGTCTTGCTTCGTTTGTTTAGAATTTCTTTTTTTTCCCTCATGGAGACTTTTGTCTGGGGTTAGGTCGTGCCTCCCTTGGGCAAATGTTATTAAATGGAAGGGTTCACTTCGGAGCCCTTCCCTGTTTACCCCAGACTTGATTGTTGTAGTTTTATCTATTTACATTCGTAGAGAGTTAAGTCTAAAATAATTGCATTTATTTGTATTTAACTCTAGCCGAAGGGGGGGGAGGACTGGTACTAGTTTATTTCTTTGTCATGCGCTCTACGCAGTTCTTTCGCCATGTGCTTTAACAGATCGTTACTTCGCTGCCCTCCCTTCCCCCCCTTTTTAGTTTTCTTTTTTTGTTGTTGTTGTTGTCACGTTTTTCCATGTATTCCTGTTTTGTACATTTGCTGTATCTTTACCGTCTCAGTTGGGCAAATGTTATTAAATGGAAGGGTTCACTTCGGAGCCCTTCCCTGTTTACCCCAGACTTGATTGTTGTAGTTTTATCTATTTACATTCGTAGAGAGTTAAGGGGAAAAAATTAATATGTAAATTGTGGGAGTAAAGGCCACGAGTTGCCACAACATACGCTTCTTCTACATCTCAGCTGTATGATTAAAAACTTATTGAGACCCATGATTATTATCATTGTAATAATATTATTAATAATTTACTCCCTGATGGATGTGATAATTATTATTAAAAATTGTTTTTTCTTTTGGTAATGCTAACAGGGTCAGCGTGCAAAGAAAGTTGTGTCCCATAGCCCGGGGCTAGTGGATTTTGCTAACGGGCAAGTGATTTTTGTTCTTAACTTGCCCAACAAGCAAGTGCTGTTTTGGGGGGAAATTCAAGTTACAGAAGGATTGTAATCAATCCTGCTAATCAAAAAGGGTTTGGGGGCTAGTTGAAATGACTTGTGGGCTAGTACATGCTAGCTACAGCTTGCCCAAATGGCAGGCTGTGAAACTGACTTTCTTTGCACCCTGAGGGTACTGCTCAGTTGTTTACATGCTTTGCGATTACCAGTAAATTATGTCGAGTTTTTTTTACTTAGGGAAAACAGAGTCAAAGTCAGAATGCTAAAATACTTGATGCCCATCTACTTATTTCAGAAGAAGGTTAAAGACTTCACAGCAGCAGGAGTCAATTTCAGAGACCTCCTGTAAGTCCCTGAGGAAGATGAGGGTGGGGAGCCACAACATGAAAGAGAGGACCACAATCTCGTTCTGAAGAGGATTGCTGGTTGTATTAGGCAGGGCACTGCGCCGAATTTTGCTACAGGGGCTTTTGTTGATGCAATCAACGACCTGGACACTTGTCTAGCATACACAGCTTTAACTGGGAAGAGGAAGCAAAGTCTTTCAGACGCAGAAAAGCTATTGTCAACAGCTGTCGCAAACCAGTGCAAGAAGAATGAATTTCCATGACAGGCATGGGTTATTGAGGTGATTGC
This sequence comes from Porites cylindrica, assembly GCA_964035525.1. Taxonomy (NCBI): domain Eukaryota; kingdom Metazoa; phylum Cnidaria; class Anthozoa; order Scleractinia; family Poritidae; genus Porites; species Porites cylindrica. Next base: position 18,382,050 of record OZ037776.1, on the reverse strand, counting down.
CAGTTGGCACAAAGCACGTGATGGTCGAGGATTGAATGAAGAAACAAGGAAGAAGCACAATATTGCAATGCTGGAGTTTATAGTGGAAGACTAGATACCCTGGTATAAAGAGAATAGGGACTATTCAACTTTGGATCCAAACAGGTTGGTTAGTTTGTTATTATTTTTAGAAATAATAAGAATTTATACAATATTAATCTGGCAATGAACAGTGACCACAACTAGCAGAATCTTTCATTCCATTATTTCCATGTGCAGATCAAGGCAATAATATGTTATTACTATTTTTTGTAAATATCAATAGGATTCTCAAACTGAAATTGTTACACAGCAAAAGTGAAATGAATTATGATAATTTTTGTTAAATGAAGGTGTTGTGATAATTCCTTTCTTTTTTATAGCGGAGCTCTCGCGCGCGAAGCGCGCAGCGGAGCACCATGGGTAACAAAATGTGGTAAACTACCCATCCGAGAAAATTTGGTAATCACGTGACCGTACACCGACCGCCCGCCCGTCCATCCGCACCACAGGCATACCAACGCAAAATTTCGGGTAGTCTGTGATGAGGGTTTTTTGGCGCGAAAACGAATGGCAACCAGCGTTTTGTGAAGCATAAACAACTTAGAAGTTCAGGAAAGTCAACTCAGAACAAAAAGAAATTTTTCGTGTCGGTTGACATTTTTTATACATCCGTATTTTCTACATTATTTATTTATTATGCCCTCTAGTTTGGAGTATAGAGATAAAGAGAGGCAGAGAAAACGAGAAAGTAGGCGGCAAGCAAGCCAAGCTCAACGAGAGAGAGAGCGGCAGAGAGCTTGAGAAAGGAGGCGAAACTGCTCTGACGAGCAACGGGAGAGGGAGCAAGAAAGAAGCAGAGAAAGGAGGCGCAATTTTACTGACGAGCAACGGGAGAAAGAGTAGGAAAGGGATAGAGAAAGGAGGCGCAATTTTACTGATGAGCAACGGGAGAGAGAACATTAAAGGGATAAAGTCGAGAAAGGAGGCGCAATTTTACTTATGAGCAACGGGAGAGAGAACAGGAAAGGGACAGAGAAAGGAGGAAACATTTTACTGAGGAGCAACGCGAGAGAGAGCAAGAGAGAAACAGAGAAAGGAGGCAAAATTTTACTGACGAACAACGGGGAAAAGCGCAAGAAAGAGAAAGGGAAAGGCGACAAAATTTCACTGAAGAGCAACTGGAGAATGAACGAGAGAGAGCAAGAGAAAATAGACGCCTAATAAGCGACGAGCGGCGAAGAAGGGAGCGAGAGACAGCAAGGGAAAACAGGCGTCGTATAAACGAAAAACGAACGAGAAGGAGGAGAAGGTGAGCGAATTTTTGCCGAGGTTAGCTTTCTGTTATAAGAATCGGGGATTTTACGAAAACAGAGGTAGCTTTTGTTTTGTTTGTTAATCAATAACCTCTTTGTAATTGCATCAGTTGTTTTGGACCAATCACCACACGTCATTTGTTGTCACGCAGTCTAGAGTTGATACTTTTATCATCCATTGAAGTTGACCTGTGTCCTCCAAGTTCGTTGAAGAGAAACGATATGATTGAAATTTCACTTTAACAAGACCGTCGCATCCAAGATAAAATTATAGAGTAACCTTATAATTCGTGCTCCTCGGTGTATTTTCGTTGTTTCTGGCGCGGAAAATAAGGTAATCTTAAATTGTATTAATGAAATTTTATCGAAAATCATAACCATTGCCATGTGTCCGATGCATCGCTGAATGAATGATAACTCCTTATGTAAATTTTAGGCGACTCTGGCCTCTGTGACAAGTTAAAATGATTCAGTGTTAGAGGATTGTAAATTATACGGTCTGTGAAAGCGTTGTTATGTTTTCTGAAAAGAGAGCAGAGAGCACCTTGAATTTGAAGATTTTCAATGTCTGCTGAAAGAGCGTTTTGGTGCAGATTGTTCGAGCTTACCTCTATTTGTTTTATTCAGGGTAAACAGAATTTGAAGGATCTATTCTCCCTCTTGTAATTGAAATAACTTTTATTATTTTACTATAAATCTAGGCTTTTCCATTTTGTAGATACCTATCTTCGAGTGTTTAAGAATATATATGGAGATCTACGTAAGTAAGGAGGGCAGCCAGGGTTAGAAATTATTTTTGAATGTTGACAGGCCAAACAAATTTAAGCTCGGTCATGTCTAGTTACTAACCGGTCAAAATAAATTATTACCTGCCAAACAAATTTTAGCTCGGACCGGTCAAAAGACAGTAAAAACTCGTAGGTAAGAACCTGGATTTTCCCATTGCATTAACAGGTACGTTCTTACAAAAATAGTTATTGGCAAAAAATTTGTCTATTTTTCTAAAATGAAAAGGTTCTTATTTTCTGCAGGAAAAAAAACATTGCAGCTTATGTCTCCCAAAGAGGTTCACCTGAATATTTTCCAGGTGTATAGAATTTTTTTTATAGATTTGAGAAAATAAAGATGTGTGTCAACTATTGGGCTAAACAGGTTCTTGTATAGAGCCTGGGGCCTAATTATAACTGGCAAGTTTAGCCAAACAAGCTCCTAAAAACCAGGTTCTTAGTCACAGCTAGGTTTTTACTGTATTGAAGACATTGTACTTTGCAGTAATAGCCAAATTAAGACAAAAATTATGTGATCATAAATGCTCAAAAACTCCTCGTGTTGAGAGATGGGGAAATATTATAAACCAGTTTTGAGTGTGGTTATCAAGTTGTTCATTCATTGGAGGGTACAGTGTAGTAAATAATATTTCCAGGAATATTGTCAAGCTCAGCTCGTTTATTCTTAAAAACAATTCCCCATAAGAGTTAAACCAGAAATCACAACTTTTGGCTCAGTATTGTTCTGACATGTTTTCTTTGAACAATAGGTGTATGTAGGGGTGAGGGAAAATTCTTGCCCAACTAAAGATTTTATCTTATCCTCTTAGCCATGGAAGAACATGAAAGTCTGGTCCTCCAGGTTGAATGTAGCATGGAATGCTCTCTGCACTGGTGAACAAGAGCAATTAGTCACTCAGCAGGTACTGATATAGTTCATGGGAGATGGTATTTATTATAGAATTGCATAATTGAGTAAAATCACGCATTCTGATTGGTTAACGAAGAGAGGTATTCAGTGTGGAATTGCGAGTTGAAAACGAGGCTAAGGGATGTTTTTTCGCATCTACGTAACAACTATCGTCAAATTGTAACACATTAACAACTGCAAAAAAGGTTTTCTACAATGTCATTTTAAAATGTTTTCAAAATCATTGTCACCTTTTGTATATCCTTTCTTAACATACTGTAATGTCGCCTGGTCCTCCACCTACTGTTCCAGCCTAAACTGTATTTACCTTTTGCAAAAGCGTCTAGTGCGGCTCATAACAAAAGCTCACTATCTATCTAAATTTCTTGAATGAGATTGGCTTAGAGCAGTGCAGTTTTTAGTAAACACAGTAAAAAAAACAAGGAAACATAATGCAAAAATAAGGAAATAAAGTGCAAATTTCTCAGAGAATGAAAACCTGTGAACAATCAGTGTTCTCCAGAAGCGCAGGCGACTGGTGGTTTCGCTGGCTACTCTTATGACTCAAAACAGTAAAAAAAACTGTCTGTACCTTTTATCTTGAATTTTTCAGAAGGTCCTAAAAGAAACAAAAACAATAGCTTGTCGTACAAAAAGCTCTTTGGTGTATGACAATTTGCCTTTTGCTAATGGTATTATCGATATATTTACTGAATGATTTTGGATGAGACATTGCCAGATAATATTTTTTAATTATAAAATAACTAAGATAGTACATGCATTCTGATTGGTTAAAAACCAATAGTTTATTGTGCTGGTAATCTCATAGTAAACTGAAACATGCTTTAAAGTTATTTTATAAAAGTAAAAGACCACATTTTCTATGGATTTACCAGCATGATAACTCACTTGGTTCTTGGGAGAACTCTGGAAAAGCTTGTAAATAACGAGCAAAACTTCTCAGATCTCTGGGCTTAATGCCCCCAAACCCCTCCCTTAGATACAGTACTCTCGCTTTATCAGTGCTTGGTGTCAGGCACCAGTTTCTTTGCTTTGGGAGCTGGCTACTCTAAAACTTCTGGATAATGTATCGGTCAAATCGAAGCTTCAACATGCCCTCCCTGGGCAACCCCCCGGGCATTTGACTTTTTTGAAAATTATTGTTCAAATTCCCCCCTACCCGGGCCCAAAATGCCGTTCAAATGCCCCACACTAGGGTCCATTCAGGTGATCAAATGCCCCCATCCTGGGGACATTTCACAGGCACAAAAATGACAGAAGGACGGCGGAAACGCCTTCAGTTGTCGAACAAAATCTTTATAAATATAACAAAAACACTGTTAGCGTATTTACTACGAACAAAAAACTCGTGCAAAGCGGCAGAAATCGCTGCTACAAGGTCACTGAATGCTCAGCTTTTCTTCATCATGCAACATCCAAAGGGTTCTATAAAAAAAGATCCCACCTATTGAGATTACTACATCATGACCATTTCACTGACATGCATCATCGCTCACCGTATAAATTAACAAACTTGCAGTAGGTCAAAGTAGTTGACCTGAGCTTTTTATTTTATTTTATTCTATTTTATGTTGTAGTATTGTATGGCTGGCATAGGTATTGTATTTCATTGTAAACACAACAATAACATACATTCATACATTCAAAGCCTGAATCCAGTATTAAAAATTTTAAAATTTAAATACTTCAAAAACGGCACAAAGCTTGTTTAAGCCCTTTCCTTGTAACCAATTGGCCACAAAGGCACAATCTTTTCCTCGAAAATCCTCTAACACCGCGTCCCCCATGATAGCTCGTCACGCCAAAGATTTTACATGAAATCGAGGGTGCAGTTCAAATTCCCCACCCCTAAAGCCTGGGGATCAAATTCCCCACCCCCTGGAAGACTCTGATAATCAAATTCCCTCCTCCCCGGGACGGCAAAGGTGTCAAGCTTCGATTTGACCGATTGAAGCTTCGATTTGACCGATACATAACACTGAACAATAGAAATATATAAGAACCAATCAGCCTCAGGTGTCACAATCTGCTTGCCCAACTTATTAAGATTATATCTTTAATCTTCTTAGCCATAGAAGAACATGAAAGTGAAAAAGTCCTCCAACTTGAATGTAGCATGGAAAGCTCTCTGCCAGGTGAACAAGAGCAAAGTCATTCAGCAGGTACTGATATACCGGTAGTTGTTTATGGTAGATGGTATTTTATTATGAAAGTTAATAATATACATGAAAAAATTTCTCTGTGAATTTGATTGGCGTACAGCAGTGTACTTTTTAGTAAACACAATGCAAAAACAAGGAAACATAATGCAAAAAGAAAGAAATATAACGCAAATTTATCAGAGAATGAAAAACTGTGATTGGGCCAATAAACAATAGAAATTTATCAGAACTAATTAAGTGCCACAATTTGCTGGTGGGAAGCATGTATACTTTTAAAACTTCCCCCTTTTTGGTGTAATTAATTATGCTCTGTTGTCTTACCTAAGTAATCTTTCCTTTTTCTTGTAACACTTTTTTTCTCAATATTTTATTTTATGAATTTACCTGATTATTTTTATTTATTTATTCATTGTGGGTTGTTTTTGTTTTCATTTTTGTAACCAAGGTTTTGAAATTAATAAAGGTGTGGGTGGGCGTGTGTGTGTAACAAATAAGAATGTTAAAACTTTCATATATATATTTTTTACATGGACTCAAAAGAGCAGCTATATAATCAGTGATTTTGTTACCTCTGCATTCTATCTATGTTCCTGACACATAAAAATCGCCAAAGACATAAAATAATTCATGGATATATCGATCTGAACGTGTGTATTTGTAGAAATATCCCGTACGTGTAATTTCTGTGGCAGTTATGGTTGTTGTTTAGTGATGCATATTTGTTTTAGCCTTTGTTGACTTCTGCTTTAAAATAGAAGAACTATATTTTAATTTCAGTATACTATAATACAGAGTTTTGGAGTGTGTCTTCAGATTAAGTGTCTGTGGCTGGTACATAAAGGCCCAAACATTTTCCATTTTGGACTCATTTTTTTTAACTGGGACTCATTGGTTCTGGACTGGGACTCGTGATTTCTCACAAGATGAGTCCCAGAATTCATCATATTTATTTGTAACAAAAACACTGTATAATTCATTGATTAGACCTTTTGTCATGTAATTCAAGTGTTGTTGTTGTGGTAAACATGACAAGTCGTCATGTCTGTACTTAATTCTCCATGACTGGATTGTAGGATTTTTGTTCTGTTTGTATTTGATCGTGCATTATTATTATGGGAAAACTTACCTTAGGGTTGCATTACTTTGACTAGGACAAAGTTAAAATACATTGAATTCTCATAGAGATAATTATTTTTTTGGATTATAATAATGAGTTCATTGGTTGGGTCACTCCCATTATATTTGATGACTGGTTTATGAAATATCAGCACTTAGAAAATGATTGTCAAGGTTGTTGTATTATCCGAAGTTTCAAAAGTAGAAATATTGTGTATTTTCTATTTGAAATCAGGTTTTGAGAACACTTCCACAGATACAGCTTTATAATAGTAATTCTTGTACAGTTATACAAGCATGCAGTACTAGGGTGCGAAGAAAAGGTGGTCAGTTTTGTGCTTGTCCTTCGGGAAGGCTGTAGCTTGCATCTGTTAGCCCAAGAATCACAACTCTATTATCCCTCAGGCAAGATAAAAAATAGAATCCACTAGCCCCATAGCTTATATGAATTGTGTAGTTGGTTAATACAAATAATTCATTTACTAGGAGAAGAGTTGGAACAACACACTCCTGCAGTAGAAAATGGCCCAATTGAGGGAGCAAGCAATGTGCAGGAAACACAGCAACCTCTTCCAGAAGTAAATAATAGTAGCCACTTAGAAGATGACGGCCTAATTGCTAGAGCAAGGGCAGTTGGTGTGGACTATGAGTTTCCAAAGCCTGGTGAAGTGGAAACGGAGGATGACAGAAGAAAAGATTTTATTTACTTGAATCCAGTCCATTCCTTTTTCTCTCCAACAACAATGATATATTAAGAAACATTGTTATTATAGCTGGAAATTTCTTTCCAACCATGTGCACACTCATTGGTTATTTCAATGTCACCTGACATCTAACAATGAAACTTTTTGGTGCCAATATTCTCTAAGCAGGCAACATCGCAAAAATCATTCACATCAGAGGGTAACAGTGCACTATCACCCGTGAATGACCAACAACTGACCTTCCAGGGAGGTTTAATGAATTTCCATGCAGCTATAAATTTTTTAAAATATTAGCATCACAAATCACTTAAAGACTTGGCCCATGGGAAACAGTTAATTTTGTTTTCCAAGAATCTAAATATTTCCCAGCACCATTCTCATTAGTTACTTCGAGGTCACATGACATCTAACTGTTTCCCACCAAAATCTCTGAGGAATTGCCAGGCTAATTGACCAGCTGCTGTGGAAATTGGAGAATGACTATATGAATGGTTAGGTACGTTAGGTACAGTGCCAAAGTTGAATTGATAACTGTGGTGATCTTCCCTGAATTTATTTCTTCATTCTGCATTGCCAGTATATGAAATTAATGTATTTATTATACCATATATAACTTTGTTGTGTGAATTCACCTTGGATAAGTTAATCTTTTCATGTGCTGTTTTAAAGTTATAGAGTTTTAGTTTTAGTTTCAACTTTTAAGACCTTTTTCTTTCCTGCTCTTTAAACCTTATCTAACTACGTGTTACTTTTTTCGTAGTTTTCTTTGACTCCTCTTCTTCCTTTGTCGGGAGTGGGTTGCGGCTACACGTAGGCTAGATTACATCCCGATACCGAATGGGGGGTATCAGTATTTGCAACGAGGTTATATCGTATTGTGTACCAGTGTGAATAAAACGATCTTCATCATCATCATTATTATCGTTATTATTATTGTAATGAAATCGGGAGCTCCGCTTTTAGGCTTGGCTAAATCTATATATTATAAATTATAAACTGTTTACACTGACCTTAGTCCAAGCATTTCATGCAGAGACAGTCTTTTCTCTACATTTAATTTAGTTTTGTTGAAAACTACTTGAGTAAAGTAACCTTGATCTCCATTAAGGTACTAACCAGAAGTATTCGTGTTTGACAGGCCTATTAAAGGAATCCAGGGGATGAACAGGGAGGTGACTGTTGTGTTGACAACCAACCTTGAAAGCCAAGAATTTCGATGCCATTATGGAGAGGAAAGGGGTCTTCCACCAGAGCACTCCAGAGCTAGACTGGCTCAACCGATGATGTAAATTCACCTATGTTTGAAACCCAGGGTTCTCAATAGAAGGCAGCACCCGGCGATTGATCGCCGCTTACTTTGGGATTTATAGCCGCTTACTTTGTGTTTAGGTCGCTTTTCTTTGCTTTGTTTTGACACCTCTGGCTTTGCTGAAGAGCCTCCTACTTTATCAGTGATCACCTCCTACTTAAAAATTTATTGAGAACCCTGCAAAGTACCACCGGAATCAGAGTATTGGCGCTTACCTTACCTGATTGACAACTGTTAAGGCCAAGTAAGTTCTTTCAAGGAAAGTGCTGCGTTACTTCCCATTTCTTTGCCTGCTAATCCTCCCAAAAATTCATTTTATAATGGTGCCAGTGTAACCAACAATGGGGCAAATTCAACTTCAAATGTGTCAGTAAGATTCCACCCATATCAATTGTAATTCTTTTAGGCTTATAACACCCACGTGTAACAGCTATATGTTGAAATATTTTGTATGTCATTATGTTGTTGTAACTCTCACTTGGAGCCGAGATACATCGGCAAAGGACATAAACGTTGTGTTTTTAAACTAGTACAGGCAAAAGTGTTGCAGATACTTTTTTTTCTGTCACCCTACAAAGTTGTACATGTTTCCTAGTCTCATACGTGTAACGTAGCAATCATAATCATGAAAGTTATAATAAAGTTTAAATTCGGGAGTTGCTCTTGTCAAATTCTTCTTAGAAAAATACATTGATCAATATAAAGCTGTTGGGTTGTAACATGTGAGCATTCGGATATTTACGGGGATTCTTTTGGTAAGAAGAACTGGGATCGGAGATAATCATATATCTTTTTTCTTTTTGGCTAAATCCCTTCATAACTAGCTTTCTATAGCATGTAATCGCCCAGATATTAAATGCGTAACTGCTTTCAGAGAAAAAGCAAAATTATATTTTGGAAGGAATACCGAAAATTGCAGGACTGTTTACTTTGCGCAATGTGCCAATCATTCCATATATGTTGAATTTCCAGTTTGCGACCTTGCGATTAAGGGACTTCTGCCAGCACAGTAGTTCAAAGGTTCAATGGTTAGTCCACACAAATCGAATCCCCTTGTTCTTCAAAAAATATTAGCAAGGATTATGCTATCAGAAACGAAAACATCACGATCGTTCATTTTTATTGTCTTCATGTGATATGTCGTTACATGGAAAGCTGGTTGCCATCGTGTCACATTGGCTTCTAAACTTTTCTTTCTAAAATCGAACGATGTACTGGATGCGGGCCTCGGCACTGATCTTGGGGAACAGCGGTGTTTTAAATTCCTAATAAGGCAGTTTGTATCCTTAAACAAAACGAAAATAATTTGTTTCATGACCGATCGGAAACCGTTCGTTGCCTGTGGTTTCTGTGGTGTGAAGATCTCACCTGTGATTGGTTGCAACACAATAAACATTCCAGACATATTTTAGGTGTTCACGCCAATATAATCACCGCTGTAAAGAACTTTTGAAAAGGAAAAAGTACAAGGATGTTGGTTCATCGATGGGAAGGTTCCTTTGATCAGGATGCAAGTTAAGTGGGAAACCTTTCTACTAGCCTGCATGGCAGGCGTTCGAAAGGGAAGGGGAAGGGAATTAGGGCGCGAGACCACGCGCGAAGGAGGAGGGAGGAGGGGAACGCCTGCAAGGAAGCCATTGTTTTTGCCATCCCGCCTACTAATTAAAAAATAACAAAAATAACACAACTGTGAATGACTAGCTGTCAAATAAGTCTGGCCGCAATGCATGTATTCTAGTCGTATTCGCACTCTTTTTCGTTTGTTTTCCTAAAGCAATCTAAAGCAAGGGTACTACAAAAAAGTTCAAATGCGGTCGTCCATCGAAGGAATCTTCCTTGAAAGTTGCAACCACGCGTGCTGAGTGCCAAGTTACATAAAATCCAGCATAAATCTATTCTAGTTGTTGCTGAAGGAATCGGACTGGAAAACTATTTAATAAGAAATGTAGCGGCTCTTCGCAACTTTCATAGCCTGTGCCAGGCTCTCAGATAGTATAGTGCGGACATATTAAAACCAGCAAAGCGAAAATAAGACGCGCGCGACTTGGGAAAGAGGGCGGGGACGGTGATGCGTGTTTTTCCGTTTCTCTTTACTGAACGACTTTTCACCACTATCTCGGAGCCTGGAACAGGCTACAACTTTCAATGCAATGTTTGTCTAAGAAAAATTAAAACACTTTGCCGTCACGCACTCTTTGAATTTCTATCACGACGAACTGGAACTTCGAAGATCTGCAACTGAGGCAACAATTTATTATTAAAGTAAGTTTCTGGCGGTTTTATAACCGGCAAGAAGAAGTCCTCGACCAAAAATCGCTGAAAGTTATAGATCACTTCGTCTTCAATTATCTTGCTGTTGAAAACGCGGGTCAAACATCAGATAACAAGCACACAGGCAGCATGATTTTTGGTTTCTTTCTGCAGGCGAGTAAAACTGACAAGCCGTTGGGAGATAATACTTTTCAGAACCAGTCAGTAAACCTCATCTGCTGACAGGCCTTTTCCTTTATACCGTTCTTTGACTGTTTGTTTTTCTATTCTCCTTTGAAGCTGAAATTGATGCTTTCTAATGTTGAATTCCTGCGGAGAAATCTCAACACGCTTCACTAACGACATATGTTTAGTTGTGAATGGTAACACTCAAGTTACTGAATGACATGTAGGTGACCAATTAGAACACGCTATTTAGATCTTATCAAATTTTGACCAATCAGGATTTTAACATTCGCCTGCTAGATGTTAATAACGAGAAAAACAATGGTTTCCTGGCAGGCGTTTCCCTCCCTCCTTCCTCGCGCGCCCCTCACGTTTGTCTCGCGCCTAAAACTTGAAAAATTTCTGCTTCGTTTTTACATGCAATTTACTCTTATAATGGAGATCGATAGTGACTTGTAAGCGGTGTAATTTAACATTGTCTCCTCTCATAAATGTTTGACCTACAATAACCAAACTTTTTGCACAATGAGCTTCAACAGAAAGTTAATAAAGTTTTTTGGGGGAATATTTCTAAACAAAGAGGCCATGTTTGTTTTATTTTTGCGTAGACGTTGCGCGGCTGTTACTGCGCTTTTCACAAACATGTGAATTCTGAAGTTCAAAGGCCAACTGACTATTGCGTTTTTCGCTGCCGTCAATCATCTTAACAGACCTCTTAGGAAACAAAACTTTACTTTAACGGGTTCAAAAGGTCAAGGTTTGTGATTTGTGATTGGTGGATTTCGATCCATTCTGTGTGTTTCTGTGTTTCAAGGTTCGTTGCTTGTGATCGTAATTATGATTGACAGCAACGAAAAACGCAATAATATTGTGAAGGCGGCTTTTGAACTTTAGAGGTCGCATGTTTGTGAAAAGCGCAGTAAAGCTCGCACCATACTAGTGCTCAGGCTGCGCACGGCCAATTTACTCTAGGGAGCCACCTTAATTTACTTTTAGAGTGACCTCGTGCACAACCCGACGCAGAAAGGCGCAAGGAAATTTCTCTGCAGTTGATAAAGTTTAGTTTACGTTAACCTTCGTACTGACTGTGCTTTTTTTTTCTATCAATGTTATGAACTATTTTAACCTACCTATAGATGTTTTTCTGTCACCATTTGCACCCAATATAAAACCAAAACTAACCGACCACTGTTATGTTGACGCTGCTTGATCTGAGAAACATACGGGCCGCGCCGAACCAGAACGCACCTCCTTCCCACTGCAAATCAAGCAGACAGATCATTTACCATCTAAAATTGGTGAAATAAATTCCCGAATGGAACTTATATTTCATTTTTTACGTATTCTATCGGCTTTTTACCTTTAAAAGTAACTATCTCTGTCTCTCCCTGTTTCGTGGCGTCGCGATCGAGAGTACCTCACCTCTGTCAGCTTGCAACTCAGCTGTCGCTCAGCTGTCCGATGTAGTTCTTTTCGCTGAAGGAAAAGTCCTTCTAGGATGCACATTTTTTTAAAAAAGTGAGAAAGAAAGCCCGTATGGCTTGTATATTACGCTCAGATCCGATGAAAAAGTGCGGATAAAGCACCACCTGAAAACTGTTCTCTCTCATTCACACGCCTCGTCGATCTTATCAGTGAGATTTGATCAAGTGATCAATTCTCTCTCATGGCCGCAGGAGACTGTGCGCTACAAACTCAGCACAGGTAGACCAGGTAAATCAAGGAGCTCCGGGCAACACCTTAAGGGTTGCTCCGAGCTTGCAGAAGCCTGCATTGGTATACCGTGTGGCACGAAATTTTTGTGGGAGTTTATTTTTGTAGATGAGGGATTTTTTGGTGTTTTGCAGGAACGAATTTTTGCGATTAGGACAGATTGGTTTTTCTTACTGGGGACCCCGGGGCTGGGGATTAATTTTGGAGATTTTCAGAAAGTACCCCATACTAGTACCTACGTGCAATGGAAATTAATACAAAACCAGTATTTGGTGGAAACTGAATAAGAGAGAGAAGTTGTAGGGCTGTCAATCCCCGACATCTTCAAATATTGAGAATTGACAGAGGAAGGATAATAAATGACGTCATAATGCACGAAACATGACCTCATTTGTGCAAAAAAAACATGCCAAAAAGATCTTGTTGGAATTGCAACATTTGTAACCGATTGGTTTACTTTCCACCAAACACATTATTGCTTATATTACAATGGCATGCCGGGGTTTCCAAGGAAACGTTCAATGTTAAAAGTTAAATAGCTCAAACAACGCCCGTTCTCTCTTTCGCCCACTACTTCCAAGTACCTGCTACGCTAGCCTGCGTAGCAAGCGTTTCCTCGCGAGGTTCATCTAGAAAGCTGAGACAAGAGCCAAAAAAACCTTTTTTTTGCTTCCGCTCTAACTTTCGCGCAATAACTCGATTGGAAACGCTTACTACGCAGGCTAGCGCTAACACAACAAAGACAACAAATACTGTAGCCTGTGTAGAGACGCCCCCTATCCCTCAGAAAAAAAAATCGGAAAGAGAGACACAACTGAGAGACCATACTTTCTTGGATGTAAACTTACCTATTTTCTTATACGTGATGCTCCGCTGCGCACGAGAGCTCTGCTATTAAGTATAAAGTGCTAAACCAAGGAATGATTTTAGGCTTGGCCGAACCTTTCGCGTCTCCGGACCCTCGTTACGGATGCTGATGCAATGGTTTTAAAGCGAAAGTTAGATAAAAGTCAAACTTTCTGTAAAGAAGCTATCGAAGTACCATTGCTTCGTGAATTAAAACGATAAGACGAGAAAATGAGATGAGTGTAAGGAGAGATTTCCCATGTATTCTTTATTTGATTCGAATTTCATATCTAGCTTTTAAATATTCCCTTTGAAGTCATGTTAGCCGTAATTTACATTGAATTTGCATTAAGTTGTTTTAGTTCCCTTAAATTATACACATTTTACTTCAATGTTTACTTTTAAAAGGATAATTTGTTTCTGGATAATTATGCAGCTTAGTCACTGAACAACTGGATCTTTCTCCTGTTCAAATACCAACTGTCTTAGTTTTTCAGTTTTGACATTTTGAGGGATCCTGAGCAAAGGAAACTCGAATTCTTTTGCACAGCTTTAATGTTGAATCTTCGTAAGTTTCCGAAATTCATTTCCTTGACTGACATTTACTTTTGAGTCATTTAGTTTAGCATACAAATCAGGGGCACCCAACGGCAATTTTCGGGAAAATATCTGTTCGGAAGACGATTTGAGAACTAGAATTTTCGGAACATTTGTTGTAAAATTTCTTGCTTGCCTGCCTCTCCTAGGATTTTCGAACATCTACAAAATGGTATAATTACCCATTTTACACGGATATTTACCTTAAAAAAGGCCACCTAGAATTTTCGGGAGCCTTTTCCTGGCTGAAATTTTCGAAAAGGTAAGTTTTGATCCCTATAATTTTCGGATCACTAGACTTTCAGCTAGGAAATCCGAACAGATGAAAAGTTTTTAGGGGATAAAAAATGCCTTTATCTACCGTTAAAATACTAAAATACGTTCAACAATGCTATGTTAAGTGGTTTTGAACTATATCCTCGTTGGGTGCCCCTGACAAATTTTAAAGCTGAATTTATCCAGATTTGTTTTCAGTGTTCAGCTGATTTTATTCAGCCTTCTTTCCATTTGTTTTGTGATGTTGTAATAAGTTGATCGGTTAGTATAAATAGAGCACTGTTATTCCTGTTTTTCGATGTACATTGTGAAGTTATATGCTTGTACAATTTACAACGCAGATTTACTTAATTGTATGATTTACGTTCACGAGCTGAAGATTAAACAGTTGAGGTCCAAGTTTGAGTCCTGTCCTGTTTCCACTGAGATCCTAGAACCTTGGAATAGTGACGAGTTTCTTTCCCGCTAGCAAAGCGAGTTGCAGAGTTAGTTTTCCCCTTGTTTTTCTTAGGCCGAAGTCACTCGAATTCCCTTAACGCTTATTTACCCAATTTGTGCTTGGAAGGGCAAAACCTATGTCACTTGAGATTAGATGTCAAACGATGCTTGTTTGCCCCATGTTTTCACTAATGGCTCAGTCAATTCCAAGCATACCCACCGTAGGGCTTAAAAATAGGGGGCAAATGCCCCACCCCGGGAAAACGCCAACTGATTAAAACTCGTGAAGCGCCCAACGCAAATCACCCGTGCCTCTAGTTATAATTATTGCACAAAAAAATATCACTTCCATCTGATTAATATCAATGACAGTACCATGAACTAGAATTTTAATAATACCTTTCCTATTTTTGAAGACGTTTAAAATAGTGAGTGATAAACAGAAATTCGATGAGCTTAACAGGAGTATTTTCTCATCAGGATGGAACTGCGTTTCGTCAGCGTATTAGTTGTCGCATATCTCGCAAAGTTTTCTAAGCCTTTCTGCCTCAACTATTCACGTACCAAGAAAGTGTCTTTTCCTTCTGTAAACTATATATTCTTGATTGTTTTTCCTCTATGTGCAACCTGATCGCGACAGCAGGAAGCAATTTCTTAGACGGATACAGAAAATACTGTGGGATAGGGAAGTGATGGAGCGAAAACCACACATATATCTTTAAAGCATGATTAAAAATATTCTCTATAGAAATATGTGAACCTATCTAAATACGCGTATTTTTAAGTGAACTATGGAAAAAGGAACGAAGTTAATCGCTTCTATAAGACTTGACAAATGCCCCACCCCCGGGCAGAGGTTTTCTGACAAATTCCCCACCGCCAGGACAGACAAGGTGACTAATGCCTGACAAAGCCCGGGGTGGGGGAAGGGCACGCTTGGAATTGCTGGAGCCATAATTGACAGTAGTATAAGATTGTTCCATATCTCACTGCCCGTTTATTCTTGCATATTTAACATAAATATTTTTGGACGATTTTGCAATATGTTTGTGCGAGTCCTTGTTTGGGGTAAACAGTTTAGATGTCATTGGAAGCATCTTAATAGAATATTGAAACATAGCTATGTTTTTTCCCTGTGTATCTCTTCCAAGACTGTGACAAGACGATTATGATAAGTGCTGATTATTACTGCAATATACATCCACAAAGTGGTTCTTCGTCTACCTGGTTCCTGGTCGAATTGGAAGTTGTAAATGATTGGTGTTTTAATGAGAGGGGAAAACCGGAGTACCTGGAGAAAAAACCTCTCGAACCAAAGGAGAGAACCGAGAACACTACCACTGCGACGATCATATCTTTATTTCAAATTTGTATTTCTGCCGTTCACATAGTCTCCTGGCAAGGTAAGTGTTGTATCTAGCCTGCGGCTTTACAACATTCCAGTTACCAAGCTACCTGTTTGCTGCCAGCAAGGTACCGTTAATCCTGGTACTGATAACAAAACCTAAGTCCAGGCAACCTCGTCCCCTGGGCGCTTATCCCTAGCGCCCTGGGCACGAGGTTGAAGTCCAGGGCCTTGTTCCAAACGTAGGGAAGGAAGGGGGTTAAAACTGCCAACACCTAGTAGTGTATTGCTGGAATCGCTCATGGATACTAAGAGCGGAGGTTCTAAGAACAGATCTTCGCCTTGTTGTTTTCAGTGTACAACCCTTCGAGAATGCAAAATATTGGTCTTGGTGGGGATGTGCCGCCCGGTTCCCAAATCAAGACCCTATTTCAAACCCCCCCAAAAAAACGGCTGACACCCGTTCTCAGACCTGGCCTCTAAAACCTTTACCCATTCTCAGACCTGGTCTTTAAGAAATGAAGTCATCATTTCTTACATTAGAACAGAAACAGAAATATTTCTTAAAATTCATTTCGAATTGGCATATTTCTCTCTTTTTTTTTCTTACTCATTTGGAATTGAAACAATAAATACGTTTGTGAACTCCCGTAGTTCCCTTCAGATCCATACCAGATTCCAGGCATGCAGACGAAAATGAGCAAAGTCTTTACCCGTTTTGAAACCAAAAGGGCGCAAAACGACCTAGTACCTTTTTGGGGCGGCACATACGTATATGGTTTGTATATGGGAGTACCCCCAGCCTGCAACTAAGTGCTTCCCTTTTATATTTCAAGGGGTATTGCTGGTACCTGGGTTTTTAACGTCAGGCGACGAGGTAAAGGTGGACTATGATCGTGGTAAAAATGCGTTTCTACGTGTTTCTGGAGCGTGTTCCCTCTGGCGCGAGTCGCTGTACCCTCCTTCGACTGCTTGACTCTAGCAGTAACATGACAACTTGTTGAGCAAATACATCACAGGTTGTCATAACTCTTCGATGCAATTACTGGGGTATTAATCTGCTCTCACTGTTCGGTAAGCTCTTTACATCTATCCTTAACAACAGATTGTACTCCTACATGATCGAAAAAGGAATTTAAAAAGCAGAACAACCCGGCTTCAGAGAGATACATGTCACAGTTGACTGCATCTTTATTTGAAGAACAAGTGAACAACGCTTCACCTATCGACAAGTCCCCTATTTCCTAGAATGATAGCCGTCTTTCGAATAATCTCCCCGCTCCCTCCCCCCCCCAGCCCTCTTAAACGGAAACATTTGAAATAATCACCTTCCTCGAATAACCGCCCCCTCCACCCCATCTTCTCTTTCTTGTATATCCTCCCTGTCCAGTTGAAGTTGAGCCTGATCCAGCTGAATTGATTAGTAACAATTCAGGCTCGGACCCCGAGGATATTGACATTAAAGATCAAGGAACCAAATTTGGAACACCTAGAAAACCCATGTTCAGTTTATTTGATGTGAACAATTTGTGGTTTAAACGGATAATAAAACAGATTTGTAGGGCACGATCGACTTCCAGTGAGCAATATTTGAAATAATCCCCCTTTTTATGAAGAAAAAAAAAAACATAATAATCGCCCCCGGTTTTTATTCGAGGAAATACGATATGTAAAATGTAAGCCACAGAAAAAAACAAAACCTTCCCTGTTCGTGCTTCGTTAATTTTAGAAAAGCTTTCGATCGCATACTCCGACAAAAACTATGGTTACAAACTAGTTGAGAAAAGAAGGTATTCAAGGGCGTTTTTTACCAGGCGGTTTCTTATAAGTATTGATTTCTATGTACTCGAACGATAAATCGGCGGTCAAAATTGACAACAAATTAACCCAATCATTTCCTTGGCACTCCGGGTTAAGGCAAGGTTGTTATCACCCACTCTCTTTAACTTTTATCTACGTCATCTACCTAAACTACTGAATTCTACAGCGAGTTCAGCGGACATAACTCCAGGAGAAGAATGTATAAATGACCTTTTATATGCTGACGTCCCGGTGATCTTTTCTAAATCAGCAACAAAGGCCTGGAAATTAGTTGGAGTAAACTGCAATCTTTCTGTGATCATGCCGATTTTTTTTGTATGATATTTAATAACCGTGGCAAGTCCTTAAACAGCTGTTAGTTTGGATACGGCGCAAATAACCTATAGTAGGAAACGTCAAATCGCACAAATGCCTTGGACTAAATGCCTTGGACTAATATTGAACCCATACGGAAACTTTAACCTCACTAGACAGGAACTCAGAAAAACAAAATTAACTCAAAGTTCTATATAACTTAAGAAAAGAGATGGGAGACCACTTTAGAGAAAATATTAAGTTAACGATAAAATTAATTGACACACTTATGTCCCCCATACTTCTCTATGGAAACGAAATGCGGGGCATTGATCATAACTGTAACGGAAAAATAGATAGGGATCTCTCAGAACTAGTTCAAAACAAATTGTTAAAATGGGTTCTGAGTGTAAAAAGATACTGTATTGATAATGCGTGCAGGGCGTTGACGGGTTCCCAATGAAAATTGACGCCCAGTGTAGGAATTTTTTTTAAGTTCTGGTAGTCCCTGATCACAGAAAAAAAAAAAAATCAACGCAAATATCAGACGATTACATAAAATGGAATGAAAATAAAGCTTCTTGAAGAAATTCATCAGGCTAGTGATGACATCAGATCAGATAGACCTGATAGGACTAGAAGAATTTTGGATAAAAACACATTATATGGACTCAACAGGAATTGTAAGTGGACGAGAGAAATAACGACATTAGAAGATATGCGGACCAAAATAACAAAATGAGAATGCACTGAAAATTAAAAACAGTAGACAACTAGAACATCGTTATTTGCTTCGACACCGAACGGAAACGCTTGCTAGGCAGGCTAATGATGAACATTCACCACGAAAAGCCCGTTTACTACGATGCTGTAGTTCAGTTTTTTGGGGAAAGATTCCTATAATGAATGTTTATTGTTGACCTCGTCTTTGAAACACAAACCAAGAGCGGTACATAATCTTGTTCTATAATGGCTCTTGACACAAACTTGAAAAAGATAAAATGCAGTATATTTTATCATAGTTTTATTCATGCCAATTTGCATCCTTTTTACGCAGCTTTGTCGTCTTTTGGTACAAAAATAATGAAATTTTCAATTCAAAATCAGTTTAAAATGATATACTAAATTATGCTGTCTTTGCCTCACAAATCGAGAAGACACACCTTCAAATTTGTAAACGATACTTGGAGGTAAACAACAAAGCTTGTAATATACCGTAGCTCCTAGAGCAGCGCTTGGTCTTTTTTCTTTAAATATCACTATCAATCAAAAAAATCCTCAAATACACTTTGTATAACCTATTTCAATAAAGGTTGCTTCGGTGAAGAATGATGCATGGTCCATGTTTCATAGCCCGCCGTCAGGAGCCGATTACTTGCCGCCGTGCATTATGGGAGCAAGTCCAGTAAATTATGCACCTATCAATGTAAATCCCGTGGGGGTGGGGGGGGGGGAGTGCGGGCAAGGGGTGGGGATTTGATGCCTGAGACTATCCCCCTGTCGGGCTTTTGATCGTGCGAAGCGACCCCGGGGTCGGGAATTTGAATTGACCGACAGAAGCCTGGTATCAATTCAGAAGCGGTTACCAAGTCCGTCCGTCAAGGCTTTCTGAAAGTCACGCTGTTGGAGAAAGGTGTGAAGTTTTCATTTGTTTTAATCGCCATAATCCGATGCTTTAAACTGTCATCTAAACAGATAATGTCTATTTTGAGAAAGTTTTTATCTTCAAGTTCCCATCTGATTGTAAAACTCGATTGAAATCGCATTCCACCACGAAAGTCAGAGGATTTTTTACAGGTCATTGATCCGACCAGTTCCGACATGTTAAGCAGATGTTATAAAGCATTTTACGTTTCATTAATATTATAATAGCACGGTCAATCTTCCTAGAGTGATTTTGTTGTTCAAAATAAGAGATGCTAGTGGAGAGAGAAAATACTTAATTACAGCGAGTAATTTAACGGAGCTTACGTTTAGTAAGAACGTACTTTTGAAATGTTCTTTTAATTCGTTTTATACAGTATTTTTGAGCGTTTTCACATGACGACGTCACGGCGGCCATATTGGTGTTTCAAAACAAAGAAACAGCGGCCATGTTGGTGTACCCAGAAAATCCTCTGGGAGTTGAATTCTTTTCTCATGTAAATGCTTTTAGTCAGGTCTCTTAGGGTCAGGGGCCCGTTTCTCGAAAGTCCCGATAATTAACGGGCCCGGTAAGCTGTCTCGGTTGCCATTAAAGATCGAGGTTTCAACAGTTTTGCATCTAACATGATAAAACTATCAGTTAAAGAAACAAAATAGAGTAGTCTGCTAGCCAGGACCCGCCCTCTTATTCTTTATATTTCGATTTGAATATTTGATTTCGGGCCCGAAAAGTTACCGGGACTTTCGAGAAACGGGCCCCAGGATCGTTACAGAGTTGACAAAAGCACCAAACTTTGCACAGCGATAGCTTATTGCAGTACCATGAATATTAGAGGGGGTGCCCACTGCAAATATGCCACTGAAGCGTCCTAAACAGGATTTAATTATTGTAAATTTCACCTGCTGGGGTCCCTGTGGTGTTTTGATTGAAAATTGTTATTTAATACCTTAAATCACTCTGAATTCTATTCTCAGGTTGTAAACAACAATTTCACTCGAACATGTGGCATTCCCATCCATTTTTGCTTATTGATTGTATAATTAAGTTGATTATTACTGTGCCCTTAAAGCAAGTCCACAGTCCGCCCACATTTTCATAAGTCATTTCTAAGATGGCCTCGTCTTTGCTTCATAACTTGCAAGTACTCAGCTTCTGGGGTCTCTTATCCTTTTCTAATGTATTTCAATTAGAGGAGGCCTTATTGTGTGGCTTAAGCCTTATTTATCAAGTATTACTTGTCATTACATGTCACTTTAAGCTGAAGAAGGCAAACAAAATTTCAGAAAAAAGAAATTGTCAAAGAGTCTGTTGTATCACATATTATCAGGGATTTATGACAGCTATTCATGAAGAGCAAATAACGAAATGACAGAACCCAAAATACTTCTTTCCTAGGGAGGTAATTAATTTTTCAGCTTAACATAGGCCTGGATGCCTTTCAGTCTCTCTTTATCCAGTTATCTGCTGAACGCAAGTGCATGTTTTGACAGAGAAGCAAGCACCGTGGCCAAGTCATATCATTTACAATTTCTGCAGTTTGTCTAAGCTCTACAAAGCAAAAACAAGCAAAAAAGACTCTGGTATCATAAACGAAAAAAAGAAACAAGCTAGCCTAAGCTTCAAAAAACAGCACAGTTTATCATGAAGCCTCTACATTTGGCACTGAAGCCCTCATGTCCAAAAATAATAACAGCTTATCAAGTCGTAAAAGTGAGACTCAAGTGGTACAAGATTGACTCAAATGATAAATGGTGAATAGTTTAACTGCTGAAACTGTAGAAAGGGGACCGGGCTAACTTTTAGGGCCTGTTTACATGGAGGAAGGGGACCCCAGGTAGGAATGGTAACCCACTTAGGTGGGGTAACCCGCCTGTCCATATAATCTCTCATTTTAATTTGATCACGTTTACATGATAGGTGGGGTCACCCTTCAGGGTGGGTAGCCCGGTCTGCCACACCAGGTAACCCTCTCAGCTGAGGTCAAATTTTGCCATGTCAACGTTTCAAGGTGAGGAAACCCAGGCTAGTCGGGGTCGGATTCGAGATACATCAAATTCGCGCAAAATTCACTTTGGCGCTGGGTGGCTTCACATAATTATTAAAGGTAACAATAGAAAGCCACAACACTGAAGGTTGTAGCAAGAACAGCAATTGAGCGTAGACGTGGTTTGCCAGCATTTTTCTTGTTTACATGGTTAGCGACCATTCATATAATCTCGAGAAACTGCACCCCAGGATGGCGGGGTTGCAAGATTGCATG
The DNA here is from genome assembly GCA_964035525.1 of Porites cylindrica. Classification (NCBI taxonomy): domain Eukaryota; kingdom Metazoa; phylum Cnidaria; class Anthozoa; order Scleractinia; family Poritidae; genus Porites; species Porites cylindrica. Next base: position 18,360,056 of record OZ037776.1, on the reverse strand, counting down.
TAAAGGAGGGTTATTTTTTTACCCCACCTAAGCAGGTTACCTCACCTACCTTGGGTCCCCCACCTTTATGTTAACAGGCCCTAAGTCTCAGAAACCGTGAAACTGGTAATAAACGGTATACCTAACACGGGACTAGCTATGATACTATCGGCCATCTCCAAGAACGTCAGCATAGCAGCCAAAGAAGCCATTATATCGGTGTAAAACGAATATTAGATTGCGGTTGTTTCATGCGTCTTGTTTTGTGACTTTTTCTGTGTTCGTTTTTGTCACTATCTCTAAATATCAATCATGTTCAAAACACCCGTACCAACAAAATATTTCGTAAAGCTCTTTAGAATGATATTCAGCAATAAAAACAAGGTGTGACCAGGAGCCGATTTCTAGGCTCCTGGTGTGGCAACATAGGCATAAGTGAATGCAAAGTTTTCCAGTATGTAATCTGTCAAAAATCTGTTTGAGTGGTCAAAGTTGGGGCTGATGGGCTTCTTTGTCATGACCACTCCATTATTATAAGGGACCAGGCCATAATTATTGTTGACCCCTGCTTTTTTGGTATTTTAAGTAATTTTCTACAGCATTATTTTCTGAAAAGTTGGTAACTGAATTGCTCTTGAGGAATTCATGATCGTAAGATTTCGTAACCACGGGGTATTCGCCTAATTGCATCAAACAAATTACATTCATTTTCATAAATGATGCATCATTGATTGGCTAAAAGAGGCCTTGTTCCTGTAAATTTCAGCTCTTCTGAAGTTAGTTTGTTTGGGTAACGCACGCGACGACCTTCCTTTTTTTGAAAGATCGTATAGACCTACCATTAACACTCTGGTCCAAGGGCTCTGAAGTGAATGAGCCGCTTACAGGTGTATAGGCATGCGGGGACCTCATACACTTCTTTTTAAATGCAAATGTGCAAAAAATAAAGAGTGTTAAAAATTCCTGGAGAGGCATGTTTTACAACCTCGTCCCCAGGGCTTAATAAAAAGGTAGAAAAAGGCAAAGCGACCATATTTTGCGTCAATAACTCGTGACAGTAATAATAAGTGATAAACTTGAGGTCGACGGTGCGCTCCTTTTACCCCCCTCTCTCCATTAATTCTCCGTTTTAAGGGTATTTAAAGCTAGTCAAAGCTACACAGAAAGGAGAGAAGCTGAAATAAGGAGGTGTTGACACCGGGCTCGAACTCGGGACCTCTCGCCCCGAAGGCTGCGCACTAACCAACTGTGCCACCCTTGCTCCTCCTTTTCCCCCTGAGGACGAGGTTGACATGTTTTAATCATTATCTCAGTTACGGTTCATGAGGTCGTTCACGTGGCATGTCAAACTTTAACGATTCTATCGTTTAGTATGTGATACATTTGAGTTTTATGTTATTGTATGACATCTTTGAAAGCTGGCTTTGTGATCTGTTTAAATTGATATGTAATGATATTATCACTGGCAAGTCTTAGCAGTGACACTGATAGCCGCACAGTCCGCACAATGAACATGGCCACACTTACCGTGTGGAGACTGGGCACTAGTCAGTATTATGTACATGTAAAACTATTTTGAATAGTGTAACAACAACTAAACATTACCAAATTAAAAACTTAAAAATTTGCAACAAGTGTTTTTTAGCCAAATCAAAAAGGAAGAGTACTCACCACAGGGCACCCAATCTGCTATTATAGGTGAAAGTTAACCCCCCTTTTATCTGTAATTAGGACCATTTGTAACGGGCACCCCCTCCAGTATTAATCGGTAGGTGCTAAGGAAGCTCTGTGCCAAATTTGACACTTTTGTCACGTCTGTAACGATCCGGCCTATATTTTGCACTAAGAGACCTGACTATTTCTTTTGTTCCAGTAAATTAGCATAGATGCTGGCCGCGTGAGTGAAAACGCTCTATAGTATTGTTTGTTTAGATTTTTTCCCCTGGAGTGGGGGCATTTTTGACACTTTTGATTGACCTTTCGTTTCCCACCCTGGGAAATTTGATCAAAAAATTTTAAAATTTGTCAAATCCCCACCCTTTGCCCGCACTCCCCCCTCACGGGGTTTACATTGATAAGTGCATTATGCGCCCGCGACGAGCCTGGAAACCTGGAAAGCAAGCGCTTCTGACGCTTCAATGCTATGTCAGCAGAACGTTACGACATTCTATTTTAAGAAAACGAATGCTAGGCTTTTTAGGACAGCAATTTGAGTTTAGGTTTTGCTCTGTGGCAATATGCAAATGTTGCCAATTTTCAACGAGCTTGCTTCAAGGCGTTTGTTGAACTACAATAAGGGAGAGGCTTCTAATTTCTTACTGTGAGATTTTAGAAATGAAATTCTTCAGCTCGCTCATGCTTAAGAAATTTCGCAGTCATTTGAGTTGAAAGCTGTCTTGAACGCCTTCTCACAAATGATCTCCATTATTCAATATGCAATGAACGTGAACAAGAGTGAACTTCCCGCTACAAAAGGCACTGCAGGCCATGAAACATCGTTTACGGGAGCAAACTTAATTGAAATAAGTGTATAAAATGTAAAGATGCGGAATCTTTCGTCGAACAAGCTTTTTTAATCTCATTTGACTTACACTGTAATGGCAAAAATAGCTTCCACTCTCATTGCCAGAATACTTTAAGCTTCCTGAATTTAACCCTGATTTATTAGATATAGCTGTGGTAAAAAGCTATGTAAGTTCAGTGAAGCAGGAATGTATCTCATATTGGCAAAACACCCTTCAATATTCTCAAAAAATGTGAATTTCATAGATCTTTTAAAACCGATCATACCACCTCTTGTTACTTAGACTTAACAAGAGGAACAGCTGGGAGAAGGGCTTAAAACTACGAATAAGCAATCACAAACTAATGATAGAAATAAGCAGATACAATCAAACTACGAAGGATAATAGGAATTGCCCTTTTGGTGGATCCAATCTAATAGAAGACAAAGTTCACTTTCCTTTTCAATGTCCTACACACTCTATGGTTAGGAATAAATTTTACTATAAAGTCGAGACTCTGATTCCAAATATTACTCAGTTATCTATAAACGATTTGATCGATGAAGTGATGAACCCCTCTAATTACTTTATCAATATGTAATTCACAAAATATATTTCAGCTTGTTTTGATGTTCTTGATAAATTGCCCTACGATGTAATTTTGATTCCTAGAAATAGCTTTTGTAATACTGTATGTGCTTGTATGGTCATACAAATAAAGCTCGTTGTTGTTGTTGTTGTCTCAGAATGGCAGAAATCGCGTTTCCGAGGAATTTACATTGCCGTAAGAATGTCCGGGAGAGTATCCCCCCACCAACCCCAGCAACTGTGCCACCACACGTCCTAATTGTATTTATTCGTTTATGTGGTTATTTATATCGTTATCATTTTACTCGTGCACTCTACACTAATCGCCATCTTTCCCCCGTTCTTTTTCTCTTCGGTACATGAAATGATTAGTTTTCGCAAGTTATCGCACACCTAAGGAAAATATTTGTATAGGTAAAAGTATGATTAGTAGTGATATTTGGCATAAATATCACGAATGATATAGGTAATTGTTTTTTTTTTTTTTAAAGCAAAAACACATGCTAAAAATCAAGAACAATTAGAATACATTCAAAACGGCAGAAAGAATTTCAAGGCTTGAACAATTCCATGCAGAAACATTGCATTTAACATTCAATATTAATATTACATTAAATAGCTACTCTATATTTGAAAAATAGCCTATTAAAAAAACTATCTTTAACACGCTGGGTATTAACCCTAGGGAGTTGACCGCGAGGAACTCGGAGGCGCACTGAACTTTCTTTCGTTTTGGGGACGGAAGGGTACGGAGGGTGGCCGGGCATACCGGAGATCTTCTTGAATAGTGAGGGATCTACCTCTTCTAACACGTCGTATATGTCGATATATGTCAATTTGGTACGAAATATATTTGCGTTTAAAGAAGCGCTGTAGAAAATTCTGAACCGTTGTTAATTCAGGTATTGAGGAGGCGTATATAGGAAGACCGCGTACGTTAGTTTCGGTAGAACAGTTGATCTAAAAAGAAAAGTAATCTACATCTGGTTGTTGGCCTCCAGCAGCTTAACCTTAATATGCTCATCAAACCTGTGATTACTTTGTAAGGTAACCCCTACCACTTTTCAACAAGAAACCTACGTCATATTGTTCACAGGGTCTATATCATGAGCAACCTTCTTGCAAAGTATCAGTTCATTGCATTTTTTAGGCCTTTACATGCCATGGAATTATCTTGAGTCCTACTGAAAAACTGATTGACAACCTCTTGAGAGAGATCTATTCCATTCTTACGTACTTTGACTAGCAGGGTGGTGTCGTCAGCATATTTAACTATGCCGGTAAGATCATTTTCTCCAATGGCCAAATCATTAATAAACAAATTCAAAGATGGGGCACACTTAGATTACTCTGGGTTTTTCCTTTGTTCACAGTATACCAACTGTGGGTAACACCCTTAAATATCAGTCTTTGTTTTTTATCCATTGGAAAGCTTAGATACCATGCAGTTTACAACATATGGATCGAGATAAAGAGCCTTTAGCTTTCCCCAAGTAATGAGTGTTTCACGTTATCAAAGGTTTTCGAAAAATCCATTCCAAAAAGCCTAACATAGTTACAATCCTTATCATCACGTGCGTTTAAGTAATTATACTGTATTTGAATCAAGGTTTCCTTACAACTGCAGCCCTCCCTATACGCATATTGGATGACCGTCAGATTTCCCTCAAAGACTTTCTTACTGTAGTGATGGTATACAGTTCTTTCAAAACAGCGTGCTACAACTATAGTCACGTTATTTCCCCGAAAATTGAATTATTGTAAACGGACTATCGTGGCACTTTCGGCTTTTAGTCTAGTCAAGAGCCATAAACGGGTACTGCTCCAGTAAAGTTGTGGCTTAACATCGAAGTAATTGCAACAGAATTTTTCTCAACGACACTTACTTATTGAGAGGCCATTCAACGATATGCTAAAATCCGCCAAAATCCGTTCCGCGAATCATTAAAAAAAAAAACAATTGCACCTTTTACTATACCGCTACAGAAAAGCTAGTTTCAGCGAAATAACAAATCCAGACAAAAGATCTGATAATTGTGTTGTTGTCGACCAACCACTGTACATATCTTTAGTGCTGGGTATCCCAAATTTCGAACTTGGCAGACTTTGAGTCCCCTTTCATTTTACTTAGAGCAAATCCCTGTGCTCTCATTGCACCACCCAGACTTGTCCTGTATTCATTCTAACGAAATCCTCCTTCCTTAAATTTACAGCACAGCAACTTCCCAAAATATCAAGGTTAATGGCAACAACTTACTCCTAGCCTCCACATGTACCCTAAGGGTACCTATTTTTCTTCTGAGCTCTCAGCCTCAACAACAACAACAACAACAAAAAAACAGTGCTGACTTTCTCCAGGGCAAATTTGTCGCTAGATCTATCGACTCTTCTTCAAAACAACAACTCAGTGTTTTTTCAACTTCCACTTTTCATTTGTATATTTCATCGATGCATTTTAAACCGCAAGGAAGAGTAGCCTGCGTTGCAGCCGGCCCACATACTCGTAAATATAGTCCGTCTGCAAATTAGTGCACAAAAGAGTTGCAATGACATACGGGAGCGTTTCTGATAGGCGGGTTGCTTATGCGCCTCACGATTGACCTAATTCTTACGTGTGCGTGACGGTTGAGCGCAGTGACGTGTCAAAATTCACAGAAGGGAGTCGGCAAGGATCGTTTACAGTAAAAATGAAAGAGCAGTTCTAGCGTCGAAACAAAGTAGGAAATCATGATATTCACGGCCAAAAAAAAGCTACACACGCAAAATTATTCAGGTCCAGGCATTTAGGAGAAAACCAAAGAGACTGAGGTTATTTAGCCACAAGGCTTCAACAGAGGTAAAAGAAACTGTATCCGTGATCACATCCAGTGTCGGAAAACATTCGGCGAAACATAAACCACAATAACTTATTACTCAATATGCATGGAACAGACCAGCTTCGTAACCTCTAAATGTGAGACTCAAACCGGCAAAAAAAAAAAAAAATTGCTCCGTCAATGTGTAGAATACTCCATACATTGTCCATGCAAGCTAAACTGCGCAAAAAGAGAGCAAGAAAAACCTCTATTATTCAAGCTGACTCCAAGGTCACGTTCCACACTGTCACAAGCTCAATCCTCCGCTTGTCGCGAGCTATTAGTCGTGTTTGGCCTGTCGACACTTAATTCAAATCGGACTAATCACAAACCGCGTAAGAAACTAGCCAGTCAAAAACGTCGACATATGTCCTGGCGATTCTGCGGGGTTCGAACACGATATTGCGCACTAATTCGCAGACGCGCCATACAGAAGGTTTAGAGCGTCTGCGACGCAGCCAAAAAGAAGAGGAGATTTGCTAAATTTGCCTCAATTTTACCGCGCTAGCTCAGCTTTTTGGCGTGCATCAACGTAACGGGCAAATTGTGGATGGCCAACTGACCAACCAGAAAGCGAACTCTACTTTTGTTATTTTATAAGCTTACTTACATAGCGCTGTTTCTAGAAATTCAACAGCGCTTTACAATCTTTACAATTAAAATGATAATAAAAATTATCATGTAAACTAATTAATTAAAAACTGAAACCATCAAATAAAATAACGCTTAATAAATGTCTTCAACTTAGATTTAAAAACAGTCACTGAATTGCAAGACCTTGTATCGTCTGGAGGTCTGTTCCACAGTTCATATTTCGGTGTTACCCGAGGAGCACAATGTTCTTCCAGGATTGTGAACGGATAACAGTTCAGAAACATATTGAGGTGGCAACCAGTGTAACTGTCTCAGTATGGGCGTTATGTCATCATGCTTGCTTGTCCCCGTGAGGAGACGCGCAAAACTGTTCTGAACATACTGTAGTCTCTGGGTCTGATTCTTGGAAAGCCCTGATAAAACGGAATTACGACAATCTAGTTTTGAGTAATAAATGCATGGATAAGGGTCTCTCAGTGTTGAAAAGATATAAATGTCCTTATTTTGGCTACGTAGTTTAGATGGCAAAATGCACATTTGCAAATAGAAGCAATCTGTTTATTCATAGACACCATGTTTGTTGCCGAAATTGATGCAGTGATATGATCAGTTCCAGCATAAATATAATCGAATGCGGGCGTCGGCCGATGGCGATCATTAACAACTAACAATTCAGTTTTATCTCCGCTCAATGTCTCCAATTTCAACTTGTTTATCATCATCCATTGTTCCATATCCTTAATGCATAGTTCAACTTGAAATCTGGAATGCTCTGGTTCCCCTACAGCTGATTGACAGAAACTTAATTAAATTTGCGTCATCCGCATAGAAGTGATAAGAAATGTCGTGCTGTCTGATTACATAAGCAAGTGGGGCAGTATACATGGAATATAACATGGGTCCTAAAACAGAACCCTGTGGAACGCCATATTTGAGACAACGGCTCGAGGAAGGTTCCTCCTCAACATAAACAACACTTTAGTCTTGAAAACCACCACATGACGAATGCACGTCAGCCATTTGTTGATGGATAACATTTACTAAGGTTTAGAATCCGTTTCTTTCCCCACTCCCTAAGTGGTTGACCATTTGCCTTTTGTGGGGAAGGCGGTATGGGTGAGAATCTTTTGTAGAAAAATATGCAACGGCAAACTGATAATCACGGCAAGGCGATGAAGAAGTAAACAAAAGAATAAAACAAAAAAATATATATCTAAACAAACTGCCCAATATTTCGGTTTCAAAAAAAAAGCAAACCTTCTTCAGGGGCCAAAGGAAGAATGAAAATAAAACTAAAAGTTCGTAAGATTTTTTTCAGCATTATACGTCATGAGCGATATTTGCTTTACTTATTATTTATTTGCCTTTTCAGTGCAGGATACTCTTTTTTCCCGGGTATTTCCTTGCAAGTTTATTTCCCCTCGAAATCAGTCTGCAGGATATTTTTTTTGGCTTGAAATCACCCACAACCCCTCAAAAGTGAATTGGTCGGCCGCTAAAATCCACCAAACGTCTGCTCAGTAGACTGATTCT
>OZ037776.1:18344503-18347003 GCA_964035525.1 Porites cylindrica | reverse complement strand
GAGTCATCGTCGTTCGGCCCGACAGCGATATTTCTCCAGCAGTTTTTGGCTCACTGGGCATGAAAGGACCATGACTGGGTCTTCTTTTTCCATTTTCTTTAATACACAGGCGTAGTAGAAGTAACGAAAGCCGCTCGGTCAGTTACATCAGTTTACATGCCGTACGAACGACTTACCCGCAGCGAGCTGTGATGCCAGCTGTTGGTGACTCAGACTGAAACTCCTGGCCTGAGCGTTTTTCGACTCTCGGTCAGTCAGCTGATAAAGAAACAGGATTACAACTGCGTTTGGAGCGTTGTAAAGACCCAGAGGGAACTATTTCTTGAAGGTAAATACTGAACGTTTCCCTGAATAGCTTGCAGTTGTCGTCTAGGAATGGTGTACTCCAGCTGTGTGCTCTCGTTTTAACCATGTTTCGCTTTGCATTGATTTGGATTGTATTGTAGGAGGTGACAAATTAGTCTGAATGTTGAGTGGGATGAGAAGAATGGCATCGAAAACAATCGCAGGTAAATGTAAAGTTGTGATGGTCGATGAAAGGACTAGAAGTAAATAAATTTGCAGCGTTCAGAAGGCGCTAATAATCGTACGGTATCGTTTCAATTGATATTGCAAATTGATCTCTCGCTACGCATGCCATTAAGCAAAATTTTTACACTACAGTCGAATCCCGATAACTCGAACCCTCTATAACTCGAACCTCCCGCTAACTCGAAGCAATTTACATTTCCCTTCAGATCGTTTTCTATATAATTTTACCCTCGATAACTCGAACTCCCGATAAATCGAACTTTTTTCTATTTCTCTTGAAGGTTCGAATTATCGGGAGTCGACTGTATTTTTCTCGTATATTTTAAGTTTTTTTGTCAAAAGTTTATTGTTTTAATTGCTTGAATTATTATTTTTTAACTTTCAGAATTTGTTTGGTATAAATCTTAATTGTCGATATAAATATATTCTCATTTTACGATTAGTTCTGATTTGTCTTTTTTTATTGGGATGAGATTCATACTTAGTTCAAACAAAACTAAACTGAACTCATGTCCTATGAGAGCCAAATGTTAGACTTAATTCTCGCAAGCGGAGCGACTTTACAAGTATCGCATGGGCCGTGCTTGGTGTTGGCGGCATGCAAACTTGGCTGGGCATAGCCTGAATTTTATCCGATTACTTCAAGTCGTTATTACTCCCTCAGTAACGTCTGAATCGACCGGTCGTTAATGCCGTCCAGTGACGTCACTAGTCCTTGACCTTTGCTTTAATTCATGCAAAAAGTAAAACACGATTTTCAAGTGGCAAACCGAGAAATATTGTTTGGAAATGTCTGCATGATACAGAACTGCTTTATTTTTTTCGATTGTAATTCATGTTTAACATTCAATCTATCAACTGCATGCAGTACAACTCTGAACCGGTTGTCCTAAATTCTATAAATATCAAACTCGGTCACAATCACGCAAATGAAATAAACACACACACGGAACACTTAGTTCAAAAACACAATGATTTGCTTTAATTAACAAAGAAAAAAAACAAGGAGACAAGAAAGAAAAGCTAACAGAATCACTACACTTGACGGTAAAAATAGCAAGAAGGTCAAATTTTAACATTGATCTCAGAAAACTTCGCGTAAACAAAATCACCGGCCACCGAAACCACAAAGCGGCTCTAAATGAAAAACCTACCCACTCTCCGCAATGATTCTTCATTTGCAGTTCAATTTAGCACTTCAGTTTCGAAGACAAGGGCAATTTTGCTGTTTAAGATAAAGATTGAGCTTATCGAAATGTTTGAACTAAGCGAAAGAATGCTGGGAATGCGATCCGCTGAATATCAAGCGACAATTATACATAATTATGTGAATGTTTAGACAATCAACCAATCAAAATCACTACCCAGTTTTCGGGTAGTGAGTGACGTCACTGGACGGCATTAATGGCCCGTCGATTCAGACGTTGTTGAGAGGAGAAAACGAAGCAATCGGATGAATTTCAGGCTAGGCTGGGCACATAAATATTAAGGTTGCTTCTGAGAAGAATGATGCATGATCCATGTTTCATAGCCTGTGGTGCATTATTGTAGCAAGTCTAGTAAATTATGTGCCTGAAACAAGCCTAGAAACCTAGAAAGCAAATGCTGCCAACGCTTCTATGCTGTGCCAGCTGAACGTTAAGACAATGCATTTCAAAACACTGAATCCTAGGCTTTTTAATTTAAGACAGTGATTTGAGGTTAGGTTTTTCTCTGTGGTAATATGCAAATGCAGCAAATTTTCAACAAGTTCGCTTGGCTCGTACACGTGGGAATTTTGGATGGAGTTAAAAAAAATCAAAATCAAGGTGTTTGTTGTACAGCAATAAATAGCTTATCATTATGTGTTTATCTATTTTTGAGGCAATTTTTTTAAAACGGAATAATAAAAAAAGAATAGCGTTGATTTGCTTTATTGAAATAACCAGTATTCTGGCCCATGCAAAAATGCAGCTTAATCAGGCGGTAA
>OZ037776.1:18307003-18339503 GCA_964035525.1 Porites cylindrica | reverse complement strand
AGCCTGATCTCAGGTTTATGCTCTAATTGTCTGTCTCCTTATCCCTTTATAATCTGTACTTCTAACTGTTAAATGGTGAAGTAAAATCCTATCCTGAGTCACATTGATTGACTTTTGGGGGTCATTTCGACAATGCATAGATAATTAATGGTCTTAAAGAGCTCTTGTTTTGTATATGCAATACGCCAAATTTAAATCACAGAAACTGAGTGTTAACATCAACTGTCACTGTAATAAAAATAAACGTAACCAAGTAAAAAATGATAGTGTTATGTGATAGTTTAATTGGAATGGAAACATTGGAGCAGACTGAAAAAAGAGGCGCTACGATGCCACTGCAAGAAGGGGTTGGAGGGTGGGACCACTTCACTTGTTACGCTTAGTTGGTAAATGGTAATATTTGCATAACTATTCAACCTTAAATAATGCTAGTGATGTCATTTGGAATGCTACTAAAATTAATGGAGTATAAATAGTATATTACCTTCCTGCATTCCTATTATTCATTTATTCATTCATTCTTTATTTGCCTTATATACAAAATTTTACAATGCGAGGTTGGAATAATGAGATTAAAGAAAAAGAAAATGGCGAGGAGACCTGAAAGAAACCACGAGGCTTGTAATGAGTCAGGTCTCCTCAACTTAGGATAAACTAGTCTTGATAATATAATGACAATATGGGCTTATGATGGCTAACTTTGACCACGGACGCGCACACGCACACGCACACGCACACACGCACACACATACACACATACACACATGTTAAATTAATTAATCTAATAATCTACTTAGTGCCATACTGAAGGTAGCATCCAATCGAGGTGTAGAGAAGTCATCCCTGGACGAAGCCTACCATGTTGGTACTCCACTACACTGGGTAACCCCAACATATCTCCAGTCATGACAAGAGCTACAAGCTCTTCCCGAAACCTCAAAATCTCCAAATCCTCAGACCTCCAATCCCTAAAGGAAATTAAAGGGGGCGGACATCTGGTTTCCCACCAGCCACCACATTGTCACATTTCCTCTGAGCTCAGTAAGCCCTAAAGGGAAACCCACAAAATCTTCATTGAAGTCCCACTTCCAACAGCGACATCTAGTCTACACCTTTTGGCCATTCACTGGAAAAGGAAAAAACCACAAAAGTGGAAAGAAGTGGGTATCCCCCTCCTGCCAACTGGATAAGCTCAGAGAAAAATTACATCTGTAGTCCTCTAAAGAGAATTCAAGGCATGCCAAAGGCAAGACGCTTGTGAAGTCACAATCTCTAACCCAAGTCAAAAGCCAACAGGAGACCGAAAAAAACTGCAAAAAAGAGGCACTACAAGGTTCATTACAATGAAAATACTTGTTCAGTCTCTTAACAATTCAACCAAAAGCTCATTAATATGAAACAGGTTTATTCGGTTATGAATGCGGAACGTGGCCCTCCATGCCGCACACGTAAGAGGGTGGTAAAGGGGGGGGGGTTGGTCTAGATCACGTTTCACGGAAAATAAAACGGTCCTTTGACAATTCATGAAAAATAAAATAGGCATTTCACGCTTCACGGAAAAAAAAAGCTGAACCTTTTTTTTTAAACGAAAGTTACATATAATGCAAAGACAAAAAAAAACTTAAAGCTAACATGAGTAAAGTGGGTGTTCAGGTGTTCATACTCAAAAAAATCGTCAGGTTAATTTGTAGTCAGTTCCTGACAAAGACCCCTGGTTTGGTCAATGCCTCTCATGACCTTGAATCCTCAGGCTCTTATTCTTTGCACTAACCTGCACCCAGTTCCCACCAAAGACCGTTGACTCTGCCAAAGGCTCACATGAACTTTAGTGCCCAGGTCCCTACACTTTGGGTAGCTCACACTCAGTTCTCGTCAAAGGACCACTGACTTGGTCAATGGCTCATTTGAACTCTAGTTACACAGTGGTTACACAGGTCCTTACACTACCCCAAAAGTTGCACCCAGTTCCCACCAAGATCACTAACTCGACTCCCATGAACAAAAAATGGGTTTCTGCTCAGCTCTCAAGGCGACTATGGATTCCACAAGCACAGCTTGACCTGGTCTGTGGTTACAAAAAATACCAGTTCATGAACCAGGCAGGAACCACACAGACACAAGGTCCTCATAGGAAAGGAGAAATGAAACAGAACAAATCAGGGCCCAAGTAATTACCAAATAGTGACAAGTAGTTCCTTTTGGAAGGTGAGGTGCTGGGAGCAGAGGGTTTAGTTATCATATTTCTTAATTCTTGGAGAAAATATCCGGAGATTTCCAGTACTAATGTCTTAATTGGTTTCCTGTTCTACTACATGTGCAAAAAGAATTCCTGAAAATTTCCGAATTTAGGGAGCAATGGTTAACATTAAGATTGCTGGTGCGGATAATATCAGTACTGTCAATACACTGAAAAGAATTGCTCGCAAAACTGCAAAAATTATACTCACCAAACACAGGTTTCAACACAAATTTTACAAAAAAAAGCTATGCAAAAGGATGCTGAGGAGAACACTCATGCTTGAGCCAATGTTGCAATGATCAGCTGTGTTGCTGATCTACACGAAAGCAAGGCAAAGTGTGCCACTAACAAACATTAAGAATCAAACTGGTATCTGAGTGAAATAGGTCTGCTGCTCGCTACGTGCCTGCAGCAATAAAACCTAAATATATTAAACGCATGTGCAAACAAGAAAAGGCAAGCAACAAAACTAACCAAGAGACTGGAGAAACTGCGTATGAAAACAGCCAACAATGTAATGACCAAAACCAATTAATTACCCTCAAGCTGCTTGATTGTCCCGCTTTGCTAGCTGAAGCTAAAGGAGTGTTACTGTCACCAGTCTGACTGCTAGTGTTCTTGTATCACATTGCCAAAGCTTGAGGCTTGGAAAATGCAGTGGAAGGTCCAAAGATGATGACTGAATTCCAGAAACTGGAGCAACAGCATCGCAAACCTCTTTCGGAGTTGCTGTCGGTCATTTTGAAAAAGAGTTCACTCCTTACACGTAGTTGGCAAATGATAATATTTGCATAATTATTCAACCTGAAATAATGCTAGTGACGTCATCTGGAATGCCACTAAATATTCATGGAGTATTAATAGTTGCAATGGCAAATGATGATTATAGTTCTTGATGTGGTATGAAAACATTAATGAGTTTTGTGGGGGAGTTCCCCATTGTGTTTGTAAAATTTCAATCTATACCCCGAAGGTCAATTACTTCAATTTTTTAATGCTTTCCAGTCTCCACTCATCTTCTTCTTTGTGTCAATCTCTTCCTTCATTCAATTTATTCCTTTTGCAATAGGCCATTTGCATGGTGTCATTTCACTGCTATTACCAGAATCCTTCAGGGTATTGCTTTCTTGTGCAAATTAAGGCTTTTGTTAATTAAACCTCACTGGGACTACCAAATTTAAATATGTGACCCTCCAATGGATTTCAGGGAATAAGGAGATTGCATGGACATGCTAAAGAATAGGGAGTGTGCAAAATGACACCCAAGCCTGCGAGAAGTATGCCATAAGACACAGTTGATCAAAATTTTTCTCTTGTTTTCACCGTGCAGGAAACACAAAGGATCTTGTCCCATGAAACAATGCATTGTTAGACTGAGCTAAATGACACGCTAGTGAGCAAAATGGGACACTAGCTAGTTGCAAAATGAGAGGTTAAACACCAGCTGTGTCGACTTTTTCAGCTTACTGTGTTCTTGTACAGTACAGTGTTTATTCAAAGATTTAGCTTGAATAACACGGGCGACTATTTGCTAGCTATTTGGAACGTTGCCCAAACCCAATCTCCCAAGTAACCCCCCCTACCCACCCCCGCCAAGCATGATGCATCACTGATCATGCAGTCACATGCTGTAACTTTATTAATAGGAAAATGTATGGAATTTATGAGTCAATCGGTCCCTCAGAAAAATGTGGCGGTTGAATTTCACAGTCCTCACTCAAGTTTGTTAGTTGTGACAAAATGTTTAAATTGGAAAGGGACTTGGAGCTAAGTGAATTGTAATCAATGTGGTTTTAGTCACATGCAGTTAAAGGTGTTGTCACATAACCAGGCTCTGTTCTCTTAACTTCTCTCTTCTCCTTACGCCAGTCTTCAATACTCAGAACAGACTTGCAAACAGCCATTATCAATTCTAGTGTCCACTATAGTAGTTCCCCTCATATATTTATAAGTCATCTTAGTGATCAACGTAACCTGCCTGATCTTCAGAATCATTTGAAGGAACCAAGTGTTCTGTCACCTTTCCTCTGCACCTTGTATGCTCTGTACTGTCACAGGAAAAGTGTTTGGTGGCAGATAAATCCTGCCAATGTGTGTTGTTGGGTGGTCATAGGTGCCATCCAGTGGCTCTGAGCGAACCCTCTTGGAACTCGGATTATTCAATGTTACAGAGCTGAGATGATGACCACATTGGTTGACAGTCGTATCTTGCTTCTCGATGAACTGCTCCTTGGACTGGTCTATGAATCTTGTGTTTTCATCCAGTTTAAGATAAGGTAAAAGCACAGGCTGCTGGCTAGAAAGTCATGTATTACATCTTCTTTTTCTGTCGACTTGCTGTTCATTTTTTTGTTTGTTTCTAATATTGCAGGGGAAGAATTGGTTATTCATGAAAGCACATGTGGCCGTCATCTGATTGTTTAGATTTATTTAAGAGTTAGAGTTGCATCAACAGAAAAGGGAGAAATAAACACATACATTTCATTGGAATATGCAGTGAAGTAAAATCAATTTTAAAAGAGATGATAAAATTTGACGCAATGGCAAATGACGAGTACAACTCTTGTAGCGGTATGAATACCTTAATTTTGCTCAAAGGAAAGTTCCTTGTCGTCTCTGTTTTAAATTACAATTATCTATGCCCATTAATGATTTTAATGTTCTTTGCCTCCCCATCTTCTTTCATAAGCCCATTCTTGACCTAAATCTATTCCTTCTTGAGATCCTCTTTATTTTTTTTTTGTCTGATCACCTGAAATTTGGGGTACCTTTTGACAATTCGTACTTACAGTTTCTTTTCTGTTGGTGCCGTTCTTGGTTGCTTTGATTTTAATCTCAGTTTTTTTGTTTACTTGGGCTTGATTATAAGATGCACTTGAAACAAATGCACTTTATTTGGGTGTCAATGCATTTAGCATGAAAGTACTAATTGGGGACACTATTTCTTAAAAAGCCCCTTAAAATGCTCCAACCCTAGTCCTACAGTAGTGTGAATTTTACAAGTTCTTTAAATAAACATTCAACCAAAAACTGTCATAATGGCTAATGATGAGCACAGTTCTTGTATACATCAATGAGCTTTGAGGGGAAGCTCTCTAAAAGCTAAATTTCAATTGTTATTAATACCCATAAGGCCAGTTACATCAGTTTTTCTAGCCTCAATCTCTTCCTTTACGCGAATGATTTTTGTTTGTAATTGGCAGCTGCGACCATTTAATGTCTACTTTAATAAGGTCCAGCTTTTCAAATTTCCTTTTTCCTCATCTAATGAAATCTATCATAGAATTTTTCTTAAAGTCACACTCACCCACTGGCAGACCAGCCCAATCACTCAGCATTTCCATGAACATCCATAGTCAAGCTTAGGCACCGGTTATCCAAGGCAATGGCTGCATATGACAGTCAGTCCTTGGGGCACAAAGGTCTCATTTTATTTCAATTAATTCAATTTAAATATTCCCGTTCAAGTCTCATGTCGTTAACTAGAAAAGTATTCTTTCTAACAAGGTACTTAGGTGCTTTTTTGCATCGCTTTACTGTAATTAACATAAGCGTAAAAGTCGCATGTAAAATTTTCGTAGTCTTTTGGCAATGTCTGAAAACTACATAGGTTATGGTGTAGCACCAACCACAACAGAAAAAGCGTGTGTTCTGATCATTTCCAACAAGCCAACATTAAATGATCTGATACAGTACTGTAAAGTATGATGTCAATGCCCATGGGATGCACCCGTAGTGTGGCAAACGTGTGGAGTAAATCGTGGCGCTTGCTTTGAATATTTGCAAATGTTAGGGCCGTTGCAATGCTTTGGCACAGTTCTTGTATCGTTGTTGATAATTGCTCAGCTGCTCTTTTCCCTTCAATAACAGTTTTGTTTGGGGAGCCACCTGCAAACAAATTAGAATAATACAATGTCTCATTTTATTGCAATTAATTCAATTTAATATTCCCATTCAAGTCTCATGTCGGTCATTAGAAAACTGTTCTTTCTAACAAGGTACTTAGGTTCTTTTTGCATGGCTTTACTGTAATTAAATCATTAACAATGAGCTTTGAGGGGAAGCCCTCTAAAAGCTAAATTTCAATTGTTATTAATACCAATAAGGCCAGTTACATCAGTTTTTCTAGCCTCAATCTCTTCCTTTTACTGTAATTAACATAAGCGTAAAAGTCGCATGTAAAATTTTCGTAGTCTTTTGGCACTGTCTGAAAACTAAATAGGCTATGGTGTAGCACCAACCACAACAGAAAAAGCGTGTGTTCCGACCATTTCCAACAAGCCAACATTAAATGATCTGATACAGTATTGTAAAGTATGATGTCAATGCCCATGGGATGCACCCGTAGTGTTGGAAACATGTGGATTTATCGTGGCGCTTGCTTTGAATATTTGCAAATGTTAGCGCCGTTGCAATGCTTTGGGACAGTTCTTGTATCGTCGATGATAGCTTAACCGCTCTTTTCCCTTCAATAACAGTTTTGTTAGGGGAGCCACCTGCAAACAAATTAGAATAATACAATATTTAATCTTTGTGCGAAAAGAATAAGCCTTTTACACGTTAGTGTGGCGCGTGGTCACTACTATACCATAGCAGTATAGCACGACTTTTGTGCACTCATCCGTATCGTATACGGAACAGACGCCGATCTTATCATGCGCCATTCGGAATTCATATTAAGGTCGACCCAAATCTTTTGATTCAGACGCCGTTCAGCAATATGGAGTTGTGTTGCGCATGTGCGTGGGTATTGTCTGATGAGCGCGAACTTGTGAATTTGTTAGCTCGTCTAGCGAAAATAATTGCATTTGGCATTTGTAAAGAATTTTTTACAGGTTAGAGAGGCTGTATTAGCCTTGAACGGCACTATGATAACAATGACAAGAAATGTGCGATAAATTATGTCAATCATAGGTCTCATGCCGCACCTATCATAGGACCTGTTGGCTGGCGAACAGGGTTTTTCAAAAGAGAATCATTCCACAAAAACTATTATATAGCAGATTATTCCATCAGTGTTATAGTTTGTACCTGTAGTACTACTTTTGTAATATGGTTCCAGCGAGCATCCGGTGGGGAAAGGTTGCTGGAACTTATCTCCAAATTTGCAATCTGAGGTTGTAGCCGCCTCACTAAATGTGAATCAAATTTAGAGAGCTTGTCGACAGTGCGACCACCGTCTCCTTGAAAAGTTATCTGTGCGGAACGGTACAAGTTAAGGTCCCTCTGTGGCTGTAACGCCTACATACATCTCAGTTTTTCCCCAGTGGTAACAGTGGCTTGGTAAATGATTTCCCTCTGCAAACATTCGCCTTTTAGCGGGCAGTCATTTTGGTTGCAACAGTTGTACATCCTTGTGGTCTGATCTTGTTCATGTGTATAGGATTTCTTGAGAATGGCTTTGTTATGGCCGTCAATAACCTGCTTGATGTTGGGTGTGCAAGTATAGCTTAATTTCAAAGTGTTTCTATTAAATATTTTTTTTCAATTTGTGGCCAAGTGGAAAGCATGTATTAATTAGGTTGATGAACACTCTTCGAATGTTTGTTTGCACATTTCTGTTGAATGGTGGGTTGAACCAAATAACGTTTCTCCGTCTTCTCCTTTGGTTTGATGGTTTATGTGGTGCTGGCTGAAACTTCAGGTTTGTTGAGCAGCCCCTCATTCGTAGTGCATCCTGGTTAGGAAATTTCCGACAGCCATCTGGTGATTGCTTCTGGGGTATTTCTAATTATGTTGGGCAGGTGGTTTGATTTGCACTGCACATAGAGAAGGGTAGTTGCTGTACAGAAAACTGGCTAGAGGTAGGAGAAATAACTTGCACAAGTCACCCCAAATTTGACTTGGTAGTCTTATGCAAATTAGTCAAAAACAAGGAGGGTGGTCAAGTTGACTTGAAAAAAAGCCAATCAGATTAAAAAGGGAATATTTTTTAATCATATCAGAAAGGTAATCTGTGGTAGGAATTTGAAAGGAATCAGCTGACCTCGAACCGTGGGCCATGCCCGGTTTTCTCGGACAATGACAGTTAATGGGTTTATTGTGTATTGTGTTTATTGTTTCTAAATGGAAACCGAAAAGGTCATCCTTGAAAACTGTCAATCACCATAGACAAGGAGTATATATGCATCTTTCAAACTTGAATTGTTGCAGATGATACAACTATTACCATTTCTGGTTCCTCTCTAGCTGACCTTGAACAAGAGACTAACTTAGAACTACTGAATCTTCACTGTTGGCTCAAAGCCAATAAGCTTAGTCTTAATGTTGCGAAAACCGAGTTTATGGTTATTGGGTCTCGCCAGAAGCTTCTCGCGGAGAGCCATAACGAAATGAACATCAAACTAGAAGACCAAGTTATCAGCAATGTTGATCACGCAAAATCATTAGGTCTCATTATCGACAATCGGCTTTCCTGGTCTAATCATGTTAACGAATTGTGTAAGAAGGTAACTTCGGCTATAGGTGCCCTTAGACGTATCAGGCCCCTTATCTCCCAATCTACTGCAGTACCAGTCTATAACTCCTTAATTCAACCTCACTTTGATTACTGTAGCCTCGTTTGGGATGGCTCAAGTGATCAACTGAGTGACAAATTACAAAAGTTACAGAACCGTGCAGCTAGAGTAATTTTAAAGGCCAACTATGGGACTAGCTCGAGCCTGCTTCTTGATATACTCAAATGGGACAAATTAGTTATAAGGAGAAAGAAGCATAAAGCAATAATGATGTTTAAATCTCTAAATGAACAAGCTCCAGTGTACTTGCAGAACCTATTTCACGAACGAAGCACAGACTATGATTTGCGCAATTCCTTTCATAAATTGACGTTGCCCAGCCGCGTACTAACTACTTGAAAAGAAGTTTCAGTTACAGCGGTGCTTTGTTGTGGAACTCTTTACCCGAAAATGTGAGAGAAATAGCCCATTTCCGAGTTCCTGCATGATTGGAGACTGGTGCCGAAGTAACGCACGAGAGCGAGGCTTCGTGCGAAGAAATCCAACATGGACGCCACTCTTGACAGCAATGTTGCTTGTGCTGACGAAGATTTTTCGAAATTGAAAGTCCATGATTTAAAAAGATATTTAAAAGAGCGTGGTATCCAGTTAAGCGATGGGGGCAAAGGCAAGAGGAAGGCAGAGCTTGTCGATTTGTGCGAAAAAGCGGCAGCGATGAAACAAGCCAAGTTAGACGATACCGCCGAAGACCGCAACAAGCTGATGGAGGACAAACTGCGGACAAACGATGGTAAATTGCCAGATCCTAAAACCTTAACCGCTTGGACCAACAACTTTTCTAACATCCCGGAGTTTACCTTCGGAGACCTTTACAACTACCTAGTGGGGAAGGAAGATTACTCTGAGGAGAATCTCCGTTCGTTTAAAAGTTTGCTGGGCTTTAAATTATTTCGTGATGGCCATGTTATCGATTTAAAGTATTGTCCGCTAGAGAAGAACAACTTTTGTTTCTTCAAGTTTAAAGTTAAGCCCACTGAAAGAGCCAAAACGGAAGATGGACAGGCTACTTACAATGGTTTCACAATTCTAAAATCCAGCGGAGAGGTACACGCAGCATTTTGCCCGTGTAAAGGAGGGAGTGATGGTTGCTGCAGGCACGTTGCCGCTGTGTTGTTTGACCTCCAGGCCACAGTTAGCAATAATTTGATGTCAACGTGCACTTCTGGGAAATGTGAGTGGAAGAAAAGAAGTGGGAATAGTCAGTATGCTACCCTTTTAAAGAATTTAAAGATTGTTAAAGCTGAGTTTGGTAAAGCTGAAAAGGATCCTGTAAAACCACATAATTTTCAACCAGGACTCTCATCTTTTGATTCCAGCTCAATGAGAGAAAAGCTGAGGAGGGGTCTACAACAGTTATACCCTCAGTCAGTGGCCATTCACTTTCTCCCGAAGCCAGAAGATCCAGACACACCAGAACCATTAGTGAAAGAACACATTACCAATGATGCAAATGTTGAAAGGTTTGAAACTGTGGAGAATGTTACTGTTTACACTATGAAAGAATATGCAAACATTTTTAAATGTCAGAACAACATTGACAACAACATGGATATATCTGAAGACATTGTTGAGTCGTTTATGAAGTTTTTGTCTGTCAGTGAAAGTCAGTGTGATGTGATTTGCTCGAAAACAGTGCATCAGGGAAGTAGTCAGTTGTGGTTTGACCAGCGATCAGGCCGCATAACAGCTTCAAACTTTTACCGGGTGTGCCACATGAGAGACACAACAGACAAATCAAACATTGTCAAACTACTTATGAACTACTGCCCAATGGAGCATATACCTGAGCAGCTAGAGTGGGGCCATGAAAAGGAAATTGCTGCTTCAGAACTTTATTTAAAGAAGATTTCAGTGAAACACAAGGAACTACACCTTCTTGAATCTGGCCTTGTTATTAATCAGAAGTGGCCTTTTCTTGGTGCAAGCCCCGATCGTATTCGTCACTGTGAATGTCATGGTAAGACATTAGTTGAGTGCAAGAGTTTGTTTGCCAAACGGAATCTGCTACCTGGAGTTGCAGCTTCTGACAAGTTGCTCAAAACAACGAAGGGCTTCAAGCTGAAGGAAGAAACTTCCTGGTATTACCAAATCCAGGGCCAAATGGCAATCTCTGGGATTCATGCCACTGATCTTGTAATTTATACAAACAAGGGGATTTTGATTGTTCATGTGGATTTTGACAAGGAGTTTTTTCTGCGAATGTTGGAAAAGTTACAACTGTTTTTTTCTAAGTTTATGGTGCCAGAGCTTCTCACTGGAAAAATATTAGGTGAAGTAAGGTCATAGCTTATTCCATAAGGTTTTATGTGTAGTTTTCCACAGAATGAAGTGATGTGAACTCTGTGAATACAAATGAACTGAACTTGTGACCATCACAGTGAATCGCAATTTAAGCAATTGTCAAAATAGCCCCAAAAAAAGTTTTTCGGGGCTTCAACGGGATTCGAACCTGTGGCCTCTGTGTTCATGCTGCAGTGCTCTGTACCAGCTGAGCTATGAAGACCCATACACTGGAGGCCGGCCACTTGAAATTTGAGTTCATCAAGCCGGTAAAGGAATGAAACACAGAATGAAATGAATGTGTAGTATGATGTTGATGATGTATTGTGTGTAGTTTTGTTGTAAATTACTTCACATATATGTTTTCATTTAAACTCAGGGCTTCCCATGTGGTGCAGCATACTTCTTTTGATAAATAACTTGAAAGCATGGTTTTATTGTAGTGATTGTGTGGTTTATGCAAAATCTGCAGTTTGATGTGGAACTACATAAATATTATTTAACTGGGTTGATGTGATGTCTTTATGTGTACATGCAAATTGTGTTATTATATTTGTATCCTTTTGCCTATAGTTGGAATAGAAATTGAATCCAGATTACAGCCAGATTTTCCAGAAATGTTTTCACTGCTTGAGTGCTAAAACATTTTACTTGAATCCTTTATTACACATACTCCTGCTATTTGTTGTTGTGAAGCAGTGCTAAATAAGAAAATATTAAACAATCCTTGTTGTAGGAATCTGGGATATGTTATCTGGCCAGTGGCTTAAGTAAATTACAAAGAGCTCCACAGACTATCAACATCTGGTCAGCAAGTGCAGCCAGGGTCAAAGGCAAATTCCCTTGAAATATCTTGAAGTCTTTCAATCTTTCGATGGCCCTTTCAACATGAATTCGCACTCTAGCAATTTGACGAGTGTTTTTTGTGGCTGCCCGTGATAGCTGTTTACCTGAAAAATAATGTGTTTTATTTATAAAAATATACCATAAAACTCCGATAATAAGCCCCCCCCCCCCAAAAAAAAACCCAAAAAATTAATAATAATAATAATAATAATAAGCCATCCCAAAAATAAGCCCCCCAAATATCAGACACAAATCTCCTCCTGATAATAAGCCATCCCGAATATAAGCCCATAGACTGTTATGGTTAGCTTTTGTAGGCTGTCATCTTAGTGGTTTAAGCTGTTTTTATAGTCAAGCCCAGCCCATTTTGAATTGCAAAATTCCTTCCAATAATAAGCCCCTGCGAAAAAACCTTTTAGCAAATACAAGTCCAGGGCTTATTATCATAAGTTTATGGTATATGTGTTTTTTTAAGAATATTACATAGTTTGGTACCTACATTTATAAGGGCTTTTAAAGTCTAATGTTATTACAAAGGTAAGCTAAAGTGATATTTTGACAGCTTTTTCTTAGTATAAAATTGAGAATTATCAGTTGAACTCTGGGAAACCTTATTAGTGAAAATGTTAAATATACCAATTAAATCTTACCTTTTTTAGAAAAGGGAGGAATGTTAAGATAAACTTTCTTCTTTGTAAGGATGTCTCTAATGTTAAAACCCCTGTCAGCCATCACTGAATCGCCCTCCTCTAGCATGTCTACCAGTCCACTTTCCTGGGTGATTTTCCTGTCACTGGTACTTCCAGTCCAAAATTTGGAGAGAAAGCTAAAATAGCCAGAGGGGGTAATTCCAACAAGAGCCTTTATGGTATTGTGCCCCTTATATTCACTCCAAGTTGCTCTTTGTGCATAAGGAGAAGTGGGTTTTTCTATAAACATTTCTGTGCAATCAATTATTATTCGTGTATTGGGGTACTTGTTGAATGAGCGAGGGAGGTTTCGTTTAATTTCGTCTTTACTTGGCCAGAGTACTAGTACCTCTTGAAATATGGATGCAAGAAAGCAAACCCATGTTGTGAATACCCTGCTTAACTGTGACTGTGAAACAGAAAATGTGTCAGCCAGTTGTCTTCCCATCAATCCAAGTCTAAGCCTCACAAGAGTTAAAACCAATTCTTCAGTCAGTGTTAGACTTCTTTTAGGTCCAGGTTTGCTGTTGGATGTTGTCTGGTATTTCATTTGTTTATTCTTGTTTTTGTCCCAGTATTTGAGCTTTTCAGCTTCTGGCTTTATCAATTCTGAAATCAAATTGAAACATCCCAGTGTGGGAATTCCAGTGTAAAACTTCACTGAATCATCATTTTCAAGGACATCCTCCATGAACAAGTCACGTTTTAGTTTAGCTTTATCGTTAAGTCTATTTTTGAGGTTTTTAACTTCATTTTCCAGTTGTTCTAAATCGAACAAAGTCATGTCAGTTTGACAACCCACTGACCTTACCATCTCAGGTTCGGTATCTTGTAACAACACTGTCGAAGATCGATCATCTTCTGCTGAAAGGCAGTACGAATGGTCATGCTGAACATCGCAGAAATCAGCATTAGACGATCGAACATCCACCAGATCTGTAGTAATTTCTCCATCTGCATCAGCAAGCGAAACCTGGCTTGGCAAGAGAGTGTTTGTTTTGCAGTCGCTAAACTCCAGCCGTCTTCTCTTCCGTGCTGTTTCGTAACGAACACTTCTCGGTGTGCATTCATCGTTTGGTCGAAATATAGTTGGCAGAGCAGTGTTGTATGTTTTTCTCCTACCGTTCAAAGTTTTTCTATAGGCTTTGGGGTCAAAATGAGCGCTGCAAATCCGCAAATTGTTGCTCTTTCCTGCCTTTGCCTTCGCTGACTCCACTGAAAACTTTTTGTCCGCTCGGCGGCAGAATTTTATCCAACTTCCAAGCCTCTTGTCCGAAGGAAAAATAAAATATGACAGATCATTTCGATTGTGATTCCCATTATTGCAGCAGGCGACTGAGCAGTAGACCATCTCATAAATATTAAAACATTCAGAGCAGTGAAAACCCCTCAATCGCTTTTTATTTTTCGCGCCGCCAAGAGGGACTTCGCACGAAGCCTCGCTCCCGTGCGTTATTTCGGCACCAGTCTCCAATCATACAGGAACTCGGAAATGGGCTATTAAATCAGTCAGGAAATTTCAAGAGCAAATCAAACGTGTATTTGAGTCGTCGGACTCTCACTCAGCAGTCTTGTAAAACAGTATGTCGATAGTTTTTAGTCTAATTAATTGTGATTAGATTTTTACTCTATTATTACTGAAGATTTTACCGAGTTTTAAATAAAGAATCTACCTACCTAACTACCTACCTGCGTTTACTGAGGTGGTCCAGTGGATAGAGGCGCTAACATTTAGTTATAACTTATTCGGAGTATCCGGGTTTGAATCCTCTTGAAGCAAATTTTTCGTAACCTTTTTTGTTGTTTTTTTTTACTGCCTTTCTTACCTGTGTGGTGCGTATAGCTAGTAACATAATGTGGTGAAACTGTGAAGGGTTTGAACCCAGGAGTCTGTTCAAAAGTAGGTTGAGTTTGATTGTCCAGGTGAACGTAGTCCTGAATAGGACTGTTGTTGTTGACAGTGACTGACGTTTCGACAACCTGTGCAGTAGTGATCTTCAGAATCAAAGTGAGTTGTATCACCTTAGTTGATGGTATTATACCCTGGTTATTGGCCTTATTGGTCAATTTTGTCGCAATGTTATTTTTTGCCTGTCAGTTAAGCTGTGATGTTATTGGCTATGAAGACTCGTAACGTAATTGGTGCGTTTTGATCCGTCTATTGTCACAGTCAAACAGTTGTCTATTGTTAGTCAAATTGTCAGTTGTCCAGTCATTCTCTTGTACTTAGTTTTGCTTGATTTCGTCAATGAGTCATTTGTGTGGTGCCGGCAACAGTTGACTAGGATTCAGTGGCGTTTGTTCCAAGTTAGGAAACCAGCTTTCTAAAGTGGGTCGTTGATAGTAGTCTATAAAATACATAATACATGTCAGAGTCCCAGTCAATTTGATGTTTCGTCTGTAAATGCTGTTCAGCAATGTGATTGTTGACATCACCATTTCACGTCGCTCATTTGTGTTTGGTCAGTCGTGTGGTTCTGCCAGTTCCACCAACGTAAGTAGCCTGGCTGTTGCAGCATTTGATCTTGTATACTGCTCTTCGTCTGTCCTCCGGTTTGTCTTTGTCCTTGACTTTAGTAAGTAGTTGTTGTAGAGTGGTTATCAGTTTGTGTGAAACAGGTATATTGCAAGGTTGTAGTATATGTGTGATAGTTTCAGAGGCGCCTTCGATGTACAAGAATGAAGGACCTCTTTCCAGCAGTCACTGATGTAGCTAGCCAGCTGGTTGTGATAAAGAACTCACTGGAGCTGATGTGACAGGTGTTGATGTGAATTGTGCAGGCGTTGTGAATTGTGCATATAGTGAATGAGCATTGTGCAGCAATAATTCTCTTCTAAAACAGTTATTCACCAGCGATTATTGAACATTCAACGACATCAACTTTATTACCAATTAGTTAAAACAACTCTACTTTGTCTGTCAGTTTTACGTTTAGAATGGCCAGATAAAACGTTACTCAGTTACTGGACTGGGGTGCTGTATGGTACATAATACTCGGCTGGTTAAACTGCGTGGAGAAATGATGGTATCAGATAGATAGAATAAAACCATGCATAAGGCATATTCATCACTTTAAAAAAAAACTGAAAGGAGCATATATGTTGTTATGTTTCAAACTGTTAAAAAGGATAGAAAGCCAATACTGAAATATCGCTGGAAAGATTGTTCTTCTATTCTGCTACCTCTTGTTACCCTGGCATATAAACTTTGAACTGTAGCTGTAAACTTCCAAAGGGTTTGGTCTATCTTACTTCTACTTTGCTGATCAGCAGTAATAGATAAAGTATGCACAGGGACAACGAAATAAAAAAGAACAACAGGAAAATTCCTTCATTGCATGCCTAGAATATGTTGGAGAACTTCTCACCCAGATCACCATTCTGGCTTTCCACAGCGGTCTCTGCTGTTTCTTTCTTCTGTCACCTAAGGAACTCGTAACAAGCTTACTTCATTCCCATCTTAGTAAGGAATTTATGTGGAGCTCTATCAGACATTTGTCATTGGAAATTTGTATTTCTACTTATAAATAAGTTCTTCTCAAGTGAAATCACTACTTAAATACTTTATCACTGAATAGAAGAAATATGCAAGTTTAACACTTCTAAATTTGACGCACTAACCGTTAGGCACAAGCACCATCCATTTTGCTATGATTACAAGTTGAACAACATCTCAAATAGTCACTCAAGTAAAAGACCTCCGAGTTACTGTCTCACTGGGAAACCGACAGTTGGCATTATCCTAATTGCTGCTACCTGTAAGTCACAATCCAAAATCGAAGTATTGGTCTATCTTGTGAAAATTTAAAAAAAGGTTTAGTGGTGTGATTTAAGGCAGAATCCAAAAGTGAAACTACGCAGGTATCTTGTATAACTTGGTCACCGGAGAAGAAACAAACTCACATGAATTCTGGACTTTTCATGGAATCAAGTTTCCTTAAGGTGGACTGTTACAAGAGTGCAATTTATTTAAAGTATTGTTATCATTAATCAATATCTATTTCGCAAAGTAATTACCCATTCCTGTGGAATTTCGAGTTGTTTTCTTCACTTTTAAAGAATTACTAAATACAATGGAATCTTCTATCACATATTGAAAATTAGAATGTCCCTTACACAAAAAAAGCACTGTCTAACTGTGCTATCTGGCCATAGTATGCATGGTGGAATGTTCCTTGCCTTTCTAAGAGTGTCTCCAATAAGTTCTCTCTGACTGTGTTGGGTTGGGACCCCTTTTAAGAAAAACAATATAGAGTGTATAGGGTTAACAATTGCGTTGCTGGTTTCTTTACATTGCGGCAATGTTTGTATCACAGCCAAGGTTCTTGTCATTTTGTTTCAAAGCACATACCATTTAACCTCTACTTGTAGTTGATTAAGTGGTAATAGCAAGGCAAGGCAGCAGAATAATGACCACTTTGGATTCTTGCGCCATTCTTTTATGTAGTGGTAAATATCTGCCAGATATTTACTCAAACAAATTACAATATCTTTCAGATAAAAAATTGGCCTTTTTGATTCAATTTTTATTAACCTTTGAGCACAGAGGAAAGACCTGAAGGTGGTAACTTGCACGAGAACAGTACACTGGCTATAATTCAAGGATCTAAACTTCCAGCTATAGTGCACTAAATAAACTGAGTAAAAAGAATATCTGTATTGGCAAAAGTGCCTTGAAAGAACTGAGTTAATAATTAAATACAAAATACCTTAAGTCCTAAAGAAGTAAAACAAAATTGCAAAATGTTCTGAAACATACAAATTATTATTAGAAGACTATATTTTTCTTACATATTTTGTTTATTTAAGAGCAACACCATATTATAGAATAGAGGCACATCAAAAATGTTATAATACATAGAGAAACTTTTTTGAGGAATGGTCGTTAGGTTATAATGATGAAGTGTTACATGATCTCGCTGTAGAAGGAATGTAAACTTTGGGCGGTAAAAAAATAGTTTTTGCCTACGTCCCATTTGTAAAAAGGAAATTCAATAAAAGAGTGTGTTATTGTGAATTTTAGTATATTAATGTAAGGATGGATTCAACAGCTGGATGACCACTTAATCCCTTAAGCAAATAAAAGAACAATGAAAGAAATTTGGTGGCTAATGCAATACTTTGCAATAGCGAAAAACGTGCTTGTAATAATTTTGTGTCCCGCGTTTAAAATTGCGTAGCTAACGCTAAAACGGCTATAAAGCAAAGTCGCTTACCTCAGCTTTACCTTTACAAAATCACGGACCAACGTCGTCTAATTTGTAAAAAGGAAATTCTATAAAAGAGTGTGTTATTGTGAATTGTAGTATATTAATGTAAGGATGGATTCGACAGCTGGATGACCACTTAATCCCTTAAACATATAAAAGAACAATGAAAGAAAATTGCGTGGCTAATGCAATACTTTGCAATAGCGAAAAACGTGCTTGTAATAATTTTGTGTCCCGCGTTTAAAATTGCGTAGCTAAGCAGGTATAATTTAATTTTCCCCGCGTAATAATTGTCAAAAATGAATTGGGAGTTTGGGCGGAATGACCTGAGCAAAAAAGGTGTGTAGCTCAGCAAATTGAAAATAGAACTTAGCGTATCAATAAAAATAAAGTCACTGACTAGCGATGATCAATTTGTTTTACCTTCACGACGGCACGCATAGATTTACCAGCTGAGTACTGAAACATGGCGTATTATGATCAGACCATTCAAGGTAAATAATATATTAATCAGAACTTGGTTATAACTTTTCGTAACAGGTGGTGGCTCCTAATAGAGCCGTTTGTTGGTTTGTCTGACTGTTCCTTTAATAAAACCTGTACGGTTTTCGACTGTTGATAAACCCATCATAACACTTCTAAATTTGACACACTAACCGTTAGGCACAAGCACCATCCATTTTGCTATGATTACAAGTTGAACAACATCTCAAATAGTCACTCAAGTAAAAGACCTCGGAGTTACTGTCTCACTGGGAAACCGACAGTTGGCATTATCCTGATTGCTGCTACCTGTAAGTCACAATCCAAAATCGAAGTATTGGTCTATCTTGTGAAAATTTAAAAAAAGGTTTAGTGGTGTGATTTAAGGCAGAATCCAAAAGTGAAACTACGCAGGTATCTTGTATAACTTGGTCACCGGAGAAGAAACAAACGCACATGAATTCTGGACTTTTCATGGAATCAAGTTTCCTTAAGGTGGACTGTTACAAGAGTGCAATTTATTTAAAGTATTGTTATCATTAATCAATATCTATTTCGCAAAGTAATTGCCCATTCCTGTGGAATTTCGAGTTGTTTTCTTCACTTTTAAAGAATTACTAAATACAATGGAATCTTCTATCACATATTGAAAATTAGAATGTCCCTTACACAAAAAAGCACTGTCTAACTGTGCTATCTGGCCATAGTATGCATGGTGGAATGTTCCTTGCCTTTCTAAGAGTGTCTCCAATAAGTTCTCTCTGACTGTGTTGGGTTGGGACCCCTTTTAAGAAAAACAATATAGAGTGTATAGGGTTAACAATTGCGTTGCTGGTTTCTTTACATTGCGGCAATGTTTGTATCACAGCCAAGGTTCTTGTCATTTTGTTTCAAAGCACATACCATTTAACCTCTACTTGTAGTTGATTAAGTGGTAATAGCAAGGCAAGGCAGCAGAATAATGACCACTTTGGATTCTTGCGCCATTCTTTTATGTAGTGGTAAATATCTGCCAGATATTTACTCAAACAAATTACAATATCTTTCAGATAAAAAATTGGCCTTTTTGATTCAATTTTTATTAACCTTTGAGCACAGAGGAAAGACCTGAAGGTGGTAACTTGCACGAGAACAGTACACTGGCTATAATTCAAGGATCTAAACTTCCAGCTATAGTGCACTAAATAAACTGAGTAAAAAGAATATCTGTATTGGCAAAAGTGCCTTGAAAGAACTGAGTTAATAATTAAATACAAAATACCTTAAGTCCTAAAGAAGTAAAACAAAATTGCAAAATGTTCTGAAACAAAATTTAAAAGTACAATATTACGTTTCTACCCTTTTTTCAGATCATATCACGTATGCACCATTTGAGTCTTTATTTTTCAAAATTTGTCCTGTTTATGCTTACATTTGTTCTTCATTTGAAGTGCCACAAGGGCAGTAAGTGCAGTACAATAATATCACCCAACTTGTGATAAAAAAGTATATCTTGTAGATAAAATCGTTTGGCATTTTTGTAATTCAGGAGAAGCGTTAGCAATAAATTTTAAAAAATAACAATAGACGACTGTTTTAAAGTGACAGCAGACGGATCGAAACGCGGCAACATTAGTTGCATCTTGAGTTCCCATTGTTCTCGGAGCTTTCCGATTGGTCGAGAGCTTCAGGTCATCATCGGAAAGGGTTCGGGTCGCATTCGGATAGGGTTGGGTGTCGGAAAGGGTTCGGGTCGTCTTCGGAAAGAGCGGGAAAAAATAGAACACAAGAATGGTAAAATGAAAAAACGAATTTAATAACATATGATGGATAGAAATGAAAGTTACAAAGTAATCGACAAAGAATTAGGACGATGTGAATAATGATAATTTAAATAAGCAAGTAAAAAATCTAGAGGGTAGTCTTGTATGTTAGGATCACGCTTGAGGCCATGAGCTGGAAGTCGATGTAGTGGGATGTTAGGATGAGAAAGACGAAACAATTGAAGAATGTGTGCAATTCGAGCTTCATATAGAGCCGTTTCATTATTCTTGTCGACGGCGGCAATCCTATCAATCTGCAAGAAAAACAAAAGTAGATTGTAGCAGTGATGTCATGTTTTTTACAGTTCCAAAACCAGGAGGTAACACACTAACCGAAACTTGTTGTTCTTGTCTTCTGCAGCAATGAGTACATTGATTACGATTTCCAAGAGGAACCAAGACTGTTCTATGCCATCTTTGAAAACCCTGTCTTGTGATGTTCACATATTTAGGGATATGTGTGTTGCGGCAAACTGGAATTCTTACGAGTTGAGCGAAGACTTTTTTCCGCTTGTCGTTAGTTTCAGCTACGGAAGCGCTACGGAAGCCCAAAACATAATAATTACTTGGATTTCAACTGGAAGTACTCTTCCAAAGGGTTTGTTGTTAGCATCCACAAGTCCGTAGAACTTCATACTGGAAAGGAAAGACTGTTTTCGTGTGTTGCGTTTACTGCAAATTATGCTGTAAATTGTGGCGCGTGTAATGATAAACGAAGTTAATGTTGCTTCAGAAACCAATGAGATGCGAGCAAGTCATTAGGGAGTTAACTGGTACAAAATTAATTACACGGTCATCAGTTTAATTGCTTCAGTGCAGCAAAAGCAGCCGTATGAAAATGATGTCTTTGGAGAAATTGGTGCTGTTAGGGATTCCCAATCCATCAGCAGCATTGCACTATGTACCAAAATCCTATGTTTGTTACGAGGCTATAGATGAAAGGGCATATCAAATGATGAGAGCTGTATACAGGGAAGAGCATTGAGTAAACTTTCGGTACGTTGTTCGTTTTTAATGTGACTTTTATCGATTGTAAATGGGAATCATTATACATAAATTTGGTTGTTGATTTAGGTACATACTGGCACTGATTCGATGTTCTAAAGAAATTCACTGGCAACCGAGTACTAAAATATGTTTTTCTAATTTGGTTATATCATGGCGAGATCACCAAGGTCGGTTTTTAAATAATAGCGTTTTTTGTTTTTGTTTTTAAATGCTTAGAGCATCCGTCAAGCTTATTTCAAAAGTGTATGAAGTAATCGAAAGACCCTCAGACTTAATTATGGTTTATTTACTGTAGAACGACGCTGGATGACATTGTCATACTTCGAGACTTGGATTGGCCCGTGGAGTTAAAACTTCTGTTACTATTATTGATATAATTTTATTTTGTAGACAATCCCTATGATATAAAGTTTATCAACGTATAATTAAAAGTGAATGTAATTGTTTGTTTTACTAGAGTGACTGCAGGATATTCGATGTCGCCCATACTGTCCCTGGTCAAAATGGTGTTTTTATCGATCGGAGTGTACATGTATTAATCGAATTATTACATTGCAATTGATTATTGAAGACTATTTAGATTTGTTTTATTCACAACGAGCATTTCACCCTTTAGAAGCCAATCAACGATTTTTCCGAGTTTACGCGCATTTAACAAGAGAGCATCCAATTTTATTTGCAGATTTGTTTTAGATGACGTTCAGTGTAAACCTGTTTGCAATCATACACAGTGGGCTAATATAAGAATAGAATTGTATAATTTGTGTGATCAATGTTCCCGACTAGGTTCTCTAAATCTGCTCATAGATGATTGTGTAAATAATAATTATTGGAACTTTGTGTTAGGGTCGGATTCGTATAAACAACTTGCGTATGAAAGATGGAGACAAGTATATCCTAACTTTACAGATAATTGGTGTATATTGTAATTTTTGGCGGTAAAAAGTATAACAAACCAATGTAATTCTTTTTGTTTTTTAGACTAAGTTTAGAGCAAATCACAAAAAGGCAGTCTGTGCTTTTACTCTTGGGAGTTACACGGGACAAGATCAAGAAGTCTGTGAACATTGCTTAAGAATCGGAACGTACAAATTATTATTAGAAGACTATATTTTTCTTACATATTTTGTTTATTTAAGAGCAACACCATATTATAGAATAGAGGCACATCAAAAATGTTATAATACATAGAGAAACTTTTTTGAGGAATGGTCGTTAGGTTATAATGATGAAGTGTTACATGATCTCGCTGTAGAAGGAATGTAAACTTTGGGCGCTAAAAAAATAGTTTTTGCCTACGTCCCATTTGTAAAAAGGAAATTCAATAAAAGAGTGTGTTATTGTGAATTTTAGTATATTAATGTAAGGATGGATTCAACAGCTGGATGACCACTTAATCCCTTAAGCAAATAAAAGAACAATGAAAGAAATTTGGTGGCTAATACAATACTTTGCAATAGCGAAAAACGTGCTTGTAATAATTTTGTGTCCCGCGTTTAAAATTGCGTAGCTAACGCTAAAACGGCTATAAAGCAAAGTCGCTTACCTCAGCTTTACCTTTACAAAATCACGGACCAACGTCGTCTAATTTGTAAAAAGGAAATTCTATAAAAGAGTGTGTTATTGTGAATTGTAGTATATTAATGTAAGGATGGATTCAACAGCTGGATGACCACTTAATCCCTTAAACATATAAAAGAACAATGAAAGAAAATTGCGTGGCTAATGCAATACTTTGCAATAGCGAAAAACGTGCTTGTAATAATTTTGTGTCCCGCGTTTAAAATTGCGTAGCTAAGCAGGTATAATTTAATTTTCCCCGCGTAATAATTGTCAAAAATGAATTGGGAGTTTGGGCGGAATGACCTGAGCAAAAAAGGTGTGTAGCTCAGCAAATTGAAAATAGAACTTAGCGTATCAATAAAAATAAAGTCACTGACTAGCGATGATCAATTTGTTTTACCTTCACGACGGCACGCATAGATTTACCAGCTGAGTACTGAAACATGGCGTATTATGATCAGACCATTCAAGGTAAATAATATATTAATCAGAACTTGGTTATAACTTTTCGTAACAGGTGGTGGCTCCTAATAGAGCCGTTTGTTGGTTTGTCTGACTGTTCCTTTAATAAAACCTGTACGGTTTTCGACTGTTGATAAACCCATCATAACACTTCTAAATTTGACGCACTAACCGTTAGGCACAAGCACCATCCATTTTGCTATGATTACAAGTTGAACAACATCTCAAATAGTCACTCAAGTAAAAGACCTCGGAGTTACTGTCTCACTGGGAAACCGACAGTTGGCATTATCCTGATTGCTGCTACCTGTAAGTCACAATCCAAAATCGAAGTATTGGTCTATCTTGTGAAAATTTAAAAAAAGGTTTAGTGGTGTGATTTAAGGCAGAATCCAAAAGTGAAACTACGCAGGTATCTTGTATAACTTGGTCACCGGAGAAGAAACAAACGCACATGAATTCTGGACTTTTCATGGAATCAAGTTTCCTTAAGGTGGACTGTTACAAGAGTGCAATTTATTTAAAGTATTGTTATCATTAATCAATATCTATTTCGCAAAGTAATTACCCATTCCTGTGGAATTTCGAGTTGTTTTCTTCACTTTTAAAGAATTACTAAATACAATGGAATCTTCTATCACATATTGAAAATTAGAATGTCCCTTACACAAAAAAGCACTGTCTAACTGTGCTATCTGGCCATAGTATGCATGGTGGAATGTTCCTTGCCTTTCTAAGAGTGTCTCCAATAAGTTCTCTCTGACTGTGTTGGGTTGGGACCCCTTTTAAGAAAAACAATATAGAGTGTATAGGGTTAACAATTGCGTTGCTGGTTTCTTTACATTGCGGCAATGTTTGTATCACAGCCAAGGTTCTTGTCATTTTGTTTCAAAGCACATACCATTTAACCTCTACTTGTAGTTGATTAAGTGGTAATAGCAAGGCAAGGCAGCAGAATAATGACCACTTTGGATTCTTGCGCCATTCTTTTATGTAGTGGTAAATATCTGCCAGATATTTACTCAAACAAATTACAATATCTTTCAGATAAAAAATTGGCCTTTTTGATTCAATTTTTATTAACCTTTGAGCACAGAGGAAAGACCTGAAGGTGGTAACTTGCACGAGAACAGTACACTGGCTATAATTCAAGGATCTAAACTTCCAGCTATAGTGCACTAAATAAACTGAGTAAAAAGAATATCTGTATTGGCAAAAGTGCCTTGAAAGAACTGAGTTAATAATGAAATACAAAATACCTTAAGTCCTAAAGAAGTAAAACAAAATTGCAAAATGTTCTGAAACATACAAATTATTATTAGAAGACTATATTTTTCTTACATATTTTGTTTATTTAAGAGCAACACCATATTATAGAATAGAGGCACATCAAAAATGTTATAATACATAGAGAAACTTTTTTGAGGAATGGTCGTTAGGTTATAATGATGAAGTGTTACATGATCTCGCTGTAGAAGGAATGTAAACTTTGGGCGGTAAAAAAATAGTTTTTGCCTACGTCCCATTTGTAAAAAGGAAATTCAATAAAAGAGTGTGTTATTGTGAATTTTAGTATATTAATGTAAGGATGGATTCAACAGCTGGATGACCACTTAATCCCTTAAGCAAATAAAAGAACAATGAAAGAAATTTGGTGGCTAATACAATACTTTGCAATAGCGAAAAACGTGCTTGTAATAATTTTGTGTCCCGCGTTTAAAATTGCGTAGCTAACGCTAAAACGGCTATAAAGCAAAGTCGCTTACCTCAGCTTTACCTTTACAAAATCACGGACCAACGTCGTCTAATTTGTAAAAAGGAAATTCTATAAAAGAGTGTGTTATTGTGAATTGTAGTATATTAATGTAAGGATGGATTCAACAGCTGGATGACCACTTAATCCCTTAAACATATAAAAGAACAATGAAAGAAAATTGCGTGGCTAATGCAATACTTTGCAATAGCGAAAAACGTGCTTGTAATAATTTTGTGTCCCGCGTTTAAAATTGCGTAGCTAAGCAGGTATAATTTAATTTTCCCCGCGTAATAATTGTCAAAAATGAATTGGGAGTTTGGGCGGAATGACCTGAGCAAAAAAGGTGTGTAGCTCAGCAAATTGAAAATAGAACTTAGCGTATCAATAAAAATAAAGTCACTGACTAGCGATGATCAATTTGTTTTACCTTCACGACGGCACGCATAGATTTACCAGCTGAGTACTGAAACATGGCGTATTATGATCAGACCATTCAAGGTAAATAATATATTAATCAGAACTTGGTTATAACTTTTCGTAACAGGTGGTGGCTCCTAATAGAGCCGTTTGTTGGTTTGTCTGACTGTTCCTTTAATAAAACCTGTACGGTTTTCGACTGTTGATAAACCCATCATAACACTTCTAAATTTGACGCACTAACCGTTAGGCACAAGCACCATCCATTTTGCTATGATTACAAGTTGAACAACATCTCAAATAGTCACTCAAGTAAAAGACCTCGGAGTTACTGTCTCACTGGGAAACCGACAGTTGGCATTATCCTGATTGCTGCTACCTGTAAGTCACAATCCAAAATCGAAGTATTGGTCTATCTTGTGAAAATTTAAAAAAAGGTTTAGTGGTGTGATTTAAGGCAGAATCCAAAAGTGAAACTACGCAGGTATCTTGTATAACTTGGTCACCGGAGAAGAAACAAACGCACATGAATTCTGGACTTTTCATGGAATCAAGTTTCCTTAAGGTGGACTGTTACAAGAGTGCAATTTATTTAAAGTATTGTTATCATTAATCAATATCTATTTCGCAAAGTAATTACCCATTCCTGTGGAATTTCGAGTTGTTTTCTTCACTTTTAAAGAATTACTAAATACAATGGAATCTTCTATCACATATTGAAAATTAGAATGTCCCTTACACAAAAAAGCACTGTCTAACTGTGCTATCTGGCCATAGTATGCATGGTGGAATGTTCCTTGCCTTTCTAAGAGTGTCTCCAATAAGTTCTCTCTGACTGTGTTGGGTTGGGACCCCTTTTAAGAAAAACAATATAGAGTGTATAGGGTTAACAATTGCGTTGCTGGTTTCTTTACATTGCGGCAATGTTTGTATCACAGCCAAGGTTCTTGTCATTTTGTTTCAAAGCACATACCATTTAACCTCTACTTGTAGTTGATTAAGTGGTAATAGCAAGGCAAGGCAGCAGAATAATGACCACTTTGGATTCTTGCGCCATTCTTTTATGTAGTGGTAAATATCTGCCAGATATTTACTCAAACAAATTACAATATCTTTCAGATAAAAAATTGGCCTTTTTGATTCAATTTTTATTAACCTTTGAGCACAGAGGAAAGACCTGAAGGTGGTAACTTGCACGAGAACAGTACACTGGCTATAATTCAAGGATCTAAACTTCCAGCTATAGTGCACTAAATAAACTGAGTAAAAAGAATATCTGTATTGGCAAAAGTGCCTTGAAAGAACTGAGTTAATAATGAAATACAAAATACCTTAAGTCCTAAAGAAGTAAAACAAAATTGCAAAATGTTCTGAAACATACAAATTATTATTAGAAGACTATATTTTTCTTACATATTTTGTTTATTTAAGAGCAACACCATATTATAGAATAGAGGCACATCAAAAATGTTATAATACATAGAGAAACTTTTTTGAGGAATGGTCGTTAGGTTATAATGATGAAGTGTTACATGATCTCGCTGTAGAAGGAATGTAAACTTTGGGCGGTAAAAAAATAGTTTTTGCCTACGTCCCATTTGTAAAAAGGAAATTCAATAAAAGAGTGTGTTATTGTGAATTTTAGTATATTAATGTAAGGATGGATTCAACAGCTGGATGACCACTTAATCCCTTAAGCAAATAAAAGAACAATGAAAGAAATTTGGTGGCTAATACAATACTTTGCAATAGCGAAAAACGTGCTTGTAATAATTTTGTGTCCCGCGTTTAAAATTGCGTAGCTAACGCTAAAACGGCTATAAAGCAAAGTCGCTTACCTCAGCTTTACCTTTACAAAATCACGGACCAACGTCGTCTAATTTGTAAAAAGGAAATTCTATAAAAGAGTGTGTTATTGTGAATTGTAGTATATTAATGTAAGGATGGATTCAACAGCTGGATGACCACTTAATCCCTTAAACATATAAAAGAACAATGAAAGAAAATTGCGTGGCTAATGCAATACTTTGCAATAGCGAAAAACGTGCTTGTAATAATTTTGTGTCCCGCGTTTAAAATTGCGTAGCTAAGCAGGTATAATTTAATTTTCCCCGCGTAATAATTGTCAAAAATGAATTGGGAGTTTGGGCGGAATGACCTGAGCAAAAAAGGTGTGTAGCTCAGCAAATTGAAAATAGAACTTAGCGTATCAATAAAAATAAAGTCACTGACTAGCGATGATCAATTTGTTTTACCTTCACGACGGCACGCATAGATTTACCAGCTGAGTACTGAAACATGGCGTATTATGATCAGACCATTCAAGGTAAATAATATATTAATCAGAACTTGGTTATAACTTTTCGTAACAGGTGGTGGCTCCTAATAGAGCCGTTTGTTGGTTTGTCTGACTGTTCCTTTAATAAAACCTGTACGGTTTTCGACTGTTGATAAACCCATCATAACATTTTGAATAAGGATATGTTGTGACTATTTGAAATTTGTCTAATAGCGATGGCTTGTAGGAGTAGAATATGGCGATTTGTTTGCATTCATATCCCCACTGGTCGCGTCCAATATTTTTTCCAACAGCAAAGACATACAGATAATACTGTCCATGCGAAGGACTCCATCCCTTCTCAATTAACTCAACGTCCGGGCGGCAAAACCAGGTTCTCCTTGATAACAATCCCAACGTAGCAGTTAAATTAAAGCTTCTACGGAATTTACTTTTATGTAGAAATTGCGTTGTATCAATATGCCGTTCGGTAACATGAGCTGCCTGTTTTATCGATAACAAAACATCTGCGGTTTCAAAGGGAAGAACTGCCATGACTGATTAGCTCTCAGACTGGTGTTTAGAGTTCGCAAAAATGAGAGGAGACTGGTGTTTAGGGTTCGTAAAAATGGGAGGATACTGTGGCTTAAAGTTCGCAAAATGAGAGGAGACTGTGGCTTAGGGTTCGTAAAAATGAGAGGAGACTGGTGTTTAGGGTTCGCAAAAATGAGAGGAGACTGGTGGTTAGGGTTCGTAAAAATAAGAAGAGACTGTGGCTTAGGGTTCGTAAAAATGAGAGGATACTGGTGTTTAGGGTTCGCAAAAATGAAAGGAGACTGGTGTTGAGGGTTCGCAAAAATGAGAGGACTGTGGCTTAGGGTTCGTAAAAATGAGAGGAGACTGTGGCTTAGAGTTCAAAACGAGCGGAGACTGGTGTTTAGGGTTCGTCGGAGGCTGGATGTAAATCCAACATAAAATAACCAAAGGGGCGAGCCGTCAACCTCAAAAATAATTGAAGCACTCGTGGCCATTTGTCTAGATACACTTGCAGCAACAAGTTACGAATGCCTCTCTTGTCACGAGGACTTTTGAAGCAAATAGCATAATGCGCATTGCGGTTGATGGTTTTGGCAAATTTGCCGGGAGGAAAGAGATCTTGGGTAAGATACAAGGCGGTAATACCACGATGATGAGAATCTTTGGTAAATAAATCCAGCACGCGTTTATCATTGCCCGATTCCTCCATCAGATAATCGATAATAAGAATCCGATGATGTTCAGGTTTAAACCATTTGACTAACGCCCCTTCAGGAGGAAGACCTTTGTAATTAGTAAAATAGAACGTTGGAATGTTTTTTCATGCGATCAAAACGTGGTTGCCATCGATCGTAACAGTAAACCATCTTTTGAGGGGGGTAAAACAGATTTTTCTCTTTGAAAAGGTTTTCGACCAATTCACTCTTGCCAGACTAACGGGCCTGCAATAATTACACTGGCAGGTTAACGAATCATGTTTCCCACGGTTTACGAAAATGCGTGTAATGACCAGTCGCTCCCACTGCACCCATACGTTTATAGCCTTTGTCCTTGCCCAATTTATACCCAATTTTGGCGGCTGTGGATAAGACAGTGCCAAGTCCTTTGCTTTTCTGATAATGACGGACGTTGTCTTTTATACCTTTGAAAGCTTGCTTGGCTAAAAAAGCACCCATTTTAGCAAAACTGGGAGAGGGTTCCGATAAACTCATAGCCACACGTTCGGCAATTTTATCCACTAGACGGGGTTTTCTTTAAAATCGGGCGCCCCCTTTTTGACTTTGGCGACGTGTTCGCCCCACAGTGCGTCGTTTGCGCCCCATAGTGTTTGATACAAACGCGGAGAAGCTAATTGAACAATCAATTGCATGTGTTCCCTTACATAGGTTTCCCCCATCCATTCGATATAGTGTTTCATGGCCTCCCAAGCTTGTTGTTGAGCCAACTGAACCGCCTGCTTCCAATAAGACCCTTCCCATTGGTCTTGGTCAAACATCTCCCAGGGATGTTGACTCATATACAGTACCTTGGCTTTGGCAAAGGCCTCATAGACTTGACGGGAATCCTGACGTGTAATCATGCTGAAAGTACACTTGATACAGTCTGGGAGAGAGTAATGCTAGGGTAGTAAACACCACCTTTTTAAGGACTCGTTTGTCCAACAGAAAAGTGTTTAATGCAGACCATTGATGAGATCAAAGACACAGAGTTGGGTGCACACATTTATTGTAAATCATAAAAATAGCAAAAGGTGCAACGGCTTACATTGGATTGTTTACAACTTAATTCTTTCCTAGACAGCTGTGTCTTAATTAGATGTTGAATCTTTTCACCCGCACGACGATCATTTAATACTAAATTTTGCGAGTTCCATTGCACTAAAAAATCTTGAAAGGATTCATTCCTGGCTTTGGCTTTTAAAACCAAGAGCGCATATGTTACACAGGATATAGACACTGCTTGAGAGTATCCCACGTGTATTTGGCTCATAAATTTCCTTAACTTTTTCAACTGTCGAGTTCGTAACGCCAATTACTTTTCTAGCTTTTTTCGCACATGGTTTTTCTCTTGCGTCATCAAAACGTCATATATGGTTTCCAGTCCTTAGGCGCACGGACGCCTGGCACTAAATACGAATGCTTTTAACAATAAAATTTCTATGCCTTACACTCCTCCCTAACTTAAAAAAAGAAATGTCATCCGTGACATTTAGCATGTAATACAGAATAGTCCCTTTTACAACAGTAGTTTGCGGTTTTGGATTTCTTGCTTGTTAAATCCTGGAGTGGGGTGATCAGGCCCAGCTCCTTACAAACCACTTAATTTACGTCTCAGCTTGTCTGTCCATACTAATGTTCACGATTCTGTAATATGACGACTATTTCAAGATAGCGTTTACAGCATCCACACAACGAATGTTTGAATACACCAAGGAAATCTCTCTTTTTTTTTTTTACAAGGTAATGGACAAAAAAAAAACAACAAAAGTCACTGTTTATCTGTACTGAAACAACTGATAAGGCGCTCCCCATTGTGGCAACTGCGGTCCTGCTGGATAGGGCATCATATAAGGAAACATCATGTTCGGGTTCCAGGACATCATAGGTGGTACCGGTGGAGGAATATAACTCAAGACTGGTGGCAGCGTACTGTACTGGTCCGCTGGAAGTTTGGGAATGTAGGGTTCTGGTGATGTCTGCATTCCACACTGCTGTGTCCCTCCGGATGGGCTAACATTGATAGGCCGCACGTAAGTTGGCGCCCCAGGACTGTCATAAGTGAGTCGTTTAGGTGCCTGCCTCACACGTTGGGGTCGACCTGGGTTGTTGCTATCCTCGCAATTGTCCACCTCCCCACTGACTGCTTGAGGTTCTTCATTCAACTGTGCCTCATCAGGAGTGTCAGCAATGTTAGCTCCCGTGCGCATTTCACTTGACATCTCAGCTGAATGCACATGTGTGACGTCTGGTTCTTCATTTACTGTTTCCTCGCTTGTAGACTGTACCTGCATCTGCATTTGGTCATTTTCTGGTGAATGGTTACAGTATGAAATGGCTGGAAGATCATCATCGCTGTCACTTTCGTGGCTGTCATCTTCATGTCTTAATGGCTGGATTTCATGGCAATGGTAGGGTGTTGGTGGTCTTGTCCTCTTTATAGGAGGGGGGTCTTCCCATGGTTTCCCTGGCAGATAATCACAAGGAAGTAAGAGGTTTCGATGTAAAGTACGGCTTGGTCCTTGACTTGATTCTGGACTCACATCATACACTGGGCTTCCCTCACCCTTTCTCGCAACGACTACAGGAATCTTATCTTCCCAAAAGGAACGGAGTTTTCCGGGTCCACCACGAGGAGTAAGGTTGCGCACTAGGACATGGTCTCCCACTTGCAGCGCTGATGATCTCATTCGTTTGTCATAATTTCTTTTCCCTCTCATGGCACTCTTCATAGCAGATTTGGACGCGAGTGAGTAAGCTTCTTGCATCGCAGATTTCCACTTGGTAACATACTCCGCATGTGACTTGGCCCCTGTTTCAGCTTCGAGATCAAAGATTACATCAATTGGCAGACGAGGACTCCGACCAAACAACAGGAAAAAGGGAGAATAACCTGTTGACTCGTGAATAGTGCAATTGTATGCATGAATGAGTTTGTGTACATGGTCCTTCCAGCTAGGTTTGTGAGCTTCAGGAAGGGTTCGCAGCATACTGAGTAGTGTACGGTTCATCCTTTCCACCAAACCATTTCCTTGTGGATGATATGGAGTAGTCCGAGAGTGCATTACTCCAGACAGTTCTTCAAGCCTCTTG
This sequence comes from Porites cylindrica, assembly GCA_964035525.1. Taxonomy (NCBI): domain Eukaryota; kingdom Metazoa; phylum Cnidaria; class Anthozoa; order Scleractinia; family Poritidae; genus Porites; species Porites cylindrica. Next base: position 18,307,606 of record OZ037776.1, on the reverse strand, counting down.
AACAACCGGTTTTCAAACTCACCTCCCATGTCATGATGGATCCTCTCAGGGAATCCAAAGCGAGGAATAAAGTCATTGAAGATCTTGTCGGCAGCCGTAATAGTGGTCTTATTCCTCGTCGGGTATGCTTGAGCAAATTTAGTGAAATGATCGACAACAACCAGTATGTATTCATAGCCCCCTGAACTCCGCTGTAGGTGCACAAAGTCAATAGAAACCAGTTGGAAAGGAGCCGCTGTGATGATAGGCTGTAATGGTTCCCTAGTTGTTAAATTAGGACGTCTCTGTTTCAGACAGCAGCATGTATGATGGATGAAGTTTGCTATGTCTCTTCTCATGTGTGGCCAATAAAATCTTTCTCGGGCTAGTGCTAGTACTCTCTCAACACCGAGGTGGCCCATTTCCTCATGGAGTTCACGGTAAACAGTGCGACGAAATTTCTGTGGAAGAACTACCTGCTGGTTGCGATGAAGGAATCCAATCTTCCTGTTTACATGGAGTTTATACCACTCATTTAGGAGCTTACGAGTCAAAGGTGGTTCCTTGTGCTTTTCTGCAACCGTCGGTTTGTGGTTTGTCTTGATAAAGTGAAGGACACGCCCA
>OZ037776.1:18299503-18302003 GCA_964035525.1 Porites cylindrica | reverse complement strand
ATTAGGGCTAAGCATTGAAAATACTGATTAGGGTTAAGCACTGACCATACTGATTAGGGTTAAGCACTTAGAATAGTGATTAGGGTTAACGGTTAGCTTCTTCGCTACAGTAGTTAAATTACTTCAATTCCCTGCAGCGAATCCTCGGTGGTGTAGTGGTTAGGGCTTGCGACTACTGATTTAGTATTCCGGGATCGATTCGTACTCGTACTTCGGAAATTTTCTTTTTCCTTTAAAATTGAAGAGACTTGCACTTTGACAACATTTGTTGAGCAGAAATTAAGTCTCTGGGTCAAGAAACTTAGAAATTTCATGTAAGTGTAAGTGAAAAGGGAGAGGGCGGTTTGAGATATGGAAACGAGTGCTTACCCTAGTGGATTGTTTTGTTCGCCATTTTGAGTTGTTTTGAACCAGTTTCTGCGACATTTTCGATTTGTTAGAGCAAGAGTAAGCGTAATTTTAGTTCTGCAACATGTCTGAGCATAGGAAACGTTATAATTTCAAAGATTTTTTGATTATTTTGGATGGAAACTGCGAGATACCCGATCGTGGCGTGTTTCGGATATCGAAGGCTTTGATATGGACACCGAAGAAGATAGCAAGGATGGAGTAATGAATTTTTTTCAAACCGGGGAGAAGAAGAAGAGGAAAAACTCAGTCTTCGGGACATACACATTGATTATTCAACAGTGATTAAGATTTTTTTCATCCTGGAAGGCCACAAAACATTTGTTTGGATGTTTATGTTTAGCTCCTGGAAGCTTCCTGGAAGAAAGCGATCGAGAAGTTCTCACTTTCAATTAATAAGGTTGGGCCTACGAAGGTGTAACACCCAACCATGCTGTATTTTTTGGACAGAATATAACTTTGATAGTATCAAAGGTAGGCAAATGTGGTATGAAAATAATCCTCAGTAAATTTGCTTTAGATTTAGACTCCAGCAGTAATTTTCATGACCAAATTGGAAGGTCAGTACACTGAAAACAATTAAGGTGAACTTGTTGTGTGACATGAACTTAATATTTAACAACCTGTTAATTATTATTTATTAGTTACTTATCAATAAAAAGTGGCTTGGCAGATAGCCCAAAGTCTTGTCTACCAGATATCCAAAGTTTATGTTGATACCTTAAATTTCAAGGAAGATTCAGTGCATTTAACAATACCAGCTTTAGATCTTGAAATGTGCAAAAAATAAATTCAGGTCTTAGGAAGAATTTCCAAAGCGTAAAAACGAAGGTGGATTCGAAATTCTTCGCAGTGGTTTTTCCCCTGGAAAGTCTTAAGTTCTTCTTAGGCCACCAGCGTCTGTTGGCTACTCTGTAAAATTTCTGAGAGACGAATCACGTTTGGGCAAGCATTAGCCTATGCTCATCCACTACAAAGATCTTTAGACGTAAGCTTACATGCCAAAGAGGTAAGTCTTTCGGATGTGATTGCAAGTTAAGGCAAGAACTGTAGAAATTTTTCCCTGATGTGAACCTGCAGCCATACAGTTAACTTCCTATCATAAAATAGGTTGCAGCATTTGTGATTTTCAGTTTAAGAAATTAGCAATTAATGTGTCGAAAGCAGAAAGATTTAAGATCTAGGAACATTTAAGATTGCAAACTTTCTAAGTTTAGGAAAACGTGTAGAAACCTCCGTGACAGTTGTTTTTGTATAGCGTGACAATCCATGTTGAAATAGTTGCTAATGATGTAATGGTCTAGAACTGGGAACGTAAGGGATCATGGGATTGTAAAACACGTGCGAGATTGCAAGAGACAAGAAAGTCTGTAGAAAGTTGTTCGACCTTGTTCCTGTTGATGCAATTAAAACGAGCTAATTGGAGCCAGATAGTTATGTGATGTTTCGTGGTGGTATGTCAGCGTTTACGGAATCGAACATAATGAGTCCTGGTTTTTTGCTCATACAAACCCTGTATTTGTTACCTTATTATGCGGCCACCCTGTAGTAGTCCTATGTTTGTCTTTCCTTGTTATTTTTAGCTGTATTTAGCGGCCACCCTTGAATGGAAACTAAGCGATATGTCATTCTATGCATTATTTCATGGTGTTTAAAATGCGATCCATCATGACTATAGAGAAATAACATGTACAACCCGGGGACAAAGCTATTCTAACCGGATACTCGGGCGTTTAGTATTATTAACACTTTTCAGATGTCATCAGATTTATTGCATTATGATAGCAGTGTCTGATCTAGAGCGCGCCATTGCGGGATTGGCGCACTTCCCCTTTTTGTGGATGCAAGGAATTTGTGATTTCTCCTTGTTCAAAATCTTTTGAAAGCAATAAACTGTTTAAAATTTGGGGAGAACGCAAAAACAAGAACCCAAATGCGGAGAACCCTATTCGAGTCCGACACAAACAAAATGACGGTCGTACTCCAGGTCCCTGGACACTAGTACAAATAATCGTTATAGGGGGTTTAATTCATTGAATTCCACGTGCTTGTGAGGTGGTGACTGATCGAGCTGAACAAAGTTATGTCAAGA
>OZ037776.1:18267003-18287003 GCA_964035525.1 Porites cylindrica | reverse complement strand
ACCACAAGGATTATAATTTAGTCTATATTAAATGTACGTTTACGGACTACACATTACTGAGAGCCTCTATCATATAAATTAATATTTCTGAAAACGTTGGCTTCACGCTCATCTAAAATAACAGAGCGCTTTTCCCTGGCTTTGATGAGGGACATACTCGAGGGATATACAAGGATATACTCGAAGGTGGTATCAAACCCACCTCATTAACATAAAAAAGCGTTTGTTTCTAGTTTGCCTATTGAATTATGTTATTACACTCAGAAATGTTTAGCATAATCTTTGATCAATTATAACATTTAGTTATATTCTATGAAATAAGCGATAGCTGTTAAAGTAATTCAGGCTGTTCGCAAATTAGATAAAAACAAAACATGAATTTAAATTGACCGAATAGTAGATGCTGTTTTTGTCAGTTAACATGTAGTATTTTGTGCTTCCTGGTCATCCTTTTATCACATATTCCATTTTCTTATTTGTTCTTAATTATTTTATTCACGTTTTTTTTTTGAAGGGGGCCTCAGAAATCCCCTCATTTGATAATGATAAAAGATGTTAAAAAGTCCAGTCTGAAGAATTTCTCATTTAATCTTCGTCTTCATCATCATCTCGTTCTAGATGACCATGACCCCAGAACAAACGCTCGCTATTTGTCGCAAGCAGTCTTGCAGACTAGGGCCTGAAATGACAAATAAGAGATTTAAAAAGTTACAACAATTAACTTAACAATTTTTTTAACTCTCAAGAGATCAGAAGTGTGAAATTGAAAAAACTAACCTCAGGAACTAAAACACGTAGGTAGGACGTAGTTCATAATGAGTGTGTTGGAGTCGTTGAACCCGGACCAGGTCTCAGACACAGTCCCTTTTATGTCGTTTGTGAACCTTCGCATTTAAAGTGTAAAAACGAAGGTAAACCAACAATATGAATTAATCATACGTTTACGAACGAAATTCGTTTTTATTAGGGTAAAAATTCTTTTAAAATGAAGCTGCAAACGTTAGATTTGCGAGGAAGAGGGTTAGAGACAACGCTGAATTCATTTGTTGAAAAGGACTCGCATATTATTGTTTTTTAATTGTTATTTACTTACCACTGATGTAGAAAAAAATGTCGAACAGTAACTACTTAAATGTAGTAGTTCCGCTCTCCTGTTGGCTGTGCTGAACAGAGTATCTCTGAGGCTACTTATGTTTCCAACCTTAATGTCCTTGATGTAGTTCTGTGAACAGTCAATAAAAAAGAAAATAATGACATTGATGTCGTTTACAAAGTAAACGTAAATGATAGATTACATCTTATAGAAATAAAATAATAAAAGTACGAGTCCAGAAGATGCAGAAACAGTGAACCACTGGTGGGTAGCAGATGTTACCTTTAAACCTTTTAAGTCAGGACTCACTCTCCATAAAAGACATACTGGATGAGTAATTCCTATTTGTAAACAGATCAAATAATTAATGCTGTTAATGAAAACAAGGTCACAGTCACATCTCCACGTAAGTTAAAAAAAGGCAAATTTGTTACTTTTAATATGATTAAGATGGCCTTAATACCAAGCTAGAAAGGAACAAATTAACTCGAGGGTTATCAGCTGTAGGTATTGACAATCATTCATAACATCTCTGATAACACATGCTAAAGAAAATAAGGCTGCAAGGGGAAGCAGAATGTCGGATTTGAATAAGCACAAATTATAGAATACTTACAATCGGTTGATCTGCCTTTTGTTACATCCACAATTGTAATCTCCAGGAGGAGCTTTCCTTATTCGGACACAATCGAAATGAAACCATTTCTTGCACTTCTCACAAAATATCCAACTCCTGGTTCTTACTTCCTTTCCTTTTGCCTGACAAAAAAAAAGCCTCACACTTTTCACCTTCCTCTTCACTCTGTTGTCTTCTTTTTCTTTTTCTCCTGCTCAAAGCAGCAGTGGACGAGGATGCAATGGCTTGAACGGTAGATGACGTAGATGGATTAGAGGCTACAATAGAGGTGGTTGATCTTGCTATTCTACGGACTACTGAAGTTGTTGTTCTAGTCGAATAGGAATCAGTAACAGAGGAGGTGGGTCTTGTTGCTGTAGATGTGATTGTGTTCGATGTTGTAACTGAGGTTGTTGTTGCTACTTCAGGGGCCGACGACGTTATGGATGAAGATTGGTTGTGTGTAGCAACTGAGGAGGTTGTTGTTGCTGCTTTAGGGGCCGATGACGTCACTGATGGTGATTGGTTGTGTGTAGTAACTGAGGAGGTTGTTGTTGCTACTCCAGGGGCCGACGACGTTGCTGATGAAGAGTGGTTGCGTGTAGTAACTGAGGAGGTTGTTGTTGCTACTCCAGGGACTGACGATGTTGCTGATGAAGATTGGTTGTGTGTAGTAACTGAGGAGGTCGTGTGTTGCTACTCCAGGGACCGCCAACGTTGCTGATGAACTTTGGTTGTGTGTAGTAACAGACACGGAGGTTGTTGCTGCTACTCCAGGCACTGACGATGATGTACTGATGCCAAGAGTAGTGGTGGTGGCACTGGTAGTTGATGGGATGGAGGCTGATTCATTCAGCCTAAAAATATATCGTTTTTCAACGATATTATTCTTTTTAATGTTCCCACCCCATAACTAGATGGGTGTCTAAGAGGAATTGAACCTATCTGTTACACTTCCAAAGATATCTTATTGTTCTTGATATCTTTATAAGGGACCCTCAAATCTGTCTTACCGCAGGCTACGCCTAGAAAAAACAAAAAACAATAGACTCAGCACCGATTCTTTGTTTTATACGAAAGAAGAAACTGGTTTGATCATGACTATTTCAAACAAAAACATACATGACGCAAATGGGACAGAGAACAATAAAGAGAACGACAAAAAAAAAAGAACTGAATAAGCGTAAATTTGCCCTTGTAAAGTTCCTGTATGTTAGTACATCACTATTAAAGCAGTTTTTAACTTCATAGTTTTACTAGCTCGGAGATATAACATTTTAATCGTTTTTTTTTTCTGTAGGTGACGTAACAGAGGATGAATAGCAAGATTGAAACAATCCACTAAATAAGACATATCATAAATCGGGTTAAATACGTTATTACAAGGTCAGCTCTTAAAAAAGGCAGTTTCACGGAATAAACCAACTACATGACTGTCAACCAGAAGCGTAAAGTTTGAAATAAAACTTAAAAAAAAAAAAGAAAAAACGATCACTTACTGTATTTACTGTTGAATAGCTTTGAAACTTTTTGGCGCAATTCCTCCCTTTCAGATGTAGAGGTATCCTGTCTCTCTCCCTTGGCGTTCCTGAGAAAAGTGGAAGGAAAATGGGAAAAATGTTGCAGGTAGTAATTAAAGGAAGTCGACTGCACTGGTAAATTGTAAGAATTCTATTGCTACCAAAGATTTAATTTGTTGAAAATCATATCTGAAACTTAGCGTCTCCATTTACAAACAAGTAGAACTTGGTGGCAAGCCGGTTGCTCTCCACGAACTGGATCGTTCTAGGGTGACCAAAAACATCTACGTCGCCTTTTCCCATGTCGCACATAAAAAGGCACTTTACCCCTAAATCCTTGAGATTGTCACACTGACAAACAAAAGAGAGATATCAAAATGTACGAACATTTCTAGAGATTAGCCGCGATGATGACAAAATATTACTTAGTTAATTAATTAATAATAATAGGGTCTTTTTTTATAAGGGGGCTACCCTTTTTTAATGATTGTATGCACTGTTGTTCATACCGAGGCTACCTTTTTTTATTGATTATAATTGTGTAATGTATTCCAGTTTCGTATATAATTAAGTTTTTATCTATTTATTCATTTATTTTTATACAGGACCCATATTGATAGCAGTTTTTATAACTGAAATGGTCATCCTGTTTATACATGTTATTATTATTATTTATAATTATATTAATAATTATCCATCAAGCTATCCAAAAGCTGTGTTTAACGTGGATGATGATAATAATAATAGTAATGATAATAATAATCATTTCTAACAAGAACATGGTATGTCAAGTTTCATATTGACAAAACCTCAGAATCAAATCTGTGTACATAGGATGTGCGGAGAGAAAGGACGGAGTGTAAGTCAGTAAAAAGTGATACTGGAATGTAACTACAGCCTCAGTCAAAATGGTTGGGACACTTTGCGGTTTCCTTGTCCCCTCAATGTTGGTGTACAAGATTTGGTGACCGAACCGCGATAAACAACTTTGAGAGGGACGAGGTGAGCACGAGAAGGGAAAAAACAGCGTTTGGCTAAAGTGTCCCAACTATGTTTGTCTGAGACTGTGTCGGGGAGAAATTTGAAGGCATGTTGACAGATACAGAGGTTAATCTGTAGGTCGGTCACAAGCGACGGGCTTTTGGTTTGTTGGGCGTCCATTGTGTTTCGCGAACGTTTCTAAAGCAGTGAACTAAGTTCTTTGGGCATAACAACATAACACAAAGAATGACCAGTTCGCAGAAATTTCTTTTGCAGAGTAGAGTATTGGAAAATAAAGGGAACTGAGTGTGCAGTAAACCGTACACAAATAGCTTTCTAGTGGCCGATTGATAGCGTGACAACATAGCACGTGCATACTATCTACGTAAGATTTGGGCTTTTCGTATACGGAGAGGCGCCCGAATGGGCCACATTTGTGGAAAAAATGTGTGGAAAATAAAAAAGGTCTCTTTGCCCAGAAAGAGTATGAGAACAGGGCTCAAAGGGACGCCTTTCTAACTTAACGGCAAGAGGCGAAAGACAGCCGAAAGAGCGATTAAACGATGTCGAGAGAAAGGGGGAAACTTTTTCTCCAGTTTGGAGGAAAATGCAACAAGCCAGGATTATTCCCAAAACGTATCAGCGAGAACAGTATCCCGCTTTCTAAATTTCTAAAGATACTATTCAGGATTACAAGCGTGTAAAAAGGGTGTCCAACAATAGTGTAACTGTTTGGTCGGACGCCAAAAAGTTTCTTAATGATATTCCAGGCTACTGCTGTGAAATCGACAAATTTTTATAAGTTGTTTCCAACATATGTTAATTTGGCCTTGCGCCAAATGGTGACATCGGTTCTCATTCTTTACCCCAAATATACACTTTCCTGAAGAGCTCTAAAGCAAACTACTGTGCCATAAATGTGGGACTTGGGGTACAAAACATGAATCATATCAAACGAGGACACTACCTATCCTTAAAACCTCCAAAAAAGCGTTATACTCGATGTTAAACGGGTCACCGTACATTAATTCAATTAAGATATTTATAAGTTTCTTTCAGCAAACAATCGTGTCACCATGATCAAAGTTTCAATAACTTGTCTTACATGTATCAAGGCGCTATAAACCTTAGCTATTTCAATTAAGTGTTAAATTCCCTTATCCTTTTCTTTCTTAATCCATTGTATATACTAGAGCGGTCTTTGAAAATGCCCTGGATAGTATGGTGACCCATTATGGTGCTCCGTCCAATCGTGTCTCCACTGGTAAAATCTATTAGCGGCAAGATACACAGCCTGCGAAATAATGCGCGCAGTTTTGACTCAAGTTCTTTTTATCTGTTCCTTTTTTGTTATTACATCTTCAGAGAGGGCTGTTCTGTTAAATTCATTTCGTTCCTCTTCAGAAAGCTCTTTCCACTTTCTCAATAAGAAAACATTCCTCTCAGCGAAATTAATCTGTTTTGTACCTTCTGTAAGGCAATAAAGGACGCAGGCATTTCGTTTTCAATTTTCCTAGAATACATACTTATACAGAATGAGCATTCGTCCCGGATATAATAAAAAGACGGTATAAAATTGCGTGACACAGACATTCAGTTAACCCCTTCGTTTTATTGACACACTCTCAGGACTATGTCATTTACAAAGTTGTCACGTTATTTTTACAGGTAGCTGACTGGGCGATAAATTGACTCCAGTCTGCGTGGCGGACGCCTTGAGAAGAACAAACCTTTGACTCCTTCATAAACAATTTATGAGGGGCACCAAACGACTGTGTTTTCTTTAGAACGATATTTCGGTGGAGCAAAAATTCCCTAGAATTTTTTATAGCTTGAAGAACGATAAAGTTATATAGATGACCCTTCCAGTTCATACAAAATTTTAGAAGCCAATCTCACGATTACCATTTTCTGAAGTTTCGTTTTTTGCATTTCGTTCCCCAGGTTAAACTATTTTTAGTAGGAAAAGGAAATCTAACATTTTCGGTTTGTAAAATGCGATGAAGAGAGGAATTAGAAAACTTCTTGCTTGTGGGAAACTTGCATCAAAAATGTTTGGGAAAATCGTACTGAAGCCCTAAGTTGCCCTAGATCACCGAACATATTAAAATTTTATAGTGCCGTTGAGAATACATTTCTAGAAACCTAAAAGTACTCTGGATAGCCTGAAAAGGGTTTTCGATGCATTTAGGAGGAAACCGTCGTTGAGTGCCCCTGATTTATATATCCTGATTTTGTCACCCCTCTAAGTGATCAAACAAAAATGTATCAAAACCTAACCAACCATCCAAGGCAGAATTCTCTTTGCAGAAAAGGTTGTATCCATTTAACTGTGACTTGTTTACTCTAAAGAACAAACAGTAACACACAGTAACGCATCTGAAAGTGATATGTCACCGAGGACAGTGTACAGAAAGCAAAACTAAAAGTACAAAGTTAAATTTACACGTGATAGGGAATTCTACACTTGCCATGCTGAATTCTCAGTTGTAGACACACAAGACATTTTGATAGAGTGAGAAAAAAAATTAGCTGAGTACTAAACCAGTCAAGGGAAACTTATCAGAAACTTGGTAGCAGAATTACGCAAAAAGGAGCTGTTTCGGTACCTGTCTTAGCAGTGTTGCGCAAACTACTGCTGATAGCATGTTAGTCTGTCCGGCAATTCTGATCAATCAGAGCAGAAGCGATTACAAAATATGGATATATCCAAAATCATGAATAGTGTTAAATATCAGTTTTAAGGGTAATTTAAAGAAATACTCTTCAATTACTGGGAATTGTAAAACAAAAAAACATAGATCGGCATCATGCGATGTGACCAACGATGAACTCGACATACCAGAATTCTTCAATTTGTGACCTCGGAAGCCAAGATTTTTGCTTCAAACATTTCTATTACACGATTTCAAACAGTTTGATGTTAACATTATAGAAATACATTTCATTTGGTAAGAAAAGTAATAAAATTTCTTTCTCGAATTTGCGCGCCTTAAAAACGCCCGTGGATCGGCATCCTATAGGACGTGACCAAGAGCGCACTCCCGAAACCCAGAATATTTCATTTTCCGTTTTGAGAACTACAACTGTCTACTAAAAAGTTTTATCTCAAAACACTGATGGATTTTAACCCAACACAATGAAGTAAAACTTTACTTTGAGCAATGTAACTTCGCCTTATTTCTTATTCGTCTTCGATGTACGCGGAATTAGCTGGAATGGTTGCGTGAATCGGGTGAGTGTTTAGGGGTAGAAGCTATTGGTGGTATAATGTGAACAAAGGGTAGCGTTAGTGGCCCCTATTTGTTTAATCTTTTCGTTAATGATCTAGATCTTATAAACTGTCCAAATGCTTCTCTTACTAAATATGCTGATGATATTACCATGTACTAAGTTATTGTAAATAAGGCCAGAATTGATTGTGCTAGTGATGTAATTTTGCAATTGCCTAATAATCTATCCAAGTACAAAGAATTACTTTGGAGAAAAAAGGACAAGCAAATCCTAGTCCTATTGTGAATATAGAGCAGGCCGAATTTCTAGTGCTACTTGGAGTGACTTTCCGGGCCAATGGCACATTTAAATAACACATTAAACGAAAACGTTTCAAAGCGATTAAGTACCTCTACGTGTTAAGGAGCTTAAGGAACGAAGGATATAACCAAGTGGAAATTGCTCATTTATGTCAGTCTTTGGTTTACCGCTGTATGCAGCCTCCATGCCTAAACTTAGTACTGTGCAGCAGTTCCTTCATAGAGGTCATCAACACCGTTTTATATCCTATTCTATTTAACTAGATTCCATGTTGCTATGCGTCTGTTCAGTAATAGATCACAGGTGGCGTCAAAATGTGGTAAAAACAAAGAAGTAGCACATGAGCCGCAGGTAAGTGTGTCACTGAGTAAAACCACATTTTGATGTCCTCCGTCATCTATTACTGAACATACCCACAGCAACATGGAATCTATTTGTTTTATACAATTATCAGAAAAGAAAAAGAAGTCCCAAACACTATATTTCGTCTCTGCTTCTGCTTTTTTTCTTTATCTTACTTGTATACAGTTTCCTCGAAAAGTGTTTCAACGTCTTTTCTTGCTCAAAGCAGAATATTGGCGAAAAACAGTGAGTCTCTTGTAGCAATGACACACAATGGCAACTGTTGTGAAGATTTCTTGTAGTTTAGACATTCTGAATTCGTAAAGAGCTCTTTTTCTCTCCGTTTATCCATTTTTCTTTGTAAATAGCTCTTGCTAAGTTTTTTGGAGGCTTTCACTTCCCTTAATCCAAAATAATCTCAAAAACATTTTCAAAACCGCGTGCCATGTTCAACAAAACAAAGTAAACAAGTTTCCTGAGATATCATCCATGTCTCTGTACTCCAATAGATCATAGGCAACGACCAATCACAACGCATGTAGCATTCACATCATGTATAAAGATATATATGATTTGCTTGAAAAAACAGTCAGGTCCATCTCAGAGAAGATTATTTGCCTACCTACTCAGTAAGCATTTACACTTTTAAATTCAATGAAGACTGTTAAGAGTTTTCTAAAGACATTTCGTAAATGCTTCTCTCTGAAAAAATCTTCATCAGCGATGACCACTTTCGTCTCGCTCCAAGAACGATTAAATTTCTTAAAAACGCCCACAGCTGCTTCTATAACTGCTTTAGTTTCTTCAGCAAGGTTTAGGAAGGTTTCAGTAACGAAAAGGTCACTAACGGTAGCCTTAGTTACTTTTGTCTTTTCAGTGGCGGACCAATGCAGACAACCAGTCAAGAAGAAACGAGGTATCAGTATCACAAATAACTTGCATGTTAAGTAACATGTTTATTCCCCATGATGGTGTATTTCATCTATTCCTACAAAAGACTGACACGCTTAAGCAGCATGTCTTTAAGTTGTTGGGTAGAGTGCGAAAACACCCGCATTTTTCTTGCGGCGCTTGGTGACACGTTAAAGTAGTGAGAGGCATTTCTGCGTGAATTCCCACTCTAACTTTTGCGCAGTATTACTCAACTGGAACCGCTTACTATGCAGGCTACGAGAAGCAAGGAGAAATGGCTGCTTTCACAAGGTACGTGTCGTTGTCAATAGTAAATCAACGAGGAATTTAAAGGAGGAAATGAAGAGATACAGTACTCTAATTGTACCTCCGTCCTTTCAATGGAAAGTAAAACTGACAATGAAGCTGACATATTTTTCCCTTTTTTATGGGAGGCCTGCTATCAATGCAAGAATATTCAGAAAGGTCTATGTTCAACTTCGTCCTCGGGATAAAATGCCCTTGGGAGAGGTTGTTACCTGTATTTCAAAACAGACAATGTTTTTGGCGTACACATAATTTAACTTCAAATGATAGACATGTTTCTCTTGCGGCAGTAAGTTTTACCTATGAAGATGATTATGTTATTAACCCTTTCTTTGTTACGGCTGCTCCCCTTCTGATCTTCTAAATGAATGAAATGAATGAATGTGAATGGTTTCACTTACATACCAGGCACAACAATCCTGTCAGTTACGCAATCTATTACAGATCCACTTAGTCCTAATACCATATTTAGAAATATTTTCGTATTGCACTCGTACCGCAGGGTGCAAAGAGAGACAGTTTTATTTCCGCGTGTATATTGTAGCTCAAGCAAGTCATTTTAACATAGCCCACATAAAATTGACATAAAAATTATTGGATGCCAGAAGGGTGTAGTCAGGCTTGGAAATGTCAGTCCCCGTTCTGCGCATTGAGCAAGTGAACAAAAGAATTATCTATCCAATCGCAATTTCCACTAACCCAGCGCCATCCAACACTACTTTATTTTACAGCAAAATAAGATTAAATGGAATATTATTTGTTATATTTATTCATCTACATCTCATTCACAAAGAAAAAACTCAACCTAGTGAAGAGAAGGAACCAGGGTAAGTTTTGAGTCCATGATTTGATTTAACACAACATCTTTGTGTAATTGAAGGAAGTCAATCGTGGTTTCTTGATTTACACCCCGCAACATTACTTGGTCTGGGTTGTAGGTTGGTCAATCATTTATTTGGTTGAAAGGTTGTTCATTATACTCAATTTACCCCATTCATGACGTTTGTTTGTATTTTTTTTGTTTGAGTAGATTCGGGTATTTGTTGTCAATTTTATGATCATCCAGCTGAGATCAATAGACGGCGAATTATGGTAGCTATAGGGGCAAACAAGTATAATTTCCTACCACATTTACCATTTAACTTAACATTGGAAAGTATTTGCTGCTTGAGGCAAGATTTCTAATCTTCAGATTCCGAAAAACTTTTTTATTGTTTCTCGAAGATTGATTGGAAGAAAAGTAAAGCTGTTTCAAGATGCCACAAAGACAGTGCCAGTGGCTAAGGGCATTCTTTGAGAAGAGCCAAATGGTCTTTACATCGAATAATTATCGTCTCCAAAATATAACATGCATTGTACTATAAAGAAGCAAATCTGTAGAGTTTGAGAGTGCTATATGTTCAAAACGAGCGATCATATTATATAGCTCAATCCGATTTATGGTGGCAAAATCAGTACAACAATTTGTATGAGGAGAGGTGGATCATAATGACTTGTGATGAATGGATATACGATAATGAAATAACACTTGATCTTGATCTTTGTCAGTGCTCTGATCATGATTACAAGATGATAAAGTACATGACAGGCACGGAAGAGTATTGGGCAAGATAATTTTCTTTTTAACTTGTATTCATAAGACAAATACTTATCTCGGCCCCCGGCATGACATAGGAATGAAACAGTTTCAAGTGAATTTCAATTTGAAAAGTGCTTGTTACAGAAGAAGTTGTGAAGCAAAAATGTTAAAAGGCAAAAAGCATAGAAAGCTCTATATATAATTATCACAAATAGGCCTTTTTTATTAGGCGCGAGCGAAATTTCAGACTGATCTTTGACCTATTCTTTATTTCTTATCTCTCCCAGAACAAAGCAATGAATTTGTGATCTCGATAATTGGCCTCCTTTGTGAGGATTCTCGCCTGAAGGTAGGTTCTTCATTGTGATAGTTGATAGATTATCTAAAAAATGAAAACAGAGAAAATAAAACAAGTTTGATTCAAGATTAAATTAATTAGGGCATTGAATAGAACAACGAAAGACGAGGGAAAGGAAGGAATAAATCGGGCCTCCGTTGAAGTTGTTGTGGCAAAACTATGGCAAAGCTTCCGAATCTATCGAGGGCCAAACCTTCAACCCAGCACTGTCTTGTTTTCCAGAAGACATTTTGGTAAGACAGTGAAACCCCTACTAAGCAGACACCTTTGGGACCTTCCCAAGTGTCCGTTTAATAGAGGATGGTGGTCTTTCTGGACTTGAGGTCCACAAAGGGGGGATTTTCGCATATACTACAAGTATTTTCGAGCAATATGAATGTTTTTTTTAAAGTTTAGGTGTCCCACAAATTATAATGTATTATGATATCTTTTTCTAGGTCAGAGAGCTAGATTAGAAAGGGCCAGACGATTTCAGCCTTGGCACTACATGTAAACCAGTGGATGATGATAGCGGAGCTCCGCGCGCGAAGCGCGCCTGCAGAGCACCATGGGTAAATAAATCTACCCATCCCAGAAAATTTGGTAATCACGTGACCGACCGACCGACCGACCGTCCGTCCGCACCACAGGTTTACCAATGTTTACTCTCACACTTTCTAGCTACTTTGGGAGCCCAGGAGAAAGCTAATTGCACATCAATGTTGTCGTCAATTGACAGCTGTCAAAACAAAGTATCCGCTGACCAGTATCACCTGGCCGTATCGCGGGCTCAGGTAGATAAGGGATATTTCGATAGAATTTACAGAACGTTTCTTCTCTGGTTATGCTAGATCAAGAATAAAATTGTGACGACAATTTTACTTGTAGTTTTGGAGTAAAAACGCATGCCATTCATAAAATAGTGCGCAAACAAAAATTCAACAACAACATATTGTCTTATTCAACAAAACAAATCGAAGTTGTATTTTACAAACAAGCTACAAAAGACGCTAGACCGAAGATAAAGACCAAGACTGTTTCAAATCATTAACAATTAGACTTGTCCGTCGCTAGTGATTTTATAATTTAGATGCTGATAGAACAAGAGACATCAAGTCTTTGTTTTGATCTTAGGGAAACATACATTATCGCGCAAAATTGTTCGATCGTGCCGAATCACCGAATCACGTCGAGAAAAACAGAACCAAGCATCATTGGTATACTATTCCACTATAAGCAGTCCGTTAATAAAAAGGGAAAGTAAACTCTGCTATTTTCCAAAAATATGCTCCAACACAAACAGTTCAAAAACATGGCATTTACAGGATCTAACTCGTACTAAGGTGCCTCTCTAAGTCCGTTGAGAACAATCTGGACGAGCAAACGGTCGTGTTTATCTTTGCCGTGAATCCAGATAAATACAAGAAGGAATCTAGCCGAATTTTATAATGTTTCCTTCGCCAGGAGTTTAGTTTGGTCACGAAAGGGATGGCCTGATGCTCCTGTAATTGTTTACCAAAAACGGCCGCCGCCAACTCGATAGCCGCTTCTATATGTCCACATACTTTGAGCACAAGAAAAATCCAAGAGCCAGCAACCTCTAAAATAACTCAGTAGAAAGGTTCTGTGAACAATAGGGAAGATTCCATCAAAGATTCCATCACTCATTGTGGAGTAGTCATCATTAACTCTGCCATTACAACGGCCGCTGATAAGAGGACACAGTAAATCCACGTTAAAACATTCCACAGGCAAACAATTTCAAAATAACGCCAAAAAATTATTCCGTAATCACCACAGAACGATTCTTAATACAAAACTTCGCTAACTGTTGAACGATGGCTGAGATTTAGATAAAAAAAGCCTTCCAAAATCTCCGACAGAACTTGAAAAAGACGGGCCGACTTTTTCAAGTTTGTTTTCATTGGCTCGCGCATGCGTGTGGGGTGACATAGCCCCTTTAAATACAGGCGGGGAAAAGGCGGGGAAGATTTTTTCTTACCATGATCACGTGTTGGTCACGCTCTACGTCCAATTTTTATGCTCTGATTGGTTAAAATTTGACAGGTGAGTTCATGAGTAAAATTTATGCAGCATCTTGAAAGTTGTTTACTTTGACAGCTGAAGGTGACACTGGATGTACAAAATGAAATACAGCTGCTATCAAGAGTGTTCTCTTATTCATGGCTGGTTTGTTTACTGGGTTTTTGGTTGAGAAGTGTGTTGCTTGTCAAAGTCGACAATCCGATTTTGGATGGCATCGTTTTTGTTTTTCACCTTGCTGGATGCGTACAAGAATTATAAAGGCTCAAGCGATCCTTGCCTTACTTGATAGCTTTCAGGTGCTGCATCTCGAAATATGGTAAGCTTAGGTAATTATTGTATTTAGATATAATTTCATGAAGTCCAGCGGGGCAGTTTATGAAGCTAGTTTATGCACGTTTGTATTAAGATTTGACTGAGACACCGATCTGACCTAGTATGAGGCTTAGCTAGGTTTGATATAAGCTTAAGCTTATAGAACTTTAAAAAGCCTTTAGTCGATATTAATTCACCGTAAATAGAAAGAAAAAACTTTCCGAAGAATATTTAATTATAATTTTGGCTGTAGAAAGAAAGCTTTAAGCGATTTTTTTGTCGTGAGTCATCTTTGAAAACAGCAAACACCGGGAAACCGGCGGCTTAAAACATAAACTTAATCTTTAAGCTTACTAGTAAAGACTTGAGGATTCTTAGAGACACTTAAATACTCATTTGTTTTCATGAATGAAAATTGCTGTCTACTCAATAAATTCTTTATCACGTTGAAGGGTAACTCTTTTAAAATTTCTTCGCAAATTTGGCGCTTGTCAAAAGTTAGAACCGGATAGCCCTATAGGTGATTTTGGAAATTTTTTGAACAGTTTCGCTAATTAAAAGTCCACGCGTGCTTCGATGGTCCTGAATATTGAATTAATGCAATTTGTCTTGAAAGATTGTGAAATACTGCATTTTGTACGAGGTCTGTATGATAAAAACAGCACCTCGTAGTACTCTTTCTCCTCAGATGTGGTCTATAAAAAATAAAAAAAAGATTGGTTTGCAAGAATTTGTAAAACTTGTCGAACGAAAAAATTCGGTCTGATTTGTTTTCCAAGAATTTGTTTTCCACGCCTTATGTACTGTGATCAAGAGCCATTATTGATCTTAAATGTGACCGAAGACTATTTTTTGGGTGTACATATAGCAGGGACCGCGCAGCAAGTTTTCGAGTGGGAGGGCTAAAGAAGAATGCGTGAAGGAAAATTTGGGGGGGGGCCGGGGGGGGGACATGCTTGTGGATTTCTATTCAATTTCTCTAAAGTGACGGAGAATGCGAATAACGATAAAACTATTGATTTTTTTCCACATCTTCAGTGATCTTGCTATCGGGTCTGAAAATTCACCATCACTAAATTGAAATATCATAGATTGTTATGTTATACTACTGATATCAACTTTTAATTATTATAAATAAACCAGAAATCCAACGATTTTGCTTGAGCTGCCTTGAACTCAAGGCTGTATAATTACTGAGCAATTATTGCGCTAGGCTGAGTATGATATGAAGAGTTATGCAGATCGAGGGGGTTATCCGCCAAAGCCGAAGGCTTGAGCCCAGTGGATAACACCCTCCGAGATCTGTATATCTTCATATCATATGAAAACCGAGTTCAATAATTGTTTAATTATTCATTCAAAATACTTACACGGCAAAACAAAACGGTAACTGAAAATAATTTAGTGAATGAAAATTCAATTATAGAACAGAATCAGAAAAAAGTAGCAAAAATTATGCAGAGTTTACTCACCAGATAAAGAAGGTTTTCCATTTTGTTTGGAAAAGTAATCAGAAATTTTAAGAGATCTCTTCTTTGCATTACTAGTGGTATGTGAAGTCTGGTCGTTCGTATTTATGTTGCCATGTACCATGTGCACTTCTTTGTTCGTAATAACCGCCGGATTGAATGTTCCTTGATGACCAGAGCTATACACAATTCTGCGGTTTAAGTACTTTCAATGACAAAATGTTTTTATAAACAGACCGCGTTCAACAAAACTTGCAATTGGAATGCTCAATGAGCCGTGAAGCCTGACATCAAAAGACGGAGTTCGCGCTGATCGAGCTAAAATCAGGACGCACAATAACAAGAGAAACAATAACTTCATGATCTTCCAAAAATCAAGGTTGAAACTAATACACAATTTGTTTGAGAATCGCCTTATAAACTAAACCCAGTTATTACTTTGGATCGAAATTGACCAATTACGAAACAACGCGTTTTCCCGAGAGGTCCGCAGGAAAAAGAAGCCATTTAAAAGACGTTTACCTCTGCTAGGTTAGAAGCGGAAAAATATTTTACAATTGTAACGACTAATGCTTCATTCTGTCTATTTATCTGCGCGTTTGTCTTTGCCAGTAACTCTGGTCATTTTCGAATTAACGATTTTTTGCTATTTTTCACTCCGTTACTTTTGTTAAATTATTTTTTGTTTAATTCATTTTATTCTTGCAAAAAAGTGGGGGGGGCTAAAGCCCCCCCAGCCCCTCCCTCTGTGCGGTCCCTGTATAGGGCTATATCAACTCGATACAAGATTTGTTTCACTCAAAAATCACTTAGCTTTTCCCTCAAATGCACATGAATGTGCCCTTAAGTTAACTGATTTGTGGAATACAAAATTATTGTTTGATTTAAGTTATAAATTTATCAATGGGAGCTTCGCTTTTAGCTGTGGCTAAATCTATATATTATGTTCAGTTGTTCATTTGCAAGGTGGTTTGCCTTGATTTGCTTTTGTTTGCTTGGAAAGCATATGTGGAGTCTCTGCTGCATCCAAATTTTCTAGGAAAAAGGTGGAGTGATGTTGAGTTTTGTCTTTCCATCTATTCAACTGAATGATAAGCTGGCTAACAAAGAACCCTTATTGGCTTTTGAATTGAAGGGCAAAGTATTGGCATTTGCATTTGCATGGCAACTGCTGTATTTTTTTTGTCCAATTTTTTTCTCATATTTTGTCTTGCAGAGAAAATGAAAGAGCCTCAACTACTTTTCCAGGTGTACCTGATCACACTGTTAGTGCTGCACTCCAAGTTTCCTCCGGGGATGTATTTGAGGCAGATAACACCCTTTTGCGGAGAGTGGTAAGAAGATTGGTTAACTTTCATTTTTCCTCCGTGACAGACTATTAATGAGATGACGTATGAACTCTTACTGATATGAAATTTACACATCTAATTACAATAGGAAGTAGCAATAACTTGACAGAACTTCCATCACATGGTAACTTATGACATCCCCCAACATAATATGTACTTAAATTGCAACAAATTAAACGCTATTTCTATGAAAGTGTACCAGGGTAGAGCCCCCTTTTGATGGGTTTTCTCCCTTCACCCAGTATAAGGATTAATTCCCTCAATCATATGAATTTTACCATGCTTTGATATTCTAGCTGTCAATAGTTCTTTTGCAGACAACATTGGTCATGGTACACCTTTTTCAAGTCTGCTTCAAACACAGGCTGAAGATGAGCACAATGGTATGATACATTTATAAGGATATTTCATAAAAGGTTTAGTTTTATCGTTTGTCTCACGATTGTCACTTTGATATTGATCGCGACGTTTCAACCGCACACTGCAGGTCTTCATCAGGTGATAGTGTTGATTTACTGGGTCAAACTATTTGTACTACCGTGGTTGTTAGTGATTGGTGTATTACAAACCTTGCTCATGGTTGGTGGGTTTCGATCCAAAGCATTGTTGGCATTGTGAGAGGAAGAAACTGATCCCTTGGCGGTCCGCTGTGGTAGAGGTTGGTTGTCATGACTGATTGCAGGCATCCAAACTTCAGGAATCTCAATTCCACTGTCCCTGTTGATATTGTTAGGGTGAAGTCTTATGTGGACAGCTTCCTTAACTCTACGGGCATTATCCACTCCAGGACGAAGTTAAGTTTATTGACCAAGACCCTCACTGGTACTCTCGTAAGGTTGAGGAAGCTATCCCAGTAGTATTTCCCATCATTGTGACACACTATCACATTTTTGCTCTGCGGATGACTTTTATCGTATTCAACGCGACATCCCTGAATTAAAGTCTAGACAATATCATTGGCTTAATTCTATCAAGGACCGGGAAAGTAACACCCAGCCTGCAGACAACAACACTGACCCTGTCAAGACGTTTAACTGTAAAGAGTCGACATGGACACCACCTGATGGTCAGTTTTCTGCTCTCAATCATTACATCGACCGCTGCCGCCGTTCGGTGAATGTGGTGGATTTTAAGGCCAGAGCTCAGTACAACAACCTGTCAACTGCCGAAAAGGAAGCCTTAACACGACTTTCAAAACGCAGAGACATTGTCATCAAAGGGGCTGATAAGGGTGGTGCTGTCATGGTATGGTCACGCCCTCTATACATTACCAAAGCAAATTGTCAACTGTCCAATGGTAGGTATTATGAACGCTTAGACTATGATCCTCTTAAGGAAAATCAGAACGTGGTTAAAACAACAATAACTGAAATGATTAGAGACAACAAGCTTCCATGGTCAGCTAAAGGGTTAATTGCCCCTACACCTCATGATTCTACCTGCTGCCCAAGATCCACAAAGCAGGCAACACTGGCAGACCAATTGTTTCGGCATGTTGTTGTCCCACCGAAAGTATAGCTTCCTACTTAGATCAGATTATGGGTCCCCTAGTGTGCAATCTTAGCGCCCATGTGAAGGACACCGACCATGACCTTACGATATTCAGTGATTTCCATTTTTACAACACAACGACTGGTGAATGCTTCCTCGACACCATGGACATAAAATCATTATAAAACTGTTATCCCCAACAACAGTGGCCTTCAAGCTTTAGCTTGTTTCCCAAACAAGCATCCAGGCCCCAGTTACTCAAGATGGTTAACTCTTAACCATTAGTTAAACACCCTAACCAATGGTTAAAAATTAACCATGGGTTAAATCCAGTGGCTCAAACGCCGGTTAGTGTTAACCGTGGGTTAAATTTCTTTTATCTGTACATCAAAATTAACGTACCTCGCTACAAGTGTTAACTTGTTAACCATTGGTTAAAATGACGTGTTGCAAAATCAGCAAAACAACATGGTGGTTGATTTGCTTTTTCGCGGTGTTCGTCCTATGTATACTAAGCATAACAGAAATGTTAACCTCAATGACAACTTCCTCAATGGACTCTCTGAAGCCGAGGTCAAGTCACGCTACAGATTTTTGCGTGACTCAATTCAGTTTATTACCGACATGCTTGTTGCTGATCTCAAAAGACCTACCGAAAGAAACCACGCATTGGAACCCCAGGAACAGGTTCGTTTTGCCCTTCAAGTGGTAGTGGTAGGAGGTGGTAGCTGGTAGGTGATACAGTGGGTGGCATTCCAAAATGCACGTTCTAATTCTCCTGTATCTGGCGCTCGAAGGACCACTATGGATATTCTTAGGCACAAGCAATCCTATTCCCACATCAAAAACACTACAGACCGTTCCATGTACTCACAAAAACTCCTTTATTCCACTAGTTCCAATCCCCCACATGGTGGTGGTGCCTGGCGCTTACAAACAAGTTCAGGTTAATCACGTGTCCAGCCATTATCGTTAAAGACGGGAAAGAAAGCTTACTAAATTTCGTGACTTTGTCGTTTTATTTGCGTAAATCTGAGCAGAGGGCACTTGTCACGACTAAATAGAAAAAAATGAGTATTTCAAAGCAAGTAACTTACGACTTCCCTACATAAAACCTTATGAACAAGTCAAAACGTAACTGCTTGCTGTGTATGTAATGTATGTTATACAGTTCAGCGCTTAAAACGCAACTTGAGATGTTCAGTAAATGTGCACACTACAAAAACAGAAGTCCACCAGAAAGAAAATGGATCATTTGTCAAATACCAAGGACACACGTACTGGAAACTTACAAAGGCCTGGTTTATTCTCACTACAAGGAGAATGTAAATAGAAACTTCGATCACTGCAGTAAACAGGTTTTGGCTGTATTACAAACAGAAGAGAGCAGTCAATCAGAAGAAGAGGCTAAATGAAATTACGACTGGAAAGACGTTTTCAAAAAACACCGGGACTCAGAACATCTTTAAAATTCTTCTTGTTTTTGTTTTTCAAAAATGGTATTAAATTTCGCGGGATCTTTGTATGCGCGTATTAAATTAAGTTCATAAAATCGGAAAATTCGTAAAATTTAATACTCGCGAAAATTAGTAAGAATGAGGTATCTATCACATTAACTATCTCCAATATTCATTGCTAATTATCTATGCTGTAGAGGCCTTGTGATCCAAGCCTTGGGTAACAAGGTGTGTTTAAAAGATATCCTTTCACGCATGGACGCAAACTTTTGAATGACATAATTCCTGGTAAAAAAAGTGTTAAACTAATGTCCTTGAAAGGTCAGTGAAATCATTCTCTTCACGTTACATCTTACATTCCAGCATCACAACTTACATGTACTGACAGTGACAGTGATAACACAGAAGAAAGGAGTGATGATGGAAGGCTAACAAAGAAATGGTGTGGGTCTTGATAACTTTTGATCTGATCTGAAAGTCTCCAAAACTATCTGTTATGAGTCATACGTCTCATTTTATTTTGTGTGTATGTTTTCATCTTGCAGTCTAAATTCATTTTACGTCCCGTTCTCAGATTTTCAAACAAGGATCTCAGCATGTCGGTGAGTCTTTAATTTACTGAGATAAATTTAAGTTAAGTTGTGGCTTTATATTGT
>OZ037776.1:18242003-18259503 GCA_964035525.1 Porites cylindrica | reverse complement strand
TATTGTGATGACAATCAAATCGTTAGACTTTGCTTAAAGGTTGTTTCAAATGGTAATTCAGCGGATGAATTAGGAATATTTAGACTTCGTTTAAAAGTATCTTGAAGTTCCAATAATGCGTCTGGAAAGTTGTAAATGTTTCGTATTCCCACAATGGCTGTTTTGGGTAAAAAAGTCGGCAAAGCAATTTGTTCCTCTGACATTTGATCATAGGTGTAGAATGAATCTTGTTCGTGTTTGTACCAGAACCAAATGCTGCGTTCTACATCATACACGTACAGGATTTTCTTGAGAATTTTGGCCATTTCCACTGTCCAGCCGGTCCCTCCATAGCACAAATTACTCTCAGGTTGAAAGAGAGTAAATGACATCATCATGTCTGCTTGTTTGACAACATGATAATTTCGGTGAATGTATTGTAGACTGATGGGGTTACTCAACGGTTTGTTGAGGCGAGCCGCGACTTGTTTGGTGATTGGAACGGCTTCTCCCAACTGAGTATGAGTTAATGAAGGCAGATATTTGCTTCGTGCATGACAGGGTGGAATAAGGATCTCTACAGGTAATCCATAATACCTTCCTAACTTTTCAGCTTCTTAATCCACGCCAAGGGCACCACCACTGATAATTTTGAAAGGTTGCACGTTCAACATGATGAATAAATGATGCATACTAGTCGTAATTCAATTGGTCAAACGTAAAGTCACTGTTGCTTAAAGCTTCAATTTGCAAGGCTCGCATAAATTCTTGGTAGGAGGCAAATTGACATGGTTGAATTGTTCTTAACAAATTTTCCAATTTAGTGGATTGTGTCGTAACCATGCTGCTCCTCCAGTTTTTTTACCAGGGTTTTGAGTCGAGTCGCTTCTTCTTCTAGTTTTTCTAAGTTTTCCTTGAGATGTTTGATTTGCTGTAGCAATTGAGGGCAATACCCCAAAGATTTACTAGCCACGTTAATCCACTCGATCTCACACATTATGATGGAGCATGATCCTTGTACGCCTTAAATAGATAAGTCATGGTCTACTGACTCTTCCAGCTTTATGTATTTCCTTTACCACACCGACAGTGTTCATGGTGCTTTGTACTACTACTGATCGGTGAATCATGTTTTATGCAGAGAAAAACGAAACTGACTTCATTGGACGATGTCAGCATAAATTTTTGGTGAAACTAGCAAAAATAAAATAAAAATAAAAATAGAAATTGGACGAGTCCAAGGAAACATGATGTCATCTTGGACCAGTCCAACAAATCCCTGGGGACGAAAGGGTGTTATAAAATCAGCAGAGGGACTGTGAAAAATCATATTTTGTGCAAACTTGTTTCACCTACGGATCGACAATTACAGCGACTCAACATGTCAGAACCTACCATCACCATCACTGTCCCTCAAGATGCAGAACTCAGTCAAGCCATAGATGAAATAATTTGGTTACCCAACGATGGGGCCTCCACAGGTGAAAAGGTTCCACAAGCTGTGGGCAAAATTGAGGAATTGCAACAAACACTCTACCAAGTTCCCATTCAAGGAAGCAGCAAACGTCCCAATGGCAAGAAAAACAATAAAAAATCTAAACTGCCTGACGAGACATTGCGAGTGAACCCTCCCCAGCCAACCTTACCTGTCAAGTTTCTAGTCTCTGACCCTGGAATTAAAGTGGAATCTCTGCCGACCTATGAAGAGATGACTATAGATGAATTGTTCAATGGACCAAGCCGGACCTGGAAGGGGAGAAAGACGATTATCCGTATAGCCAGAGGGAAATTGCAAAGATGATAGAGAGACAGAGGAAGTATGAAGAGGGAGAACCAGACCTGGAGCAACTGCAAAAAGAGATAGGAAATGAGACCGAAGAACTGTATTTGTATCTATCTGATAAAAACAAGCCCCTTCATTCCCACTTTCTTCTTCTCAATCAAGGATGGGCCTCTGCCTCTACCTGCCCTGTCTACGTTGGAAGTTTTCAGAGCAAACAGATTGTAGTGGAAGCTTTGTGTAATGACATACACACCAAATTACTCAATCAGTGGGAAACCCTCAGTTGTCATTGTGGATTAGTGCCCAAATTAGTTGAGTCAAACGTCCAGAAAGAAGAATAAGGTCTTCCTAGAATGTCCAAAACCGCGAGAGGCCAAGTGTCGATTCTTTCAATGGATTCACGAACCCCCTAAACCCACCTATGTGCCCAAGACAGCCAAGACAGCCGCCGTAAAGAAACGACTGAATGACATGATAACCGAACAATGTCAGAAAAAACGGAAAACAGAAGAAGTAGGAGAATTTCAATTTCCTCAAAAAGAGGAACATTTTAATTTTCTTTAAAAAGATGTACATGATGTGAGTTAAGAATAGAATGCTCTGGTTGCAATAAAAAGTGCTGTAGTTGCATTAGTGTGGTCGTTGCAAAACTAGAATGACATCATGTTTTTGGACATAAATTGAAGTGCACCGTTTAGTAGACATCACTTGTTACGATGAATTACCCCGAATTAACAACCGAATTTCTTCTCCCGTTTGGTTATCAACATGAGCCCTGTCCTAAATTTTGTGGAAAAGTAGAAGACAAAAAGATCGTCTACAAAGCCTTGATTGAAGAGATTCATACTGACATACAATGCGAATGGAGGAATTTGAAATGTTATTGCAAGGAGACACCCAAGATACGATTGAGTACAACGGCCAGAAACCTGCACAAAGTCTTTCTCACTTGTGATGGTTCTGCTGGATCTCGTTGCAAGTATTTTCAATGGATCCATACACCGCTGTATCCATTGCCTTCTGATCCCATGCCCGACTGGCTGCGAAAAACCTACAAACCAAGACCCCTCAAATCCTTCACTAAAGAAAATCGAGAGTGGATGCAGCAAGCAGAGCAAAATGTCGAGCAGTGGAAAAAGCGGCAATCCGACCAAGCCTGGTTCAATCAGTTTGCAGAATCTGCCAAACAACAAGAGTAGCAGTGACAGACCAAACAAAGTGTAAATCCTTGGAAGAAATCCCTGCCAAGTACCTTTCATTGGAGTCCCGAGATAGCAGAGGTAATCAAGAAACGAGACCAATGGGATGACATCAATGCCATGGCCAACAACGAGTTTCAAACCTCTCTGTCGAAGACCTTTGGAAGCTTACCTCCTAGTGATGCCAGTTTAGCGTCGTACTTGCAAAAGAGAAAAAACCAAGGCAAACGCTTATCCCCTGCAGATGAAAAGTATTTGCAAGCCTGTCATCAACAGTGCAAACCCGTCACAGGATTTTGGCCTCAAAACGAAGCAGCCATTGCTGATTTTGTGAAGGGACCCTGGCCCTTTTGTGACTTGCCGGAAAAAAAGTGCAGTTTGGCGTCATATTGCCGTAACTGGAAGCAACAAGGGTTACCGTTAACCCCAGCTTAAGAACGTTTTTTTGAACAATTAGTGGATGTGCACAAAGATGTAAAAAACGAGGGTCCAACAATGGTGTTGTTTTAAACAATAAAAAGTGTGAATTGATAATGTGTGGTTCTTTGTCTCTAGGGTTAGTGTTAACATGGTTATAAACCTAGTCCCAAGGGGTTAGGGTTAGGGTTATAAAGCAACCCAATTTACTCCATTTAGTTTTATTTTGAGGCCATCATCATGTCCGCTAAAAGGTTGTTAGAGATGACTCAAGCTTGGCATGATTGTGAAGTTGAATTGAAACAACTCCGAGCCCTTTTACAGCTCCGAGGTAAACAAACTGAAGTCATGAAAGGACAAATCACTGCATTACAAACAGATAATGCTCAATTGCGATATGAGTTGCTCTGTCCCAAGTGTCAAAGATATCTTGATTCAAAACAACCCGGAGATATACCATCTTGGCCATACCATGTCCTTCATGTATTGGGACCGAAGGGTATGCCAAAAACATTTTTGAAGTATAAAGCACAGCCACCTCCTCATAGATATCATTGTTCACCATGACCGCCTTAGAGTATAGATGCACTATGTGGATTTGTCAAAAACTAACCCAAGACAGAACCATTCCAGAAGAGTGCTGTGCACCTATTGCCTTATTTGAGTATATGATGGAGACCCATCACAGTTGGGGTCGTTACGCTATTTACATCACCTGGTTGCAACATCATTTTCCCACGCAGGGACCATGGATTTTTCACTATTTAAAGACACACTATTCTTCATGGACGTATTCATTTTCCTATTTGTTAGCACAGTGGTTCATGTATCATGGCGCAAAAACTGTCGAACGCCTATGTCGATCCTTCCCAACCTGGCTCGTTAGGAGGTGTGGCTAAATTTGCCAAAGCCCATGGACTCACTCAATCCAAAGCCCGTCAAGTGTTAGAAACCATGTTGAGTTACACGTTACACAAGCCCCGACGTCGTCAATTTCCTACTTTACCCGTCATAGTCTTTAAAGTCGATCAACAGTGGGTCATGGACCTAATGGACGTTCAGAAATTAGCCAAATGGAATAAAGGTCACCGATACATTTTAACTGTGGTGGATGTCTTGTCCAAATATGCCTGGGCCATTCCCATTAAAAACAAAACCGGTGCGGTGATGGTGCAAGCGTTGCAGACGTTATGGAAACAAGCTAGCCCCAGACAACCTCAACGGGTCCAATCAGACGACGGGACAGAGTTCATGAACGCTAAGGTGCAAGCCTTTTTTAAACAACCTCAAGCAGATCATCTTTCCACCCAAGGCGATACAAAAGCTGCTTTAGCGGAAGTCTTGATTAAAACCTTAAAAACCAAACTGTATCGTTATTTTACTGCTGCCAATACCCTCACCTATTTGAAAGCCCTTCCCCTCATCGTGGAGCAATACAATCAAACCGTTCATTCCAGTATTCAAGAAAAACCTGTCCACGTGACCCCGGACAATCAATATTTGATTTGGAAACGGTTGTATAAGAAACAGTTACGCAAACAGGCTCGTCCTAAACTGCGTGTGGGAGATAAAGTACAATTAAACGAAAAACAACGGGTGTTTGACAAGGGGTATTTGCCCGGGTGGACAGAAGAAGTCTTTTTAGTCCAGGGTATTGCTTCTACGCGCCCTGTGGTCACCTACACCCTAACAGAATGGAAAGAAACGCCTATAAAAGGCACATTTTATGAACAAGATGTTCAAAAGGTGGTTCTCCCCGATGAGGCATTATTTCGGGTGGAAAAAGTGTTAAAACGGAAAGGAAATCAAGTGTTTGTCGCATGGAAAGGGTGGCCCAAAGAGTATAACAGTTGGAAAAAAGACTTGCAAGTACTATAAATAAAGTTCGTATCACTCTCATCAGTGATGCCACTGATGAATTTCCAAACAATAAAAACAATTATAAAGTCCGTTTACCCACCATATTGAGACACTTGGCAAGTGAGTTTATGGAGTGTCTCCGTGGCTAACGGGGGACATAGTCCCACTGTTCTTTCCTCTAATCAGGATATAGGGTTAATCAAATACTGTTATACAGTCACCCACATTATCAAGCAGCGGATAATACATGGTTGGTGGACTTTAAAGCCAGAGTCAAAGAGGTGACCTTAAAGGACGTGATGGGAAACGATTTTCCGGTCACCTCAGGTATTCAATTATGGCATAATATTATCACGCACATGGATCAAACCATGATGAAAAATGTGACGACCACCTCAGTTGCTTGGAAAACAGCCAAAAATAATGCAGCCACTGTATCCTTGAAATCCACTTGGGAACCCACGTTTGAATGGAAACAAGACATGCTGGTTTTAAAAGCCGTCCCTCATCAAGATGTCTATGCTCGCCATGTGGCCAATAAAGTGCAACCCTTATCAACCGTTGGGTTTCATGTCGACTTTGCTCAAAAGTTTGGCCTCCTTACCAAAGACAAGAACGACAAGTATCAATTAGGACCCAATTTAGACTATGCATTACCCACCAACACCTAGAATGATACCACCCTTCCTGCGAGAACCAATCAAAGGTATCAGTGGTTAGGAGAACACTTTGTGGGGATTAAACCACACGATTTAATGGGAGGAAATGAGTTGTTCAAAGTCAAGACCGAGGAAGGAAAGCAGTATATGTATCTCACCCGCTACGTCGATTGGCAATTCCTAAACTTAAATACCTTGTTTAATACACATGTGGGAACCATCAAACAAACGGTGATGTTGTATTGCGATGTAGTCGAATTGACCATCGTTGGGACCCAAAAACATTCGTTGTTGAGAAAAGTGGAATTGGAACGTTGGGGTCAGGGCCGAGCTACCGTAAAACTCCTTCATCGCGAATGGATTTGACTGCGTAGCAAACGAGTGGAAATCATTGAAGTGTCCCTCGCTACACCTCGTGGATCCTTGTTGGTCCTACCTACGGGCAAAACACTCGTGACCGTAGGGTTTCGACCAGTATAAAAGAACCCTCTCCTCTCTGATGACACAGTCTTTCATCATGTTCGGTGGGTCACTCACACGTTATCATACCCCCACTCTGAAAGGAAAAGGGTTTTCACAAGAGTTGGTCAAATTAGCTGGACCCACATTACTTTGATCCATTGGACATGGCCTTGATGCGTATGAAAAAGGGGCGTCTGCCGCAGAAGCCGTAAAAAGCTCAAGCCAAGTGTTAAAACGAGGTCTGAAACGTAAAATTCCCGCAGCCATAAGTCTTTATGCCAAAACCAAAGCTAAAGAAAGCTATAAAAAAAACGACAGCGTATCAAAGACATTTTAGGCATGTAATCATGAGATGTGGACAAAAATCGCAATCCCGTGTGAAACATCAACAATCAGTGGGTCGTTACAATTCACCCTACCAACGGGGTGGCACTATTTTCAGCCCCATGAATCCCTGGACCATGACCTCCTACAAACCTTATGGGGTAGACCCTTTGAGGCTACGTCAATTAAGAAAAAAGGCGAATAGACGCACTAAAGAGAAAGGAGGACGTGTGCACAAAGTCACTTATCCATGGGCCACCAAAGGTCGACAGTATAAAAGGCATCACAGACGACATTAAGCCAACACTCTGTCAACATGTCATTGAATCTGTTCGACGTCCCAGGCATTGACTATCGGTATGAAGCCAAACGATGGGTTCCTTTTAAATGCGCCAATACTGGCAGACGACCTATTCTCTTTACGGTCCCCTCCACTGAAGATTACTATGATGTAAATGAAACCAAGTTGGAAGTGAAAGTACTTATCAATACCACAGGCACAGAAGGTCTTGTTGATGATGAAACAGATGCCTCAGATGGCAATGACACAAAATATGTGTATTGTGTGAACAATTTTGGGCATACCCTCTTTAATCAAATGAATGCGACCTTTAACGGCGTATTGATGACGGAGCAAAGCAATGCTTATCACCAGAAAGCCTACCTAGAAACCTTGTTGAATTACAATCGTGAAGAAGGAAAAACTACCCTGGCTGCTCAAAGATGGGTCAATGAACTGAATGTGCGTGCTTCATTAATCCCTACCAATGCTGGTACTAATGATAAGCCCAACCCCAATGACTGGGATGGAAAAACAGGGCTCAAGGCCTTAACCCGCCGTTTGCTAGGCAAAACGTATCATACCTTTATGATCAAACCTCATGTGGCCGTCTTCAGAACAGGCAAATGTCTCACGCCAGGGGTTCAAATTGATCTAGAACTCTATTTGAACGACAGTAACCTGATTCTCTTTGGAACGCCAGACACAACCACCTCTGTAGGCGAAAAGATTCCCACCCTGGAAAACAATGACATCTTTCTCACTCTCTGGATGAAAAAAGTCACTCTGAATGCCTCCGTGTATACCAAACTGCAGAAAGAATGTAGCCTTAGTAACGCTACTAGAGTACAATATCCTGTGGTTCGCAGTGAAATAAGAACCTATTCGTTTGATGGCAATAGCACCCGATGGGAACAAGACAATGTTTTCGTGGACAGAGTTCCAGGGAAGGTCATTATAGGATTAATGAATTCTACCAATTACCATGGAAGTTTGCAACACTACCCCTTTGCCTATTCGTTTGATGGCAATAGCACCCGATGGGAACAAGACAATGTTTTCGTGAACAGAGTTCCAGGGAAGGTCATTATAGGATTAATGAATTCTACCGATTACCATGGAAGTTTGCAACACTACCCCTTTGCCTATCAAAAGTTTGGGGTGACCCGAGTCCGACAGACAATTGACGAGTACCCTTACAGAGTACCCTTACAGATCGTTGGAACTCACAGGCAATACCAAAGCAGAAGATTTGGTAGAGTATGACCGATTCCTCACTGCCTCTGGGGCCTACAAACATCATGAAGTACCTATTATGCGGCCAGGGGATTGGGGACAAGGCAAAAATTGCACCCCGTTCATGTTCAACAATGTTCTAGGTGATGCTGATGACCCTGAGTACAGAAATCCCAGACTCACAGGCAATGTCCGCTATGAAATTGACTTCTGGGCAGCGGTGGGTCACAACATTACCGTCGTGATCTGGAGCGAGTATGAAAATATCTATGAAATAGACCAGTGGGGTGGAATTCTTTATTCTGTCAACAGCTAAGATGGAGTTCGTAGCCAGAGAAGATCCTGACTTGAACGAAGCATTTCGAGGGGTGTTTCCAGCGGACAAGTTACCGTCCGTGCCTTATTGGAGAGTCTTGAGTGATGCTTACATTGTCAACACAGACCCCGAAGGTCAACCTGGGGAACACTGGTTAGCTATTTGGACGCGAAACCGAGTGTGTGAAGTCTTTGATAGTTATGGTTCGCCCTTATCCACTTACAAGAACCCACAGTTACAAGCTTAGTTCAAGCAATGGAAAGAAGTCATTACCAGTGATCATTATGTGTTAGGCATAGAAATTTCATTGTTAAAAGCATTTGTATTTAGTGCCAGGCGTCCGTGCGCCTAAGGACTGGAAACCATATATGACGTTTTGATGACGTAAGAGAAAAACCTTGTGCGAAAAAAGCTAGAAAAGTAATCGGCGTTACGAACTCGAGAGTTGAAAAAGTTAAGGAAATTTATGAGCAAAATACACGTGGGATACTCTCAAGCAGTGTCTATATCCTGTGTAACATTCTGGGGGCCTGTCCGGGAGGATTCATCGAAGGAATTAGATGCAGTACAAGTTTCAATGGTCAACGAACGTTGTGTGCTAGGATTTGTGTGGAGCGCTGTCCAAGATATTTATTTTGGTCTTGATTTGGCGAGCAGGAAACAGTGGTTCGTAGCGTAGGCGGACATTTGGTGTGAACAGCTAGTCAAGAGATAGTGGAACGCAGCTTTGAGGCGAGGAAAGGTATGAATGTTGTTTTGTTGGATGCTATGTGGGTTTTGTGATCGTGTTAATTAGAAGCAAGATGGCGGAAGAAAGCCTCATTCTTTTAGACAAGAAAATATTGTCGATGGACTTGAGCGCTTTAAGTGAATTTGCTTTGCATGTTAAAGTGGAAAAGTCGGTAGTAGAGGGCAAGGGGAAATTAAGTGTTATTCGGTCCATCAGGCGCAAAATTGAGGATTCAGTTGATGCTCTGACCGGCGATGACCAAATTGATTATGTTGACGGGTTATTGGCACACTTGGGTCCTCCGCCACTCGAGGGAATGGAAGATAAGTATGGGGAAGAAGGATTACAAAACAAAAACGACCTAAAGAAGCTCAAAGAAGAACTAGGTGATTTATAATCTAAGCAACAATTAGTGGAGGAGAAACTAGCCAAAATGCAGAAAGAAAAGCTGACTGGCACAGTAAAGCAAGAAGAGACAATCAAGTTTCCTGTAAAGGGGGTTGAGCAGAGCATATTCCGTAGAGATTTTAAAATACAGGGAGTGGTAGGCGACCCCGGTCAGAAAGAAAAGCTGGGTTACCAAGCCCTAATATCACAAATAGAAGCAGGGCTTACCAAGGGATACTCCGATAAAGAAGTTGTTAGTGCCGTAGTTCGTGCTGTACAGCCAGGTCTACAACTAAGAAGCTATTTAGAGACCATGGTTGACCTCACCCTACCAAGGTTGCGTAAAATTCTTCGCTTCCATTTTCATGAAAGAAATGCCACAGAACTTTATCAGCTTTTAACAAATATTGCCCAGCAGCCTAATGAAGATCCTCAGTCATTTTTGATGAGAGCACTAACTGTTAGACAGAAGATTATTAGTGCTTCAAAAGAGTCGGACAGTGGGATTAAGTATGACGCCTCTTCAGTACAAAGTTTGTTCCTGCATGCCGTGGAAACAGGTCTTGCTGACGAAACCATTCGTGCAAAAATAAGGCCACTCACTCAGAACCCAAAGGTCGCAGATGAAGACCTCATTGGAGCTATGAGCCTAGCCATATCTGCAGAAGCAGAGCGAAGTAATAAGTTCAATCTTGCCAGCAAGGGGAAATCTGTAAAGGTGTCCGCTATCAAAAATGCAGCTGAATCAAATACAAAGAAAGAGCTACAGAAGGACCAGCAGGTTCTAGCTACACTAAAAGCTGTGCAAGCAGAGTTGGCTACCATGAAGGCAGAAGTTAAAAACCTGCGTGAAGCAGCAAGCAACCAGAAGTCAGACCCTATGATGCCTAGTCATGCTGGAAATGGAGTGACAACTGGAGCAAGGCCACTTGGTTGCCAAGAGTGTAGGAGGAAGAGGGAAGGTGACCGATGCCCACATTGCTACCTCTGTGGTGGCTTGTACCATATTGCACGCTACTGTCAGTCAAGGTCCAGAAATTATCCAGGAAATGCACCCAGGCTACCCCCGCGGGACAGGGAGTAGCCTCGCCAGAAAAAGAGAGGTCCCACCAGTGTAGTGGTTGCCTGAAGTTTGATCGTCACACACAATTATTACAGTGTTCAGGGTGCCAGTCTGTTCGGTATTGTTCTGTTCGTTGTCAGAAGGCCCATTGTCCAAAACACAAAGTGTTGTGCAAAGCAATCAAGGAACTCTCTGAGAGAGGATCTTTTAAAGAAAAGGGATTAGGAGATGCCCAAGATAGTGGTGTGTATGCTAGCCACATTTCACCCAGACAACAGGAGCGCATAGCCAAACTGGTGGGAAAGAAGTGTTCAGTGAAGTGCTACCTGGACGAGAAGCCTACAGAAGCTTTATGGGACACAGGGGCCCAAGTATCAATTGTTTCAGCAGACTTTCTGAAGAGCCAACTACCAGCGGTCCAAATAAGGGATATTGAACAGTTACTTGGCACAGACGGATCCATAAACTTGCAAGCAGCAAATGGAACAGATATTCCTTACTGTGGTTGGGCAGAGATTAGTGTACGATTAGCAAATGAAAAGGAGACGGAAGTAAGAGTTCCATTCTTAATAACAAGGGAGAACATTGACCAACCTATCATTGGTTTTAATGTTATAGAACTAATGGTCAGGAACACTGAAGAGGAAAATGATGATGTTCTGCTTAACGGGATGTCGAAAAGCTTTAAACTGAGCAAAAGCGGTGACACACAAGTGTTGATCAGCCTTATCCGTACTTCTAATTCTGATGAACTTTGTCAAGTTAAATCTTCAAAGAAGCCACAGATTGTCCCTGCGGGGCAGACTGTTCACCTACTGTGTCGTGCTAACACTGGACCAATCCACTGTAAGACGCCTGTCCTGTTTGAGCCTGATGAGCTGGCTACTTGGCCTTCAGGATTAGCAGTACATGAATCCCTTACCACTGTGAAGGAGGGCAATGCAACCATTCTATCAGTTACAGTGACCACCAACACTAACCACAACATCACCCTGCCTGGAAGAGTTGTTTTGGGGCGCCTTCAGCTTGTACGATCAGTGACTCCTGTTGAAGTCAGGTTTAAGGATCCGGAGACACCAACTCCATGTGAGAGACCTCCCAGTAAACAAGACGCACCTGCCGAGCAAATTGAGAGCAACGTGTCTTGGTTACCTGAAGTTGATTTGAGCGGACTGACGGCAGAACAAAAGGAGCAGGCGAAGTAGTTGTTGGTTGAAGAAGCAGATGCATTCGCAATGAGTGATGTTGAGGTTGGCTGCGTTCCCGAACGAGAGATGGACATTGGATTGACTAGCGATCAGCCATTGCAGAAGAATTACATTTCCATACCCCGTCCACTCTACCCGGAAGTTAAAGGTTATATCGAGGACTTACTCAACCGAGGCTTTATCCGGAAGTCCAAGTCGCCATTCTCAAGTAGTGTTGTCTGTGTTCGCAAGAAAGATGGTGCAATGAGGTTATGCATAGACTACAGAGAATTAAATAAGAAGACTGTGCCTGACCGGCATCCCATTCCTCGGATCCATTAGATACTCTAGGGGGCAAGTCCTGGTTCAGTGTTTTGGATCAGGGAAAGGCCTAAGGACTTTAAGTATTGTAAAAATCTCTTCAAGAAGTCAAATGAAGAATTGCTCGCAGCGGCTGAGGCGGTGTATGGAGGAACTCTACCTGGGAATGAATTAAGGCCACATCTACTGTGTAGGCCTTGTGAACGACGGTTAAATAATTTCAAAGCATTCAGGGCCATGATCACTGAAAGCCAAAGTCACTTCCAAAGGAGCGATAGAGTGAAAAGATGTATTGAAGCGTCACCGTCGGTGCCCCAAACTCTGAAGAGCGCGAAGGATGATACCAGTGATACTAGTACTCGTCGTTGCCGCGGTCTGAATTTCGCCGTCGCTGGTGATAAAAGAGACTTGTCTTTAACTGAAAAGGAGGTTAGAAAAAGAAAAATATAATTTTTGTGTCATTAATAATTCTTCTGCGTGGGTACGACAGCATTCTATTTATTTCGTTGTTTGTATGGTGATTCACGATTGTGACACCTCAAATATTTTCTCACACCTTCAGAATGACTTACCGGAGCCACTGGAAATCTCTCAAACCATGAATCTGCAAGAAAATCCAGCTCAACCAAAGGTAAATTTATTTTTAAGCTTGTTTTCATTCATTCATAGGCTTGTTGTTTGGTTACTAGTCAAATAATTTCAGAATTACTGAGTAAGATTCTAACTTGCTCGACAAGGATGCCGTTGTTAATTTCACCTTCGTATTTTCCTGTAGATAAGAAGCCCTTTAGCTGACGAAGACAGATATGAAGATGTTCTGCAAAAAGTTCTTGTTAAAGTAGAAAATGAGTTTTTAGCGGTGGCGCGAAGAGTGACAAAGTCGGTTCTAAGAGAACGAGGATTTCCCGGTATGAGTACGCTAAACTTCGAGGAGATTGTCAAAGAAGTAGAGACTCAATGTCCAACAGTGTTCAAGTTGTTATCGCAGATGATCCAACTCAGTCACAACTCCGATAAAAAGACAGCTCCTTTGGCTCTTATATATGGAATCATTATGTTTAGGAGATGCAAAGAGTTGAGCCGTGTTCAGCGAGTCAACACAGTCCTTCTTAATGATGGCAGTGCAAGTCAAGCGGTGTGTAGACTACAGAATTGAACTACTTATAATAAAGCTTAAATATTCAGGAGTCTTTACATGTATTAATAACGAAGGTTTAGAGAATTTTACCCATCAATTGTACATTGCAATTATTTCTGTGACTTTTGGATATTTTGCAATTCAATATTTTTTTGGGAGGGTTTCTATACGACTTCATTATCATTACTGCTATTAACGGTTTTACTAATATTATGCCATGCAAAGATCATTTTAACCAGGTTTTCAGTATTTGAGGTATATTTAAGGGTAAGTTTAATAATCTTAGAAGAATTTGTGTACATTTGAGAGTAAAGGTTTGCAGAGACAGACCATGAAAAATGGGTGTGGAATTTCCTTGGTAAACATGGCCAAATTAAAACAATTTAGTCTCTTCAGTTACCAATGCCTGATTGTGTGCAGGGACTCATGATAGTTGTATGCATACAACGCTCCAACTCTTGACATCTTTAAGACTTTCCATGCAAAAACCATGATTCCCTGCACGCCTCCCAGGGAATGGTGAAATATTTAGATCCTTTTCAGGTAAAACAGCAAAATTATGTTTCTATTCTATTTTAAGCTTGTAGATAGGCTCATCAAGTATAGATTTTGCCTGGAGAAATCCATGAAATATACTATTCAAGAAGAAATAGGGAAACATTTCCTGGATCATGTCGTACAGCTTGTAAAGGAAGGCAGATCATTTGTATTTGTTCTGGACAATGTTGATTGGGACGTCAAGGTGCATGACATGACGTCTGACAAGCAAAACCGAAGTGTCCATGCTGTGGCCACCAGCATAGTATTTGATCTTGTTTCTTCTAAGCACTTACCAGATGCTGGCCCAAAAAACAGTCTGGCAAATTGCAACCTCAAAGACACCTTAAGTCTCAGTGATGAGGAAAAAATATGTACAAGGGAGCGGTACAAAGTGTTCATTGGACGAATCTTAGTTGAGTTCTTTCCAGCATTTGATTTTCTTAAGGACTTTGTCCCTGATCATGCACCTTGTGAGTATCACACGGAGATGAGTACCAAATCAGTTGTGGTACCACTGCCAGTCCTCCTCAAAGATGAAAAGAAGTATGCTGAGGTTGTTGATGTGCTTGATCAGCTTGAGCTCTGGACACGCGAGATCTCCAGTAAGGCTGGCCTTTGCAATCCTGCAGACCCAGAGCATGTCCCACCTGGTCCTCCCATTGCAGCTCCTGCTAGACCGGATCAACCAGCTTCGCTTGTGCCACCAGTTCCCCAGATTGACGATCCTCTAGCAAATGTTAAAATACCTTGTTATGGCGACCAACTAACAAGAGTAAGATTGGCTGGTGCAAAAGATTTGCGAGCAGGATGCCACACTCCACAAGACAGATTGGATCACCTGTATCCATTCAGAATAGTGGACTGGCACACGAAGAGAAGCTTCCTTAAAGTAAAATGCCATTTCATTTTTTTTTCATTTTTTAAGTGGATTGAAATCCTCATCCACTATAAAGTGCTCAGTAGCAGAGCTAGAGCTATGGATAATTATGATCCAAGAGCTGGGTTATTTAAACATTTACTGCAACTCTGAGTTTCATGCTTCTTGCAAAGCAATGATCAAGAAACAAGAAGCAAGAGTTGCAGTAAATGTTTAAATAACCCAGCTCTTGGATTGTAATTATATATATATTTACCGTACATCCTATATATATATATATAGACTTGAACTAGGTCAAAAACATTTATTTGCTACTCTGAGTTTCATGCTTACGAACCAATCATATATATATGAAGTAAATGTCTGGCAATATGTACATTATTTTTTTATGAAAAGGGGGGTGTTTAACATAATCAGGCTTATCAATGTGACAGTAGCATTTTTATGCTAATAGATATTCTATTTCCAGACATGTATTTCATTATGCTGCAAGAATCTTTTACTACTTATTAGGACATGCCCTTGTTTTTTCGATAATTTTTATTAAATATGAAAAAGCAAGCCCCGAATAAGTTTGAAAAATCAAGTTGCAGTTGACAATTAAGTCTACAAAAAGTGCTTGTCTCCGCTTCGACAGAACAAAAACATAAGTGCCTTTTGTAAGAGTTTATCGATGACTGCAATTCAATTCAGTGCTACGTAGCAACAATTTGCTTTTTATTTTTAAAAATAAAAAAAAATTAAGTTATGTTTAGTTTAAAATTCTTCATTCGGTCCACTTTTTTGAAAAGTGACTTGGAAGTGGATTTATGGGCTAGGACATGCAATTTTAGCAAATTTCAGCAAAGATGAACTGGTTGCTAAATTATCTCAAGACCATCTGTTTTTGTTAAATGTGGCAGTGATTTTGTCACTAAAATACTGTTGATATACCAAGTGAAGTTTGGAACTGACTATTAACAGAAATAAATGGCAGGTTTTAAATACTGTGACCTAGCCCCTTTAAGGATGATTCTGAACCATTTAGATGTATAATACACTTGAACCATAATTAATATTATTTTTTGTAGCTTATTTTTAAGAAGTTGTACAAGAATTCTGCCCGTGAAAAAGGGACATTGCGGTTCTTTCGGGAAAAACTACAACGAAGAAATGTAACTATTGATGTCAAACACTTTGAAGACTGTGAGCAGTTATTTTTAAGCATTGGCCGGTGTTTCACAATTGAAGCATTACTTAATTTCTTCAATATGGAAACCACGGATGCTCGTCCTACCAGGAACAGACACCCATATCATGTTTTGGATGTTGAAGACAACAAGAAGGGCTATTATCATTCTGTTCTGGATAAATTCATTGATGAATTCCTCATCATCCCAGCCCCTGACATTGATGAAGGCAGCTCTGATAATGATCATGATTTCGTCAGAAACTACTCCATGTGTCTCCTGAAGTACTTCTTTGTTTATGCAGATCTTAAGGATGCAGTAAAGGAAGGCAATGGCAAGAGACTTGGAACCCTGCACAAACAGTTGCTGCCCCTTTTCAAGTCAATGCCTGGATTCAATGCCTATGCAATTGAGATGTTCATAAACATTGTGCAGAATGAAGTGCTACTTTCAGAGGCAGAATCACATCAGTGTACTTGGGCTGCCACTGCAAACTGGAAAGGTGGACCTGGAAAGAACATTGAAATTGACATTCTGCAAGAGAACAGGAACAAAGACATCAAGAAAGAGATACGGCGAATTGGTGCAAACAAAACTGACAAAGCAATCGACCGTGCGAGCAGAGCTGCTGGGGGACAACGGAAAACAGTGGAAAATTTTGAACAGCAAGTTGGCATAGGTGTCCAACATTCTTCACATAGTCACAAATCCTCTGCAACAGATGAAAGCAAAGTATGCAGGGATCTTCGTGATCTTAAACCATTCGCCTTTGTACCCAACAGAAACCACGATTCATTCCCAGACATAATGGCTGATCCTTGGCCTACTCTAAATGAGGAATACAATAAATGGGTGGCCCGGCATAAGAAGAATATTCTGCTCGATGCTCCAATTGGACAGGAGGATGAGGGGGATGAGCAGTGAACTTTCATGGCTTAACAGTTGTCATAAATCATGGACATGATAGTGGACTTGACATTAACTACATGAGCATGTAAATTGGAAAATAAGGCCCATCTGAATTCCTTATACAAAGGATTTCTGATTAGCAAATAGTCCAGTTTCCAATTCTCCATGGCCGCTGAATAAAAACAGGGAAGGCGCATTTTTACAGTGTTAGCCTCGACCTGAACCAGATATATTCACAAATTCCGGCAAGGAGATGATGTGTTTGCACTCTGTCTATTGTCTAATATTCAAATTTACAGCACTTTCCTGTCGGTATCCGTGAATATTATACTTTAGGTCGAGGCTAACACTGTATTGATGCACCTACCCTGTTTTTACTCAGCGGCCATGGCGAATTTGAAACTGGACTATTGCTGCCCCTTGTCTAGCCTTTTTAAATAGTACTACAGCAAAAGTTAGATAACCCCAGTGGGGAGGCTGACAGTGGTATGAACTGAGTTTAAATAATTGCCCCAGTAAGGAAATTTGGCTTGTGAGTTGGTTCTTGTTTAGTTGAAAATAAAAGGGAGGTACAATTATTTTAGAATGATTTACAGATCTCCTTATGGAGGCAATCGTGGAAAACATGACCTGGGGAAGATCAGATGTGGCTGCCAGCTTCCCC
>OZ037776.1:18149503-18237003 GCA_964035525.1 Porites cylindrica | reverse complement strand
TTTTGTTGTTGTTGTTGGTAATAGGCACTTGCACTAAGAGGTCACTTGACCATTGCTTCCTTTAAACAATGAGTTGGAATCTTACTGATGCCAAAAATTAACAGAGCACATAAAAATTATCTTACACCCGCAATTTGAAACGGAACGCATTTAAGGGAGATATTTTACGGGACTTTGATTTTTGAACGAAGTAGTATGATTTGTATTGGCCGCCATGTTGGAGGGCATAGTCCTGCCCTCCAACATGGCGGCCAAAACTACCTTTCGCTTTTACCTTGTTAAACGTTAGATAGGCTCAGATGTGCTGTAAACGTTACCACTTCATCTTTTCAACATTTCCCTTGAAGTTTAAGTGCAAAATTTGTGTTCAGAAAGAGAGAATTCATAATTTTGAAAATCACATTTTGGTCATGTGACCAGCTACGATTTACTCATTTTACGAAAGTGGTGAGGGTTTGAAAAACCAAATCACTATTATGTTGTTTGAAATATGATCCACTAATAGTTTTTCGAAGGCAAAATCATATAACTTTCATTTTCATGAAAACGATGTCACATGTCCTCTTGGTGCAAATGGCCTATTGCAGAGCTCAGTGGGAGGCACAGACAGTCACCCATTATCCAGAATGGGGAGGATCAAAGTCTTGGAACCAAGGACACACTTAGCATAGGACCTGTAGACACTCACTGACGCCATGTTTACATAAATTCAGTCAGATTTATTTATTTATTTACTTATTTATTTATTTAGGCTTACTTATTTTATGCTTTGTAATTAAGGTTGCAAATGAAAATGTGCTTTGACTCTATGTTTGGGTCGAAGCCATTGATACTATGAAGTCTTCATCTACATGATATCTGCAAGTTATTTCTTGGGAAAGGTTGCCTATCAGGTAAATGGGTTTGTTCAAGATTTTTTAAATATGTTTCTTTAACAGTACATCAATGAATGAATGGTGGAATCAATATTTTTAATTCAACTTAAGTAACCCCTCAGAGTTTTGACTTGGCTTCTAATTGTTTTGTCAAAAATACAGCGTGCAAAGAAAGTAGTGTCCACTAGCCCAGGGCTAGTGGATTTTGCTATCTGGCAAGTGAATTCTGTTTTTAAGTTGCTCGACGGGCCAGTGATGCTTTTTGAGGAATTTGAATAACAGAAGAACTGTGAAATCAATTCTGCTTGTCAAAAAGGTTTGGGGCTATTTGAAATGACGTCTGGGCTAGTAAACTCTAGCTTCAGTTTGCCCGAAAGGCAAGCTGTAAAAATGATTTTCTTTGCACCCTGAAAATATGTCCTGTGAAAACTGAAAGGGGAGCCGAGGGTTCAAAGAATTTGGAAATGGTATCTTCCCATCTGCATTAGCCCTTCCCTATCTGTAAATAATCCCCACTCCCTGATTTCTTTGAGGTCTTGCTTGAATATTAGTTTGTAAGTGTACCTTAAAGCCTCTTCTCCTGTAATTGTTCCTTCAACTTCTTTTACAGTAAAGGCATGTCATTCTTGAAAAAAAGAAAATGCTCTGTCATTTGATCAAGTAGAGCAGATGCTATTTAATTTCATGAAGCAAAAACAAACGTGGAAAAGTAATTATTCAACAGTAAGATTGTTTTTCCTTTTTTGATCATCATTAAACTTCCCTTCAGTTTTCTTGTGCATTATTGGCTGTGTGATTTGACCAGTGGGTCAATTTTTGGTGCACTCTCGATCCTCTTTTCTCCCTCTATATGTTAATTTGTTTTCTTATTTAGTATCAAAGTGTTGACCAAATTACTGGGGAATTATGCTGCTTGTGAAAGGCATCTGTTTAACCGAAGTGCCCCATACAGTGGTGGATCCAGGCCTTCAGATAAGGGGGGGGGGGCCGGTCATCCAGACCCTGAGATAAGGGGGGGCGGTCTCCAAAAAGATTTTTTTGGGGCCCTTCGGGCCTCGTTTTGGTCTAAAAATAAGGGGGGCCGGCCCCCCTGGGCACCTCTCCTAGATCCGCCACTGCCATAGAGAGAGGAGTATTTGCTATAGCTATGATCTATCATGTGGCCAACTATTCTGCAAAGAATTTTAGGTCTGATTTGACCGATCTATATGGATGTTTGTTACCAAGAAAAGATGTCTTTAATATTATTACAATAGTTTGGATTAATGATTTTAACATAGAAATTAATTGCTGTGAACCAAGATTAGTGTCTGTTAGTAAGAGGTGCATGTAAGCTTAAAGGAGGTGTCGGTTAACAGAGGTTCTGTACAGTACCTGATGGAAATTGGGATTTTTTCCCCCGATCAAGTTCTGTGCAAACTAAATGTCATACATGTTAATGTTACCATTTACAACAGTAGTTTAAGAACATGAGTATCAGAATAGTGAAAGTTTAAAAATATTTCTTTGTCTAACAATGTAAATTGTGATAATTATAATCATTACTATTATGTTATTATTGTATCAATTACAGTGAAACCTGTATTAAGTGGGCACCTTCGGGACCTTCCCAAGTGTCTGCTTAATAGAAGGTGTCCGTTTAATAGAGGTTTTAAAAATTGCACAATGTTTGTTAACGATCAACATTTAACGGTTACACTGTACTGTGGAAAAGTTGCATGTTGTTAAAGAAGCTATCAAGAGTTCAAGTTCATTACCAACCTTAATTTGTTTGTAAATGCAAAAACATTAACTGACTTCAGTACGTATTTCAACGACGTAATCCAACACTACTATTGTCAATTCAGTCCGGTGTCTGCTTAATAGAGGTTTTTAACAACAGAAATTAGCCAAATACAACTTATTTTAGTGTCCGCGTCCGCTTAATAGGGGTGTCCGCTGAATAGGGGTTTGTTATAAAGGGAAATATCAGACCTCCATTTCGGGACCCGGCTTAGTGTCCGCTTACGACACGGTGTCCGCTTAATAGAGGTTTCACTGTAAAATATTATAGTCATTGCTATTACAAATTGTGGCAATACTATGCAAAATATGCTTACCATGCAGACAAACTCAGTCAAAGTCATAGCTGTTTGCTTGAAAGGGAATTGCCTTTAATGTAAATAGCAGGGGGAGGGGGGGGGGGCTTGCCCCCACCCCCCTTTACTACCACCACCGCAGCCATGTTTCTCAACCCAAAATTGGTCATATGGAAATGTTAAGATTTACTGAACACCAGTTGTAGCGTCCAGGGCGCACGTTTTCTACCCTCCGACGACTCAAAAAGCACCATGAAGCAGGATTGTTTTAATCAGATAAACAGAATCTTTGTGGACCATGTGTTCCTTAATTGGTTCATCCTCTGGTGATTGTTAATGTTATTGTGATTTTCAAAGTAATTGTAACATTTAAATTATATGATTTTCAGGACAGGAAAAAGCAATTGAAATCCATCATCACAATGTCTTATTATCTGTCGTTTTAAGTCACTGTCTATATATATATTTCGTACTTAAATGCTGTGCTAGATACAGAGTAGAGTAACTACTAGATTTGATGAATATGGTTACTGGAAGAATAACATGAGCAAGCAAACAAGCACTTCCCCATGCTTTCCTTTTTTGTCACTCAAACTGCAGTCTGCAGTCACTTTCAGACAGACTTGCAGGGCCACTGAGGCTAATTTACTTGCCCCAGGCAACCGGACCAAGTTTTTTTCCTGTCCTGAATTGTTGTGTTAGTAAAAAAATTATTGATATTTATATTAAAGTAATAGGGTATTTGACTCATCTTCTTATTTTTTGACAAAATTCAGTGTTATTACAGGGTTGTACAGAGTCTGCACATCTCACAAGTGAAGGTAAACTCAACTACGATGGCTGGAATCACCAAAATTCACATACCCCCTGAAATTAGAATTCTTGCTGATGTCAGCATTTTTGATACCGGTTTTGGGCGGTTCATACTGGTTATTTTTTGGTAATTAATTGGACAAAACGAAAGGTACTTAAAGAAAAGGCGATATAATATAGTAATGAGTATGAGTGCAATTGACGCAGTTTTTCATCTTTGTAATATTCTGGTAGAATCTAATTATCAGCTATGTAAACAAATTCAAAAAGGCGGAATAGATGAGGAAAATCTATACAACCACTTTAAAAATACCGCCAAAACAATTAAAAAATATAGTAAATATATCGAGTCACATAGTAGTTTGTCTACTGAGCCACATAGCTCGCCTGTTAAGCCATTATTTAAGGAGGAAGTAAGAGAGCAGTACAATGGCGAGGAATATGATAAATTAATTAGCCGAATCGAAAAAATCAAGCAAGATCGCCAAAATGAAGTCGAAAATGATAAAAAATGGAGCGATATGAATGACGAA
This sequence comes from Porites cylindrica, assembly GCA_964035525.1. NCBI lineage: Eukaryota > Metazoa > Cnidaria > Anthozoa > Scleractinia > Poritidae > Porites > Porites cylindrica. The sequence continues at coordinate 18,232,704 of OZ037776.1, read as the reverse complement.
AATGATGAATTAATTGTGAGATTGAAGCGGTTGAAACCGGTTGAACTGGTTGAGGAACCAGAATCTGATATTTATGAAATTTTAGATAAAGAGGAAGAAATAGAGCGCCAAAAAGATGTATATTTTGAGGAACGAGAAAAACAAGATCAATTAAACCGGATTGAACCAGATAAGTCCGATCCAGAGTATAAATTTAAAGAGCTAAATAATTATGCAAATGAATTGCTTCTTAATAGGAGACGAATGAAAAAACAAGAATTTATCAAAAAACTGGATATTTATATGATAATAATGCGGAAAAAATTAATAAACGAATCAGAAAAACGTACAGAATTGAACAAAATAATAACTGGATTCAAACACAAATTACAGGAGCGCCGGAAAATACCGGTTGAGGTGATCAAATTAATGCTACAATGGGTGAAAGAAAGTAGCGACTAAATTAGATAGTCAGATAGTCAGTCAGTTAGATAACCGGTTGATTAAGTCAGTTAGTTAGGTTAATTAATTAGAATTATTAGCGGTTAGTTTATACAAATTTTCAAGATGTTTGTGTGCTAATGGTGGTAATTTTGTGTTAGATGGCGCCATAGAATTTGTTGAATAATTAGGCATGTGTGTTAGTTGCGGTAAATTGGGTTTTTGTTTATTACCTTTAGTACTATTGGGTTTTCGTTTGGTACCTTTGGAACCTTGTTTTGTCAATAAATGAGGAAAAAGATAATGGTACTGTACAATTAATTCAATAATCTGTCGTCTTTTCATTTTTGTAACAGCAAACTTATCAGCTTTCATTTTGATGATTTCTTTCTTGAGCTCTTTGAGCGTATATGTATTCAGAATTTTTCGTAATTCTATCTTTTGGAGTTCATTATAGTTGTCTAATAATTGGTCAGCATTCAGATACTAATTAGTTAGATAATCCTGTGGATGACTCTGTAATGGGTAGTAAGGGTGTCTTTATTATGGAAATGTTTGATGCAATAATTACACGGCAATCTAATGCCTTTCATATAATCATGTACTTCTATACAGATTTCATCATAGTCGTTACTTAGGATAAATTTATAGCTATTATTACTGTATTTTGCCATTAACTCATATTGTGCTTTACTTATATGATAATTATTGGTCGGTGATTTGAATTCAATACAGAGGCCCTTATAATCTTTGTGATAATCGAGTACCATTAGATCAGGCTGTCCTTTCATATATCCTTTCTTGAATGTAGTCTCTTATCCTCAGTATCCTGATTCTCCGCCAGTCCTGCTACTAATATGGAATCTGGATAATATCTCCTTATGAGGTTCACTACTTTGTAATGGAGGTCAGTCTCATTGCCAATCATAATCATCTTATTCCAGGGACTATCAAACAGTTTGTATTGACCATATTTACGGATTGATGGGAGGACTTGCGACGTTACCCAATGTTTGAACTTTTTTGCTGTTTCCAATTTTGAGGATAAAACGAGAGAGTAGAACCCGGATTCATTAATATAAGTACACAAACTGCCACTCGGACCCATCGTCCACGTTTTGTGGACGCTGGCGTGAGGAGTAAATATTTGTTGTTTATCCTCACTATCAACATGCTTCAATGATGCATCTCTTGTTTTACTATAACCAAGGATCTCAGCAACATCTTTTCCTCGGAACCAAACATTTTGCTTATCATCAATAAATGATGTCAGCTCAATTTCTAAATCTTCATTAATAAACTTTTTTTTCGATCATACTTATCATATATATAGGTTACATAAATATTATCATACCAGACCAAAAATATGATAAGTATGATAGATTAAAAAGTTTGCTAGGCCTGAGGTGCCGTTGTCAGCACATTAGACCTGAGGTGGCGTTTTAGTGGATATTAGTGAATAGTGCATTAAGCTCGGTTTCCTTACTCTGGATTTCAGTGTCAAGCTTTCTTATATGATCGTCCATATATACTATTAGTTAGATAATTCTTGCAGGTTGCTTAGTGGAATCCAACTATTAAAGTCATCACTATGACCCAACCATTTTACAAGAGCTTGTTTCTTCTTATAATCCCTCCGAATGACCTTGTCAATGCGAAATACATCCTGTTTTGCTGGTAGTAATTCTGGCTCATAAAAGCTGCCTTGTATTTCCTCATTATTGAGATCTTTCAATCTGTATGTGATCGGGTTTGTGGATTGGATTTTATCGATCAGGAATATCTGCTCTGTCCAGTTAGGTGTGTACCCTTTATCGAACACCTTTCTCTTGTACTTACTTATCCTAACTTTATCACCAACTTTGAATTTGGGCTTAGATGACAATTGCTTCGTATCACCATATAGATTGTAATATACGGCATTTTCCTTCTTCTTCTTACTAGCTTCTACAGGTGTCATTTTAATGGAACTGTGTTTAGCGTTGTTATATTGCTTCAGTATTTTTGGTAGTATGTTTAAATATACGGTATTACCCTGGACAGTAAACTGCTTCCACATTTTGGTTTTAATTTTACAGTTCCATCTTTCACATACACTAGATTTTTCCTCATTCTCGGTTGAATATAGTGTTATATTATTCTTTTCCAACAGTTCTTTCATATTTTTGTTGTAATATTCTTTCACCTTATCAGTCCAAAGAAATTGTGGTTTACGGCCCTCTTTGAATATAGTTTTGAATGCTTCTGTGACAGTTTCCCCTTTCTTATCCTTTAATGGTACAATCCAGCCATATTTGGAGAATAGATCTAGTACCATGAGAAGATATCTATAACCTTTGTTCCATTTGATGAACTGTTGCATCTCAACCAGATCTGAGCACCAAATTTTGTCGATACCGGTTGTAATAACACACTGCCGAGTAAAGTTGCGCTTTATGGGTTTATGCAATTCGTCCGCTAATTGTTGTTGCCAACTGCTACCCGACGGCTTTTCTAGTTTAAACCAAGACCAAGTTTCTGTTTTGTGTTTATTAGATTTCTAGCCAACCAGTGTCCCCATTGTCGTTCATTATAGGGAATGGCGTCTAATGATTTTACCATTTTACGGTCAGCTTTATTTTGGCACTTTCGGTTATCACCACAAACCCTATAATCAATATCATGCTGCATGGCCACTGCATCGGTTGGCCCAGTTGGTTGATAATAAATTTCTGATATTTCACCAGTTTCTGGATTGTATCTGACTTGATTTTCGAGATCGTTGTAAGGGCCTGTATACCGATGTCCTGGTAAAGTCCATCCACCTGCTGGTTTTGGTAATTTACCAATCTGCTTGTGAATATCCAAAGCACCTCCATCAAGATCTTTTCTGTTTGTTTTGTAGTTTTTGTTTGGTCGTATTTTGGTTGATAATTGGTTAAGAGCTTGAGAACCGACATTCTGGTTCATTGGATTTAAGAGTGGCTGTCTGTAAGGATCGAGAATCGGCGGTCAGCGACCCATTTGGCGAATCCCTGTTATTTTGCCCAAAGTTAGCCTTGGGTAGACTATTTTCAAAAATCATATTCAAAAGTTCCAACGATTTTGTTTACTTGGGGAATTTGGCAAAAATTAAAAGTGCGGTCAAAACGCGGTCAAAGTGCGGTTTTTTGGTTGATCAAAAGGTGCGATGATGAACCTCCGCCGAAGTCTTAAAATAAAATCAGTTGACCTCAAAATAAAAAGAATTTCAAAGCAATCAATCTTCTACACTACCAATGTTTTAATCTTTTCAAATATGATAGTACAATGGTTTTTCAGGCCATTTAGAAAACACCTTCGGAGACCGCTTTCGATGGCGGCAAAATGTAGCTAATATTCATCAGGACAAAAATGTTCCTGGTATGTCAGTTTTTAACAATTAAGCATTGCAGAGCTAAAATATAGGTCTTAAAGATTTACCAAGTAAAGTTTCAAGGTCGAACTCGGAACGCTTCCCTTCGAAGGAATCGAAACTCTGAGCAATGTTAACGTGCAAGAATGGCGCTGGATTTATAACAAACATCTAACATTATAGTTACAATCACTTGCGTTAAAATATCAAACTAAATTTTCCTTTGACAATTTTAAGTTTGCCGCTTATAGAAATATCCAAGAGCTCATAGGAGACACATCCAGTGCTTTGAACAGATCAGTTTGATGTAGATAGTCCACTTTGGTTATCGCAAGGTAATGTAAACAAACCTGATAAATCAGTTAAACCAGCCGCCTTTGTGTCAAACTATCCATGCATCCAGGACGTTTTCCTACATATTTATCGCATTACAACTTCACGCCGATTTAAGTGTGTACCCCAAATTTTGGGGTTATCAAGTATTCATATATTCAGGCTATTGTTCTTGCCATTGTCGATAACCTTCCGAAGAATCCACGAGCGGAATTCCTTTGATTTAGGTGCGATATGTCTCTTTTGTTTCGAATTTTGTTGCTTGATTGACTTTTTAATCCCCATTGTTACCTGATGAGTATTAAATTTATCCATTAAAATACTCGGACTTGCCTGTTAAATTTGCTGCGGTGTGTGGGAACGCTTACAAGTCTTTTAAGTGTGGCGGACAACTCTGGTTGCATAACATATTTTCGGTCACGCACCGTATTACAAACGAAACAAGCCTGATAAATTTGAAGTTGATTAAAGCTTATAAATACCTAGTCTCCTATGGTATTTTTTTTTATTGAATACTCCCTTGCCTTGAAAATAATTTGGCGTTTAAAGAATTGCTGCGGAAGGTATTTATTAGAACGTTTTATTCATTCAGTATTATCAAAACCTGCGCTCTGCAGTCAAGAGCGAACAACTCTCTTCAAAATGTAAACAACGCAAGCGGTGAATGCATTTAACGGCATAACACAGATTTATCAGCGTATAATTTCACTTTTTTGGACGTTTTCGCTTGCCTTTCAGTTTTTTTGTTTAAAAAAACCTTGCGTTTCAGTTACGTGACTGCAGGGCCCGAAATAACCGCGTATTGTCAGTTCACCGCTTTGCATGACAACTGGATTCGCGGAGCTAATCGAGTGAGACAGGAAATATCTAAAACTGTAATCGACAGATCAAAACTTGCGGAATTCATAATTCCTCGAAATAATTTCGTAGAAACGCTTGTATAGTTTGATTGCTCTGGAGAAATGAATAACTGTTATGATTGAATGAATGGATAACTCTCGGCCGGCCGGATTTTATTAAGCGATAGGCGAGAAAAAGTGCTTCAGCGGCTTGCTTTGTACTTCGAAACCTCGGCAAGAAAAAAAAATCCAATCTCGCTCCACAGTGGTCGAAATTTCTCGTTCAAGATCTCTTTTTGAAGCTCTCAAAACTCTCCTTTTTGAAAAATACGTACCCAAGTCGAAGAAGTTTTGCGAAAGACTTAAATCCATAAACTTCTACCGCGATATGTGCGATAATTCTCTGCAGTTTTATTGACACATTTAGAACAAAAGGATACCTTTAAAACTTCGTGGCCCTGGGCAGCTTAATTAAGCCATTGTTCAATTTCTTTGAATTCGCTTCTGAGTCTTCCGCCATAAAATCTCACCTTCTTTAAACCGAGTCAAAACGAGCACTCCCGAAGGGAAAGTCCGGAGGAATAAACTGAGCCTTCAGGGTACAAAATCCAGCGGTTATGCCCATTTCTGAAATACACACTTAAATCGGCGTGAAGTTGTAATGGTTCGCCAAGGTTTCTTGAATGAAATATTAATTGTATGACTTTAAAAAAAACGAAGGTAGTTTGCTGGAAAGATCGTTGAAATTTTGGAAATAGTTATTACCGCGACAATAATAATAACCGGCAAAGTGCCACATTATAGCTTTTGGCGGTATTTAATCATACAACGTTGCTGAAAGCCATTTTCCACTACAGGGAGAGTTTGAATCGACGTTAGTTTTCACAATTTCAAACAGTTTTTGTTTTTAGTATCTGAAACACGTGAGGCTACATGTGTTAAGAAATCGAAACAAACGGCATTCTGTCATAAACCGTATGTTGATATTCGAGTCCAGTAAATGTAACGCAATCTCAGTTACCCTCTCCCTTCCACCCAGCGTGGTCTTAAAACTTAAACGAGTTAATTTTGCTCAAATTAGTATTTTTCTAAAACGAAGTATTATTTTCACGCTCCGGTAGGAATAATAATATTAAAAAAAACAACAACAACAATAACTTCCCACTCGCGGGATAAACGTTTTGACCTGTTGTCACGATGGGGATGGGGAAGGAGTACGTTTAGAAGTAAAACTTTTTCGCAGGGTATTTTTCAAAGTAAGATCTTTGTTTTAGGTCTTGCTAAACGCAGTTATAAAATGAATTTCATTAGTTCATCCCGGTAGGGGAGCTTTCTTTGATATTGTTTTTTTGGTTTTGTTTTGTTTTGTCATTGACTCTCAGACTTGGGGAGGAGGGGGTAGTCCCACTTCCTGTGGAGGCGGCTCTGATCGCAATATTCTCATTACGTAAGTGGCTTTAGTTCAACCCCAAAACAGTTCCCTTCATTTTCATAGTTAAAAAAAACCTAAAAGGTACTGCTACAGCTGCGGTCGAACCCTAGGCGATACCACTCCACAGATTTCATCCTCTTAAAGGCACCAACCTAAGAGGGAGAACCTGGGAAGGAGGTACCAGTAGAACCTTGGCAATTTTTTGAGGGAGTACCCCTTCTCCCCGTTTTCAACCCGTTTTATAAAACTGGTTGTGGCTAAAACACTTCCAGGAAGCTATTAATAAAAGAGTTACTTTCGGCATGTGCACTGTTTGGCTATTTCCTCTAAGAGTGCCAAGTATGGAGCCTTCTTGCGCACAGGCGGGACAGGTGCATCAAGGCCGAGATCCTCGCACAAGCGCTGAAGCATCGGTAGCTTGAGGACTTTCAAGTTACCACTGAGCGCCATCTCACATAGGTTGTACTGATCGTATACCAGAGGATGGTTGAGCTGAATAGTTTCAACGACCTCCTTCGCTGCACTAAAGTTAGCTTCCTCTTGAGATGCCCGGATATCGGCTTCATCTGCTGGGTCCTTTTGCCGTAGTGTAGCGCTTTGCCTTGAGAAGAAGGACGCAATCTGCCAGCTGGTTAGGAATTCTGAGGACTGGAAAAGTCGCACACCATCTGCTCCACGGGCGCGTCTCATTTCCCTCGCCACAACCTCGGCGTCAAGCTTACGGCCCGTTGTTTGACCGATAGAGAATTTCGCCAGTAAGTAAGACTTTTGCTTTTCGCTGAATCTATACGCCTTCTTTGCTGCTCTGAGGGCCCATCCCTCATTTGGTACAAAGTGACCCTCCTGGTGAGCAACTGGGGCTTTAAGAGAGGGCAATATGCCAACACCTTCTTCCAAATGAGTCTTGTACCCCATTTTCGCTAAATCCATTAGAGAATATTTCTCCGGGGATCGGGAACATTTTTCTACAGACAGATGTTTCTCTAAAGCAGACACTCTTTGGAACACACGAACGCAGCCGTCTTGAGGACAGGAATAAACCCCTGTGGATAGGTCACTGTCTTCCGAAATGCCACCAGATGGCTCGGCCACAGTTGCTGATGTTGAAGCTGTCTGTCCAACCTGTTCTTCAGATTTACATCGGAAGGAAGTAAAATCTCCTTCGGAGAATGATTTCTGAAGTACTTGGTATCGAGGACCTTAGGTAAATAAATTAATACCAATCAAGAGTTGTTTTCTGATTTCTTTTTCAAATCATTTATAAGTTTTTAAAGCAAACATGACAGAAATAAACGTATGTTCCCAATACATGGGTATTCATAGCTCGGTTAGTAGAGCGCTGCCGCGCTAACGTACGTAGAAGTTATGGGTTTTCCCGTTTAAGCCACCCAAAAAATTGAACAAAATGGTAATTCTTTAAATTGCTCTTACAACTGCGACAATCATTTCTTCATTTATCAGAACCAAGAATATTGCGTGGGACTCCAAAGGTATCTGATACATGTACTTGCAGATAATTATTGTATGGTAAGGTTCTCCAATAAAGTAAGGGTCTTACACTTTTGCATTTTAATACAGAACTTAAATTTAGCGACAACTCATACATTAATTCTCAGTAACTCACTTTTAGTTTTAATTCCCATACTTACTTGATGAAGATCCTGGATTGATGATTTTTCCGCGACCAACACAATACGCACGCCAACAGGTAACAGACTCTGTAGAGCTAAACTCAAAATTGTTCAGTTTTGTAATGCCAGTAATAGTTTGCCCACTGTCAGGTGTTTCGATGATCGTATCAAGGGAAACAACTCTTACACCTTTCAATCCACCATGCGATAATAATGCGTCTTTAAGCTCATCGGCAGTGCAAACATCATTGCCTTCATCAATAAACGCCCTGATATGTCTTTTACAGCTTGCAGCCAGCCGGTCTGCTGCCCCTTTTCCGCCTTGGGGATCGCTAAAATCTACGCGGACTACTTTTACTCCAGTGCTCGCTGCCATCTCTCTGCATGCTAGTATCGTGCGAGTGGAGTGGTAACAGCCTGCGTTGTCTTGTCTGAAGTAGGCTTTGTTTATCTCAGGGTGCTCGTGCTTGAGTGTTTCCAAGACATGATGCATTATGGATGCCACAGCTGAACTCCCCTGGCTGCAGGACTGAACTGCGTGGATAAAGGCTTGCCACTGTAGTTCCTCCTCCTTCCGTCTGTACACCACCGATATGTGCCATGATAACCCACGCTTGCCAAACCAGTCCGTTTGGGACTCACGGTATCTATGAGGAAGAAACTTCATCGCCCAGTCGTTGACGATAAAAACTGTCTCCTGATCAAGAGCGTCGATAGCGTCCAAACGAGCCTGGTCCTGGTGAGCCGACCTCAGCAGATGACATTTCCATGACTGGATGGCAAGCACAGAAGCGTTGACTAAGAACAGGGCCTCTTCTTTGTCATCTTGCGTGGCAAACGATGCTCTTTCTACTGCAGAGGAAATGTTCTGAAGAGTTGAGTGCAGGATCTCACATTGCTCACAGCATTCTTCGTGTTTGTGGCTACACTGCTGCTGCAGATCAGGACTGGTGGAGTCACTTAAGGCAAACACACTGCAATGACTCGCAATCTCAGATGAAGAACACACGTGGACCTGTAAGATGTTTAAAACACACAGCATTTATTGTGACAAATCGTGACAATTAAAATCATTCTTTAAATTTTATACTTAAAGTCTTTGTAAAGAATGATTAAATTCTTTCCAATTACTGTATTTATTCGATCAACCGCCCTGGGCGCTTATTAAATTTTTGGACCTTGAGAGTGGGCGCTTATTCGAGGCTGGGCGCTTATTAAATTTTCACCATTTTCAGCAAAAGTAGTATGTTTATTTTGTAACAAAACAATAAATGGTAGTACCAAACGCGAAGATGTAACAAAAGGTTTCTGTAAAATACTCTGAAGAAAACTCCGCCTTCGAAGAAGTCTCTTGAGTACTTATTCAATATTTTTCGGGGGGTTAGAGGGGGGAAGGGGTGGGGTGGTGGTGGGCGCTTATTTTAGTTTGCGTGGGAGGAAAAGGGGGTGGGCACTTTTTCGAGGCTGGGCACCTAATCGAGGTGGGCGCTTTTTCGAGGTTGGGCGCTTATTCGAAAAAATTCGGTATTATTATTTTTAATTAAGCCTTACCTTAAAATCACTTTTAAGGTATAATTTTGAACCCTTGAGCAATTCCACGTTCTGCAACTCCCACTCTTTCCCGAGACCGAGCTCTCCAAGTCGGCGGACTAAATTCTCTAAGTCTTCAAAGGCACGCGCACCGTCTGCGGCCACGTAGTCAAGTCCTTGGAGAGATTTTCGGACCGAGGCCTTGCATTCCTCCAATACACGAAGCATAGTACGCTCACTGAATGGTTTAAAGCCAGTTTCGTGGCAGTACTGAGCGTAGTGACGTGCTATTCTTTGGGGTATCATCGTCCTTATGACGTTTGGTATCTCAACCAGGTGGCCAGAAGAGAGTTTCAACGTTTTCTGCCCAAATGGTAGATCCTGCACCAAATGCGGACTTGTTATATACGATAAAAAATGGTCAAGTTGCTTCAGATCAACCTTTATCCTCGGCGAAGGGTGGTGCGTTGTGGGAGCCCCGCTACCATACTGTAAGCGATGCAGGTTGGCCAAGCTATAGCGATATCTAGTTAAGCCTGGTATAAATCTTGAAATATCATTGAAGCTGGCAACGCCTGACATGATAGACAAGATCTGCCTTCTTGTCTCCCACCCTTGAGCTTTACCGTATGCCTCTGCTAAGGCCTGAAGATAATTCTTGGACGTTTGTGATAATTCATCAAGTTTAAGAGCTTTGTTCATGGCAGGGGACGAGACGACCGCTAACCAAAGAGAACCTGCATAATTGGGTGTAAGATCTTGTAGGACTGAAGAAAAGATCTCCACTGTCCTTTTGGTGTATCTCTTCTTAGTGCTCTCTCCAGCTTTATCCCATTCCATCCAGGGTTGAGTTATTGGCGGGATGTTCTTCGAAACCAGATATTGGTTCAACTTTTTACGAGGTTCTTGCATAGTGGTTGGGGCCTCGTCACTCGTGGAAGAAACAAGACTTCCGGTATCCGGACTGAGGAACGTCTCATCATCCCGCCCTCTTGACGATATCTCCAGCCTCTTCAGTTCAGTTGCAAGGTCATCAGACGATAACTCACTACTAGTTGTTTCTGCACTTGAACGGCCTGTTTCCCCCTCTACCTGAAACAGTTCAAACAGATATATTGTGTAATTACTATAAAGCATGATAAAACGTTTATTTTGTTTTATTTTATTCATAAGCCAACACCCACACAAACCCGTTAAGAAAGAAAGAAAGAAATGAAAAGAAATCCCCTAAAGTAAAAACGGATTAAAAAGGAAATGAAAGAATGAATGATGAATTTCTTTTTGGAAGGAAAACATTTCATACCATCGTTAAAGGAGCCACTTAAGCGAACCATTTACACTAGTGCTTCTTATTACTACTTACCAACAAATGGGGCTCGGGTAACTCTTGCAGGTGCGAGACCCCGGGGACGGGCTCCACCCCACCTGAAGCAAACACTAGAGTTTGGTTGGGCATGGCCTGTTTGCTGATATACTCGTTGCATTGTTTACAAATTGCTTTAAATGGAGAAACAAAAGCAACACAAAATGAACAGACGAACAGAAATTAATGTCAATATACTGTATAAACAAATACATTTAAAACATACATAGAAAGAAGAGAACTTCCTGCCCGCAAGACCAATAATTTTGAATGAGGACTGCAAGGTGTGCTTGGATTACCCGCACCCCCAAGGCAAAAATGACCCCTGCGTAATACAAACAAGCGACACGTGATAATTAATACATCTTAAAAGCGCCTTTCCCTCTCCTTGCACGCTCTCTCCTCTCTTGTCACTGTCTCGTGGAAATTTCTTACTGTTTCTTTAATAGAGTGCTAGCAAACTCCTCGCCTTGTGTGCCACCTTATATGTGATTCTTAACCGTGAAAAATTACCATTATCTAACCAATCTTCGCAGAAAAGTTTGCAACTTACGTGATCCAACTGGAATACATGTGTTCGTGGTTTTGAAAATAAACGCCGACTTCAAGCTATCCACTCGGTGGCTCCCTTTAGCAGTTGTAGTTTTATGTACTGCTAATTCTTTGGGCACTGTACACATGGTCTTCCCTGTCCTCCAGCGGATGCCGAAATCAGCCCTGTGCCTTGGACAAATGCTCAAGGAATAGTGATGTTCTTCCACAGAGAAAACCCCTAGAAGGAGAATTTGTTGAGAATAACCACCCTCAAGTGCATGATGATAAAAAGTAAAACGTATAATAATAATATAGCTGATAAAAAGACCAAAATGTTATATTTTAGGGTGGTATTTACCTGCTCTGGCTAACAGCAACTTTATTTCAGATCCTAAACCCTCATCTGCGCTGAGGTTTAAGGTCTTTAAATGGCCAGTTACATCTTTTGTACAGTCTTTGAGCGCAATACATTCCAGCTGACCAGGATAATCTGTGGACTGACCGCAAGGTGTGCCCTGGGAAGGGGTGACCTTACCTAGAAGCGCTTTGTAGCTACAGTGAGCCATTCAAGAAAAGATGAGACCGAGTTAAACAAGGATATATGACCAACGCTGTATTTTCAACCTGTTGCGAAATGTTGTTGCACAATAGTGACGGGTGTGCTCGTGCGCACGGTTGCGTGACTTTCTGGTAAATTTCCTGTGCGCCAAGCATGCACGCATTTCGAAGCGCCACAAATGGATCTCAATATGAACTTTAAAGCCTCTGATGTGTTTTTACTGAAAGTTTGCAATGGTGGACACAAAATGGAGAAAAGGAAAAGGTAAATGTAAATTTCGTTTTCGGTTTCAGTCATTTCATGGTGTCAGTGCCAATTTTACAATAGCGCCGAATTAGTGCAGTCTTTGTTTGTTTGGGTTCGGATTACTTTGTTTAACTCCTTTTCACTTCTGTGCAATTCAACGAAAAGTCGTGAGTTGATAGTATTAAAAATATTTGGAGTACTGTATTGCTCGCATCCTGAGCGCTTGAGACATCGAAACAAGGTTGCATTTACAGGATACGGCGCTTTAGGAAGATCAAGTAACTGAAGTAAAAATTCCAGGCAGTCTTGAGATATGCGGGGTTAGTAATTCTTTTCAACCGATCTTTCTTTTGAAACTGTTTAGGTCTGAGAGGCCAAATGTGTTTATTGCGTTTAACTTAATCTAAAACGACTTGTGAATTTCAAACGAAAGAAGATATGGAAAGTGCCCTTCTGATCGAGTGACGGGACGAGAAAAATGTTTTTTAATGTTTGTTGACAAGCGCTGATAATATTACAAAGTTAACTGACTTGTCTCTTAGAAAGCGTACTGAGATAGACCTTGAAACTTTACTTGGTAAATCTTTAAGACCTATATTTTAGCTCTGCAATGCTTAAACTTAAAATTGTCAAAGGTAAATTTAGTTTGATATATTTTAACGCAAGTGATTGTAACTATAATGTTAGATGTTTGTTATAAATCCAGCGCCATTTTGCACGTTGATATTGCTCAGACTTCCGAATCCTTCGAAGGGAAGCGTTTCGAGTTCGACCTTGAAACTTTACTTGGTAAATCTTTAAGACCTACATTTTAGCTCTGCAATGCTTAATTGTTAAAAACTGACATACCAGGAACATTTTTATCCTGATGAATATTAGCTACATTTTGCCGCTATCGGAAGCGGTCTCCGAAGGTGTTTTCTAAATGGCCTGAAAAACCATTGTACTATCATATTTGAAAAGATTAAAACATTGGTAGTGTAGACGATTGATTGCTTTGAAATTCTTGTTATTTTGAGGTCAACTGAGTTCATTTTAAGACTTCGGCGGAGGTTCATCATCGCACCTTTTGATCAACCAAAAAACCGCACTCTGACCGCATTTTGACTGCACTTTTAATTTTTCTCAATTTTCACAAATAAACAAAATAGTTGGAACTTTTGAATATGATTTTTGAAAATAGTCTACCCAAGGCTAGCTTTGGGCAAAATATCAGGGATTCGCCAAATGGATCGCTGACCGCCGATTCTCGATCCTTACAGACAGCCACTCTTAATTTGTCCAAAGCATAATCTATAGCTTTTTTCTGTAATTTAGGGTTTCTGAGCGCTTCTGACCCGTAATATCTCCCCATCTCAACTGCTTTTTTACCCATCCAAGGAGGCCCGTGATGTACAAACGCATCAAGAGCAGTACCAGCTACTGTGTCTATTACGCCTGCCCCTAGGACAGGCTGACCTAGTTTCCCTTCTTGACAAACTTAAACTTTTTTATTCCACATTCAGCACAAGTGCACCAAAACATAAGTCTACCATTTTTGGCAGTTTTATAACCCGAAGGTTCTACACATTCTGTTTGCTTTTTCTGTTTAACACAAGAAGATTTCACCATTATTATATATTTATGTTATATAATTATTGTCTAATCACTATCTAGAACGTAAGTTTCATGGCTGCTATCTGACTCATAATCACTCTCACTCAATGGCTCACAGTTGCAGTACTCGAAACATCCATATTGATTCATATAATGTGGAGTAACTTTCTACAATAAACACAGAACTTTTCAGTCATCTTATATATATGGATTACATAAAATAGTTTATCAGAAACTGGTGATTTATCATTTGATTTGTAAAACTGAATTTGGGGTTATGTATAATGTCTAATAATGATCTACCCTTTTGTCTCTCTAGAAGATAATATAAGCACCAATAACCGCATAAAACACTGTCTCTTTCTTGTATTTCATCTGATGCGTGCACCATTTTTTTACCGCTTGTTTTCAGATAATTTTTGATTTCATTGGGCATGATTAATCCAAACGGGTCAAAATATTCACAATATTGTTTATCCACGTTTTTATGACAAATCCAATGACTGCCCCCGCCCATTGAATCATCAAGATTAATTATTCCTGTTTCCAATCTGTGTATTTTGTCTGGTAAATTATCACGGCTGTCGATACCCCTAAAATATTTTATTCCTAATTGTTTGACCCATTGTAACAAATCAATATTCGATAATGGGTTGTTTATGAATCTTACAGTATTGTTCCTAGAATTGGGATTGAATTGAATGGGCTGTTTTTTCCGAGCAGCAGTCCCTTAATCCCATACCAACTGGATTTTCCCATGTTCCAAAAAAAGGTGGTGACATGTAGGGATATGGATGATGCATTCCGTGGCCATTAGTTGTATCGGGAACATAAACAGATGTTGTATTAGCGGAACCGGTTCTGTCAGCCTGCAGTCCTTTACCAAGGAGTTTTGAGGCTAATTCAATGGCGATTGGTATACCAATGGCGGCAAGGGCTCCAAGAAACCCCCCATTAATTTGTTTTTGTGTTGGTTTGATAACTAGTTGCCCACCAGACTGTAAAGCCTCTGAAATCTGTTTTTTCTGGCCTGTGGATAGTAAATGTTTGTACGCAATCAATTGTGCTATTTTATCCTGTGGAATAAGAAAACCTCCTCGTTGACCTTTCCCGAATATTTTATCCACACCGAGACTGGCTAATCCTGATAACGCTGAGACGGTAAACAAAGTGTTGCATATATTATTTACAAAGGACTGTTCCTGAATCATGTGGACAAGGACATGAAATGTTATGTCAAAACAAAAGATTCCAGACTGAAGAAAAATGCTCCTTGAGAAATTTGATGGGCCATCGAGTGTTCCACAACCAATGCACTTGTGTTGTGATAACTGTGCAGCTGAGTGCAAGTGTAGTTCATTAGACTGTGGAAAACTGACAACCTTTCCTGGGATCAGTAATGAAGGAAAAGAGGATACCCCAACAAGGAAAAGACAAAGCACAACACAACAAAGGGACATCCTTTATGAAAAGCTTCATGCTTATCACAAGGTACTGGTTTATGAATTGATAAACAAGTCTGAAAGTGGTCAACTGAAAACCCTTACAAATCCCCAGTTTCTTTTGGGATTTACTGAACTTCAGATTTCCCAAGTTATGGACAATGCAGAGAAGATTTTTAGCATTGATGATGTATATTTTTTTGTAGAAATATGGAATTTGAAGCATGCACATAAGATTTTAGAAATCTTAAGTCAAGTGTATGGAGATGTATTAGAAATAGAAGACCTATTTGATGATGACCAAATCCACGGGGATTGCGATTATGAACTTGATGACCTAAATGAACAGTGGGACAATTTATTACATGATGATTCTTTGTTTGAACTGGCTATTGATAATATGTCTTTGTCCCAACTTGAAATAAGTACATGTGATGTCTCTAACAGTTCTTTAAATCGGTCCGGAAATTGTGAAGTACCAGGAGCTGCCATGGATGTACTTGAAAACTTGGCATTTGCAGAGTAGGATATTGTTATGAGTCCTTGTTTTCATTTCTTGCTTTTCTTTTGTGTCTTTCTACTTTGTTTAGAGGGGGGGTGGGAGGGGATGAGGGACCTGCTATTTTCCCTTAGAAATCTTAAGTGATGCACATTTTTCATTCCTGAAATAAAATGTTTTTTTTCATACAAACTGAAAGATGTAAAACAGTAACAAAAGTGGAACATTTCTGGACAGGGTCATCAGTGTGATAGTATGGTATAATATTGCTTGATACCTTTCACACCTAATTCAAGCCAATGTGATAACTTACTTGGTAGCGAGATGCTATTTTTTTTCTTAAAGTATCACAGAAACAAGCTCTATAACAGTTCCATACAGCATTTCAGAACTACCAGCTGTATACCCATTACATTCTTAGCTGCCATTACAGTTTTGACACCCATTTGACTGGTAAAAGGTCCCTGTTGGGTGATCTTGCTTCCACAAAAAACCATGACTAATAATCATACATATTCACATGGCCTTAACATTTCACTGATGCAACTCATTCATGTATCTCCTATGTCCCCACCCCCCTTACAATTCAAGCGTTGAGCTACTTTCCACCAAGGCAAAGCTTCTAATTCATAAAGACTGGTAATTTCAAGACAAATGAAAAGGCTTTTTCCGTGTGGGTAAAAAAAAACAAGCAAACAAACAAACAAAACAAAACCATGCAATCTTATTGGTAGGGTAGACTTCATCTTTTTCTGTCAATGGTCAAAAATCTGCCTGGTTAGACTGAACCGAATAAGGCCTTTCAATTTGGCTCCTGACTGCAATTTCCAAAAACTTTTGCCTCAATAGAAAGTACTCAAGATTAATACTTTTCTTGTAACACTGCAGCTCTCTCCTCAAAGAAATGTCTAGTGGCCTGATCTGGAGTATAAATCAGTTCAGTAATGTAGAGTGTTTCAATAATACTGCGCATCATCGTGACTTGTTACCACGGATGATATTCCTCTTATGTTGGTTGATCGAGCTATATAGTTTAGTCATGTCCAGGTTCTTAAAGGGATCCCGCTCAAAGTTTGTAAAGTGCTGATACCTTCGGTTAGGTGAAAATGTAAACACATCAGATTCCAAAGCTCGTTTGACAAGTTCATCCAGATCTCTTTCAGTTGAACTGCTAGTGTGCTGCCCAGAACTACGTATACGTTTAATTTCTTGATCAACAACACCTGACATTTCTGTTGTCCCATTTTCAGAATGCGAAATTCGCTCAACTGCTTTGTCTGTCACATTTGGGCCTAGATTTTTTACGGCCCCTTTATTGAATAAGTTGCTGTGCCCCACTTCTAAATCATGTGGAATGTTATTTCCTCTCCCTCCTCTGTTGTTGACAGATCGGTTCCAAACAAACCGTTCACGGTCTCGTGGAGATAACAGTGAGTCGGCACAAAAGGACTGGAACAAACACTCCAGCGCATATTTGTTGCTGCTATGGCCATCTGCTCATCAACCATCTGATCAGCAACATATAGCGGTACTGACGCATTAATCTTATACCGTCTCCTTCCTTACCTGCATCCAAGAAATTAAGAAAGAATAAGCCGTCTGCCAATAGGGCACAGTTGTAACTGAATACATCATCACCACTTTCATCAGTTGTACTTTGACCATTGGAAATCACTGCTTCACTAGAATCATTAGCTATACATGCTTCATCTGAAGTGAGAGGTTGAGGATTGTGTGATGCTTCATGTCTTCTCCTACTGGCACCATCATATCTGAAGGGGAACTCACAACCAGGGAACCTGCATGGAAATCGTCCATTTGCTGTTCGGGGCTGTTCATCAGCAGTACCTTGTCTTTGTTGCACAGTCAAGATCTGATCAAGAAGCTTATTAACTGACTTGTCATCAAAAACAAACTTGTCCACAATCAGTGCTGCAGCATTATGCAAGTACTGCAGTTTGCTAAGTTTACTTTGTTTGTGCAAATTATCAGGTAAGGTAAACTTGCTTGGTTGGCTGCATTTCCCAGTAAAACCAAGTTGTAACATTGCTGCGGCAATGACTCTTGATTTGATCACAATTTCCAGAAAATCTCTGTCTGGGCGATAGGCACTTTGAGGTTCTGCTTTCACGTTACGGCGGTTGATGAGCGTACAATCAGAGTACAAGGTACAGCAGTCTCCCTCTGACTTTCCTGTAAAGAACCTTTTGAAGACAAGCTATGAATAGAAATAGAAAATGAGCAAACATTTTAAAAGCAGATAATGTTGTACATTTCATAACATGGCAGGTGTTGTTTCATATGTTGTTTAATTTTAAGTTGCAGAATTGTCATAACATTCCTTTTAATCGTCTTAAAACTGATTTGGAAATTTTTAACCAGTATTATATTTTAACAAAAACAAAAGCAAGTACATGCATAATCAGTGTAAGATACTACTGGCTTTGCACTGATACAGGCAGCAAAAAAAGGAATGCAATAATTATGTGATAGGCAGCATTTTAGCATTTTACCCTAATAAATAATGTACATGCGAACTGCAAGAGGTTTATGATGGTGTTGGTTACATTTTAAAGGAAATAGATGGAGTTTTAAGGCAGTAACAAAACCAACCAAGAAACAAATAAAATTTTCTATAGTTATCTTCAAAGCTTACAGACAAAATTTTCACTCCTGCGTGCCAGTCTCCAATTTGGAAGTTCATTCCCTCCAGGCGATCTTCTGGGGTGTGGCCATTGGCAACTGATGCGGTGACATTCACTGTACGTTCTACTGTCAGTTGATCTCCACAAAATAGTTGTGGGTCAACTGATTCATGGCCGTCACTTGGGAGGTAGGTGTAAAACTGCTGCAGGATTTCTAGCATATCTTCGTTTGCATTTTCATTTTTAAATATTATTCCAAGTGGAACCTTTGAAAGAGAAGCGAGTTCAGAATTTAATACAAAAAAATTACAGGGTCAGTAGGGGAAGCACATAATACCGTATTTATTCGATTAACCGCCCTTATTAAATTTTTGGACCTTTACGGTGGGGTGGGTGGGCACTTATTCGAGGCTGGGTACTTATTAACTTTTTCTGCCTTTAGGATGGGCGCTTCTTTCAGGTGGGCGCTAATTCGAGGTTGGGCGCTTATTCGAATAAATACGGTAGTTGATAATAATTATTGTTACACTTACAAAAAAAAACTGTCCACCCTCCATTTTCTGCATAAACAATTGGGGCCCTTGGGTTAAAAATTAATTCCATTGGCACTTAGGGTTGGGGGGTCCTTCTGATGGTCTTCTGTATGTGAAGGCTAAACCTAAAAGGGGTACTACTTCATTCCCCTGGTACCACTATAAGTTAGGGTAAGGATTATTAGCCGCCAATAGTTTCTGTATTCTAAAGTAGGTAGGCGAAGGGATACCTTTTCAAATAAAAATGGTACAGAAAAGAGTAATTGGTTACATATGCCAGTTGGCAAGCTAAGTTCAGTTTGAAATTCCACAAAAATTATTAGAAAAATTAATACACACTCTACCTACCACACTTTCTTAAAGTGTTTTGGCCTCACCAAAGGTTTTCCAATGACCCAACTAATTTGGGTAAAGTGTGGATTTTTCCAATGGAACTTTTGAAATTTGCAGAATGTATCCAGTCTCAAATTTACACAATTTATCGCAATTAAATCTCATAAAAACCAAATGGAGCTATATTAATTAGGTATTTGAAACGGGTATGTACTATGAACAGTAGCACAAAAATTATAATTCAACAAGGATAAACATGAAATTGATTTCACAGTTCTTAAAGACATAAATAGTTATTTTTTAAATATTGTATTAAAAACCAACAACTTCGTATTTTCTGTTAGGGTGTTTCACTATAGGAATCAAAACCATTAATACCTTTGTGGATTTTTGTGACATCTCCTTGTTGTGTTTGTGAGGGATATGCTGAATACAGACATTCTTCAGAGGTTCAAAGGCCTCAAAGTGTTGAACAAGTATCCTTGAAACAAGAACGATGTAGTTGAATCTTCGTCGTTGGTGATCCGTTGCACTTGGAAGGAAACTGCTATTGGAGACTGTAGCCAAGCCACACTAAGGGCCATCATTAGGCAGGTCATTTCCAGAGACCCTGTTAATAAACATTTTGTGGTTGACCCAGTGTACGTCACGATTTTGCTTTGACATTGTCATGTTCTTTCTGCTGATCATGGCCTGGTATTCTTCTGAAAGAACTTTCTCCACTACTTTACTTGGGTAGTTGATGGTCAGTTTCACCGTCGTAGTTGTGCTTATAGCATCGTTTGGTTTCGCCTTTGCTGCAGGAGTTGACGTTAACGGTGGAACAAAAAAATTTAAAACAGAAAATGATCCTCCTGGCATCGGGCCATATGTATTATCAAGAAGTGAAGAAGTATAAGTGGTAGGTGTTTTTGCGGCGCTGTTTACACCAATTCCAGCGCTCGTTTCAACCAGAGTTCTCGATTGAGGTACAACTGGAGTGACAAGGACCGGGGGCAAATTGAAGCTCAATGACTTAGCGGCACTTTTAGCACCACTGCCAGCGCTCTTTTCCGCCAAAAAGGTCTGTGTTGACTTTGATGGTTCACACGCTGCGACAATCTCCGATGTTAAATCTCTCCTTAATCGCTTGCTTCTTAAGCCTCCTTTCTCAAAGTCGCTTCTAATTTCATTTTTTATCATCTGAAAGTTTTCGGTGATTTTTTCGAAACGTTTGAGTCGTCTCAGGCAGGTAGCTGTGCAAATAAATAACTCACTTGATGAATACACAGACACATCAACGTCCAGAGCGCGTTTGATGAGCCCTGCAATGTCGACTGCGCTTTTTCCAAACACACGGACTCGGTCCTTTCCTAAATTACAGCCGCAAAGAAAACAAAAAAATTCGCTTCTCACAACTTTCTTTGGAGTCTGATCCATGCATAGGCATGGAATGAGAATATGGAATCACTTAAGCCGTATTTTACGGTCGAATAAATATTCCTGTCGAGCGATCTCTTTTCGCGGGAAATAATTCGCACCAGGTGCCGTTCCCGTTATATCACAGCCCGTGATTAGCTAATCATGACACAATGACTAACCGCTAATTGGCTTATTCAAACAATCCAGAACATAAATGTCGGCTCTGTTTAGCAGACGTCCGTGGGGGAGAAATGAATGCGTGACAAACGAACCCCAAAGGACGTCTGCGGGGAGGCTACTTTGACCTCAGAATAGCAGACCTCGAAAACGTAGTCTGTGTATTACTCGAAAAACCTCAGGAATCTTGGCACTGCTCCTTTGTAAAACATTTTGTTAGTGTTTTTTCCCTGGTCATGTCAGCCATTGTGTTACGAATTTGCTGGGCTTATGAGTCACGTGAGAACACAAACTTCAGTTTCAACAGTTGTCTTCAACGCTTCGTATTTATTATTTTGAAGCCCGACAGGGCTACCTTCGCAATTTC
Source organism: Porites cylindrica (assembly GCA_964035525.1). Taxonomy (NCBI): domain Eukaryota; kingdom Metazoa; phylum Cnidaria; class Anthozoa; order Scleractinia; family Poritidae; genus Porites; species Porites cylindrica. The sequence goes on along the minus strand of OZ037776.1, from coordinate 18,211,451 downwards.
TTTAGTTTTCGACCGGCCCATGTCGCAGACAATGACTTATTTTTCAGGGGATTTGGTTTTGCTTTTGATGGGAGCCTGCGAAGCAAAAGACAACATTTCCGGTGGCATGTGCATTTATCAAAGTCCCTATGGCGTGAGCAAAAATGTTCTCTATAATGCCTCAACATCATAAAAATAGTATTCTGAAGCTGGTGGTAGGTAGGTTGTTGTACTTGGTTTTAGGTCATTTTATTTTTGTAGTATTTACATTCACCAGATCTGTCATTTTTCCTGCAAATGTAATTGAAAACAGATCTGTCATGTCTTCACGTACTGGTCCATTTGATCGCAGTGAGAGATGCTCATTGTGAATGAAACCGCTCTGTACCAGAGGTTTTTTCTCACGGTCGCTCGTGCTGGCGGCATTAAATGTTTGGAGGACCATCAACAACTGTTTATACCAAACAAAATATGGTTGCTATTTAGTTTTGCTCACTCGAGTTAAAATAAATGTGCTGTGGCTATATGGGCAGTAACCGGTCAAGGTTTAAGAAAGAGTAAATGACCGGAAGTCTGATATTTTTTGTAAATTTTATGAAATCGAAGAGTTCTAGCTAATTCAAACCATTGTATGTTGATTAGGAAATGTCAAGTGATCCTGAAATGATTTATAGATGTGAAGTCCAGCGCTTGGCTTATGCTGGGCTCCGAATACGAAACCATGTGTTGTGACACGAATTTTTTCAGGTTGACTGCTGGTCAACGTGTTAAAAACACTAAATGACCAGCAGTCCAATATTTTTTAAAAAAATTATCAAATCGAAGAATTCCAGTCAGTTTAACCTGTCAAAGATCAACCATCACAGCAACCGGTTTTGTAGGATTTCTCCACCATTTCTACCGTTGTACTGTCTTAGTCATGAGTCGAGAGATGTTTGTGACAATGTCATGCAAAGTAAGGTGTGACAAGTGTCATAAAACATAGTTTCGTTCTCCGGGACTAGCATAAACAAAGTGCTGGACTTGAGATCCTATAAAATTAAATCATTTCAGGATTGCTTGACATTTTGTAATCTACATACGATGGTTTGGATTAGCTGGAATTCTTTGATTTGATAATTTTTAAAAAAATCATCGCACTGGGGTCATTTAGTGCTTTTAACACGAAGATTAGGTTTCACCCAGTTTAGGTTAGGAAACAATTGAAAGAGATTAATTTCAAAAGCGATCAATTCACTCCAGGGTTTAAGGAGAGGGTATTCCCTATTTTTTAGTTTTATATCGATCCCCTTCCCCGTTTCCAGGCCGTGTTCAGATGCATTGTAGTATTAAATATCCTAGACTAGACACTTGCCCAATCTCAGACCTTTTCAATACTCTGTACTTGGTGAAAAAGAAAGATTTTTTGGAAAAGCAGTTATTCTGTTAAATCTCACCTTAGGATTGTAACGATTCTGATCTGATAGTAAGCCACAGCTTCCTGTCGATGTCCCATCCTGTTCTCGGTAAGTGACTATAATTATTATGGGAACTGGTCTATCGCTTCCCTTCAGTATTCATTTACAGTGAAACGCCGATTTTACGATTGTCAATGTAACAATATTTCTGATTTAATGATCAACATTCTGTGCCCCGGCCAAAGTTACAATTTGGCAGCAACATGTAAATGTGCAGAAGTGCTTATCGAGAAGCGCAAGATTTAAAGGGAAATTCTCAAGTCGGACAGCTTTTTCCTGTTAGATAAAAGCAGGGGCACCCACCGATTATTTTCGGTAAAAATCAGTTTAGAAGCAAGTTGAGCCAGACTTTTTGAATAATCGAACACACAGGCCCTCGCATTTTCGAATCGTGTATCTGAATAGATTTTCAGCCCCTAAAACACCACCTAAAGACTCGCAACAAGGCAAAAGTAGTCCCTTACGTTTTCGGAAATGAGATATTTGCAATTTTTGGCTCTCAAAAAGGACACCTAGCAATTTCGGAAGAGCAAATGATTCGTTTGGGAAGTTTCTAGAATGTGCTGTCCAGCTAGCAATTTCTGAAATGAAGACATCATTCCCTAAATATTTTAGCTAAGATATCCGAACAGATCAAATTCGTCCAAGTGATAAAAACATCTCTTTAGATAGTCTTTAAACATTACAAGGAGCCTAGAAATGTTTCTTGTAGGCTCTTGGCTCGAACTGCTCGTTAGGTGCCACTGATAAAAGGTATAATCAAACCTGGTTTTGAAATAGAATATATTGTCGATCTTTACATAGCGAGAGAGAAGAAACAAAGCCGACAATGAACAATGAAAATACTGAAAATGGTGTGGAAGGTGATCACCAAAGTTGGATCAACATTCTACAAAATCCGGAAGATTTCAACGTAAAACAGAAACCCTCTGGAATACGCGAAAATAAAATGTTCACTCTGGATATGAGAGAAATTCCAATATCATCCGCCAAAGCTGATGACAGTGGAGCATATATTTCCAAAGGAAATGGCGTATGGTATGTCAATATACGAGACTCTAAAAATTACAGGAAAGAAATCGGTCCAGCAAACGAAATATATGAGTTAAAACAGGAGTAGCACACAAGTAAGAGCAATCCTAAGTTCTCCCGCGCTATCACCACAGTTAAAGGTTATGCTGAAAAAGAACCAAGGCCCTTTTATGTTGTCACGTACAAATGGGCAGATGGGGTGGATCAACGCTTCGACCTTCCTCGGCATGGGAATGCTACCAAACCAACCAGCCGCCAATACTACAGGAAAGATCCCACTCTTTTTTTAAAGGTCGATAATCTGATCGGTAAGGGATTATCAACGGATCAAGTTTATGACTCCATTGCCAGAGCTGGAGCTAGTACGGTTAGTGAAGCTATACCTGGTCCCAAGTTAATTGACAACAGAAAGCTGTTATCAAAGAAAGAAACTTAACCTTGACTAGTTCCAGTAGCAACAAACAATTCAAAAGTGAAGCAGAGGAGATGATTTCCTGCCTACAATCGGTTCCTTTCCTCCAAAGTGCAACTTTCACCAAAGAAAGTTATGTTCTTTCAACAGTCTCTCCAACATGATCAATGACTTCTACCGCTTCTGCATAAATGGGAATTCGGTACTCCGAGTAGACACTACATGTGAACTTGTTGAAGGGCTCTGGCTCACTGACACGACGTACACAAACGAACCCTAATTGATTTAAAGGGGAAAAATCCGGAGTTCCCTGGGCCAAGCTTTTGGCATTTTCGTAAGACCAGAGAATGCTATCAAAGATTTGCAGGCGAGATTGTCATTAAGAAGCCAGAGCGGCTCAAAATTAAAAAGATCGGCCATGACTTAGATAAAGCCTTATCTCAAGGACTGTGTGACGTTTTCAACGAAGCTAAAAGGGTCTGGTGCACTCAACACACGCAAGAGCGTGATGTCCACAAGCTCAAAACTATTGGGTGTACCCAGCGTTCCCAGTCAAGGGTGATGTCTGATATATACGGGACGCAAGATGCAGTTCTTTTACAGAATGGTTTAGCAGACAAGGACGAATGCGATTTTGATGCTAAACTGGAAAGCTTGAAGCCGGTATGGGAAGAAATAGCCCCAGGTTTCCACCATTGGTTCAAAAGCAACAGATCTAAGCTGTTCAAGATTGCCTCGTTCTTTCTGCCAGAGAAAATCTCGGCATTGAAGGCAGATTTTACACGAACGGCCTCAAATTAAAACACAAGCTTCAGAAGAAGAGAATGGCCGAAGAGGACGTCCCGAAAGAGATCGCAGCCGCTACTGCCCAGTTGTTCACATGGGCAGAGGAGTTTTACTTGGAAGAAGAGAGGGCAATACAAGGCCTCGGGAAGTACCGTCTTGCTCCCGGCTATGACCATTGTCAAGTCGATGACGTAAAGTGGAACAGATGGGGCCCAGCAAGGCAGGCACTGTAATGTATTAAGCCGCTAAGTATGCTGGGATAGAAAAACCATGTACTTTTGATAGCGGCAGCCATGTTACGTTTGCAATGAAATTGGTTGAGTTAAATCTGTTTGTTTGGTTACTTATTACTCTTGGGATCACTAAATTGGCGACGAGGACAAAGAAATGGAAAAGAACGTGTTACCGAAGTTTGATTGTTTCTCTGATCCAGGGACGATTGGCCCTCAATGGAAAAGGTGGCTAACTTCATTCGAACTGTACGCCGACGGGAAAGGACTTATTATAAGCGAAGGAACCACAGCAGCAACTAAACAGAGGTGAAGAGCAATGTTACTCCACCTGGCTGGGCCTGATGTAGAGAAGATATTTACCACCTTCAATTCACTGAAACCGGGGATGCTACAAATTACGCCAGTGCTGTTGAAGCTCTCAACGCCTATTTCATGCCACAGGTAAATTCAGCGTTCGCCCACCAGACCTTTCATCGGATCACGCAAAACCCAGGTGAGACAGTTCAATAGTTTGTCACTTGCTTAAGGAAAGCAGCTAAAGATTGTGATTTTGGCACTGATACCGACAACCAGATAAGAGATGCAGTTTTGAATAAGTGTACTTCCACTTACATCAAACGAAAATTGCTTGAAGAAGGCCAAGGACTGAACTTAACACGCACCCTAGAGGTTGCAGCAAAATGCGACAAGATAGAAACCCAACTGGCTGCCCTTTCAGTAGAGGGCGAAGAATCAGAAAGTATCAATAGAATCAATGAGAGAAGTAACAATCCGAGTACTAGCACACAAGGGCGATTCCAAGGGAGAGATAAGATATGTTATAGATGTGGTTTATTGGGACATTTCGGTCGTGATCCCCAGTGCCCAGCAAGAGGCAAAACATGTAGAAAGTGTCGCGGGAAAGATCATTGTGAAAAAGTTTGCAAGACAAAGTCATATGCTCGTCAGGTTGGGAGGGAACCCGATGACAATGACCCTGGACCCCAGCATGACTATGCATTCAGTATTACAGAAGGAGAACACTCAGAAATGGTCACCGTACAAGTAGGAGGAGTAGACTTTAAGATGTTAATAGACTCTGGGGCAAACAGCAACATTATTGACGAGGGGACGTGGGAACATCTAAAGGTGAAGGGAGTGAAATGTGAATCACAAGCTGCTAATCCAGGCACGAAGCTGTACCCATATGCGTCTAGTCAACCACTACCAGTTAAGGGTAGTTTAAAGTGTACAGTGAGTGTTTGTGATAGATCCACCAAAGCTGAGGTCTTGGTAATTAAAGGTAGAGGGATGTCCCTGCTTGGAAAGATAACAGCCACAGAAATGAGAGTGTTAAAAGTTAGCCTTAACATTGCTATGGTAACAAGTAAAGCTGACAGTTTAAAACAGCAGTACCCAGAGGTATTTGAGGGTGTCGGAAAATTGAAAAACAAACAGATATCCCTGGATATAGACCCACTGTAAAACCTATTGCACAGCCTTATAGAAGGATACTATGTAATCTGAGAGGAAATATCCGAGATAAGACCACAGAACTGTTGGACATGGGAATAACTGAACCAGTGGAGGGCCCAGCCCCCTGGGTCAACCCTGTGGTGATCGTCCCAAAGAACAATGCGCAAATCCGCCTATGTTTGGACATGAGACAGGCAAACCAAGCAATCATGCGAAGACGATATCCAATTCCCACAGTTGACGAGGTGTTACATACCATGAATGGTTCTAAGGTCTTCAGTAAATTAGACCTCAAATGGGGGTACCACCAGTTGGAGTTGAGTCCAGAATCCAGGGAAATCACAACCTTTGCTACACCTGATGGTTTGCTTCGATATAAGCGCTTGCTCTCTGGCGTCTGTCCAGCCAGTGAACAATATCAGCATGAAACTGCTTCAGCCCTGGCAGGTACTGAAGGTGTCGAAAACATTTTGGATGACATTGTTGTGCATGGTCCCAACACAGAAACACACAACAGGCGACTCCACCAAACTATAGAGCGTCTGCAAGAGTGCGGTCTCCGTTTAAATGCTGAGAAATGTTTGTTTAATACGGACAAGCTGGTGTTCATGGGTATGCTGCTTTCAGAGAAAGGCATTGGTCCTACAGCAGATCGTGTTAAAGCAGTATTAGAGGTGGAAGAACCAAAGAGTGTGTCAGATGTACGTAGCTTTCTTGGTTTAGCCAACTACAGTAGCCTGTTCATACCTCACTTTTCCACTTTATCCGAACCACTGCGAAGGCTGACAAGGAAAGATACACCCTTTGAATTTGGACCAGAGCAGAAGAAGTCCTTTGAATCTCTGAAACAGAAGATGGCAGAAGCTTGCCCTTTGGTATATTTCGATAAGAATGCACCCACCCAGATAATCACGGACGCCAGTGTCATGTCTATGTGTATGGGATGAAGTTTGTCATAGAGACCGACCACAAGCCTTTAGAGGTCATATATGGTCCACGATCAAGACCATGTGCACAGATAGAGCGATGGGTCCTCAGATTACAGCCATATGATTTCAGTGTGATACACAGGCCTGAGCGCGAGAACATTGCTGATGCATTGTCGCGACTACGTCATAGGAGGGTTGAACCTGACAACCACCGGCGGTGTACTGAAGAATATGTTAGGTTTGTTGCTGTGAGTGCAACACCAGAGGCCTTCACAACCCGTGAGATAGAAGAGGCCGCTGCTGATGATGAAGAGCTGAAAGAAGTGAGGAAAGCTATTGCAACGGGGCGATTTAAAAAGTGTAGACAATATATGACAGTGGCAGGGGAGTTGTATGTCATTGGTCAGCTCGTGCTTAGAGGTACACGCATTATCATTCATCGTAAGCTGCAGCCAAGGACCTTAGCACTTGCTCTCGAAGGCCACTTGGGTGTGGTTGGCACCAAACAGAACCTCAGAACCAAGGTGTGGTGGCCAGGGATGGATAAAGCGGCTGAGAGACATTGCCGAGTATGCCATGGGTGTCAGCTGGTGGCATGGCCAGATCCCCCTGAACCTATTCGATCTACCTCATTACCAGAGGGACCATGGCAAGACTTAGCAGTAGATTTAATGGGACCACTACCATCCAGACATTCACTATTAGTCATTGTTGATTACTACAGCCGATGTTACAAAGTCGAGGTTATGCAGTCCACTACCGCTGTAAAGGTCATAGACCGTCTGGCTTATACCTTCTGCAGACATGGGCTACCAAATACCATCAAGTCAGACAATGGTCCACAATTTAAGTCGCATGAATTTAGAGAATATTGTGAACAGCATGGTATTATACATCAGAAAGTTACTGCCAAGTGGGCCCAAGCCAACGGAGAGGTCAAGAGACAGAATCAGTCACTGTTGAAACGATCACAAATTGCTCAGGCAGAGAACAAACCATGGAGGGCAGAATTAAGAAAGTATCTCACTGCCTATAGAAGCATTCCCCATAATACGACTGGAAGGAGTCCTGCTGAGCTACTGTTTAACTGAAAAGTCTTGGGGAAGATCCCTGACTGAAGCATCGACCATGCTTATGACCATGAAGTACATGATCGTGACGCTGAACAGAAAGCTAAGAGTAAAGCTTATGAAGACATACACCACAGGGCCAGTCCCTCCAGCATTGAACTGGGTGATGAAGTTCTTGTCCAAGAAGACAAGACTAACAAACTCACCAGTGCATTCGACCCAAACCCCTTTAAGGTCGTCAGCAAGACCGGAAACAGCCTTGTAGTAGAGTCCAACAGGGAGCCAGTACTCCAGAAACACAAGTCATGTGAAGCAATACATTAGAGAAGGAGATCCCACACCCCAACAAGGGTCAGACTCTGAGTCAACACCCCCCACACCCCAGCAGGAATTAGACCCTGTGCCATCACCTTACCAACCAACCGTACCAGAATCGACTGCCGGGCTGTTGGATAGAGGGGAGTGCCCTGATCTGCAGGAGAATGTTGGAGCGGCACGAGAGCCATCAAGGAATTTGAGACCGCAGAGGACAAGTAGATTGTCAGAGAGATTAAGACACTATGTTGTTAATTTTCTTTGGGGAACATGAACACTGATTCTCTCTTCAGAACTATGTACAGTTTGAACATTTAAGAGGCTGTCTTAGTAAAAACCGCCCACTGAATTTCGTGGGAAAAATAATTTTGCCTAAAACTCTGGTGAGTGAAAGGCTTTATCGAGACTATAATTAAAATAGATTTGCTTTGATTTACAATAATTTTCTTCGTGAATGAAAAATGTTTTCTCTGTATATGTTTCGCCGAATTATATTTCCTTTATTGATTGTTGGTAGTCTCTCTTGTAATTTTAATCGCGGTGCCGTTTGTTTTCAGTCGTTCAGTGAACATCGCTTGCAGGAGTACTCAAAATGCCGCGCATATCAAACGCTTTTAAAGGTTACAGATCGATAAAACCATTAAATAAAAAATAAACATAATAATTTCTTTATTATGTTGGAGCTTAACTCTAGTATGTTCGTTCAAACATTCGCTACAGCTCGCACTGCAAAAGTGAGAACCGGCTGGCGGTATACGTGATTTTGGGCATTTTTTTAACGGTTTAGCTAAAAGCCCACGCGTGCTTTGATCGTCCTGAATATTGAATGAGTGCAATTTCTGTTGCAAAATTGTGAAATACTGCATCCTGTCCGAGGTCTGTATGATAAAAACAGTACCTCATAGTACTGTTTCACCTCAGATGCGATGTATAAATGGTATAAAAGGTTGATTTACTCGCAAACAGATTTGTTGGCAAGATTTTGTAAAGTAAACTTGTCAAACGCAAAAAAATTCAACCTGATTTATTTTCCAGGCCTAATTTAATCTTACGGTGATCAAGAGCCATCATGGCTCTTAAATGATCGAAGATGATTGCTATTTTTTGGGTGTACATATGAGGTTATCAACTCGATGTAAGATTTTGTTCACTTTTGGGCTGTTTGCAAATTATTTTTCTCTAAAATCACTTAGCCTTTCCCTCAAAAGTCACATGAATGTGCTATGTGCTCTAAAGTTGCCTAAATTGTGGAATACAAGTTTATTGTTTGATTTAAATTATAAATAAATTAATGGGAGCCTCGCTTTTAGCCCTGGCTAAATCTATATATTAACGGTAATGAAAGCATCATAGCACTTGTAGTCGCAGGTCCCGATTATGAGTGCCTTTATGTCGATGTAGGCACAAATGGACGTAATCCAGACGGATATGCTTGGAGTAGATGGTCATTAATAATGGCACTTGAAAATCCAGACAATCCGTTAAATATACCAGCTGATGAGCCGTTACCAGGTTATTCCAAGCCTGTACCATTCGTGCTTACTGGCGATGAAGCATTTCCTTTATCAGAGCATATGTTAAAACCTTATCCCAACAGGAACCTTTCTGTTGAACAAAGAGTAGCTAATAAAAGAATATCTAGAGGAAGAAGAATATCTGAAAATCTTTTGGGGATCCTTGTGAATAGGTGGAGATGTTTTAAAGTTCCTTTCTTACTCCGTCCTTCCAAAGTCAAGATAATAACATTGGCTGCTTTGAGTCTGCACAACTGGTTAAGAGCTGATGCAAGTTCCAGAAATGTGCATTGTCCTCCAACCTTGATTGACAGAGAGGACCCTAATACCGGTGAAATTATCCCAGGTTCATGGAGAGACAACAGTGAAAGACAGTCATTTTTGGACCTCTATCCCTCAACAACTAAGAATAAATTACTCAAATGATGCAAGGTGTATGCGAGAGGAGTTCACCCGGTGGTTCACTGATGAAGGTGATTTGAGTTGGCAAAGAAAAACGTGTGGACTTTAAGGAACTTTCACTTGCTAAAATACAAATTCACAACTTTCACATGTCCATAATGCACCTTGTTTACCCCCCAAAATGTTTGCATAAGCATTGTTTCCAATTTCTTTTTGGATTTACATTCCTCCCAAGAGAACTTGAAAACAATACTTATGTAAAATTTTAGAGAGCAAACAAGGTGTATTATGGTTCATGTGAAAGTTGTGAGTAATAGAAACCTATGCACTATATTGGTGAACTTGCAATGAAGTTCACTATTACTGAAACTTGTAAATTATATGTTAAAGCCTTCTTCACACCTTTAGCACCTAGGCTGTTCAGTTAATAGTTGAGTCCCTGGGCCATTGATTTACCAGTTGTAAAAGTTAAACGGCCTTTGTGCGAATACCAGGCACTGACTGAAGGTACAAGCTTCATCTAAATATTTGGTAAATTATATCTTCAATAAGGCCCACTGTTATCCATGTTTCAGTAAAGTCACATTTTAACTAACAAAATAAAGTTCGAAAGGTTCAAGGCTTATGCAGTTCTCATATCCACAATGTCTGCCAGTTTGGATTATGTTTTCCATTCTGAATTAGAGTTCATTTATACAAGCATGCTAAATAGCACAATAGTACAATGTTATTTTGTTGGTGTCCATTGCTAAAATTAGTGTTATTTTGCTCGAATTAGTTACTACTCTTTCATGATTATACTAAAATTTAATGTACTCTGTTCAGTCTTATTTTGAAAGACGAAAGATTCATTAACCGCCGTTTGGTGTATTGTAAATAGCACACGCACACAAAATAACAAGTTAAGAAAAACTACAACATTTATTCAACAGCTTTCATGAACGATACAGGTGAAAATCAGAATACTCCAAATTCAGAATAACAAACTGCAATGGGTTTTCTATAAACATGCAAACAAACTAAAACCTTGAACAATGGTAACCAAGAAAACTAAAAATTGTAATAATCCCCTCGAGGGTACTGTAAGGAATGTGTACAGCAGCCAACAGAACGATGACTTGATGAGGGAGTGGGACTATATCTATCCCTTGAGTAGGCTATATGTGGAGTAATTCTAGTATCGACTTCCCCGTTATCTTCAATTTGGAACAGGATGTCTCCTATACACTTCTTAGCTCTTCTGAAGTTACTGGCACTGAATTTAGACAAGGTAAGTCGAATATAATTGCAATCTGCTGCTACTTCATCTTTTAGCACGGAGTTCTCACTAGGAATTACTTAGGGGACTGGTTAGTTGATGGCTCTGACTGCTTCTGAAAATAGCTCAAGCTTTTTCTCCTCACGAGCTTTTTGCAGCTGTTTTGATAATTTTCTGGATTTAGGTTTTGGCTCAGATGTCAAAGAATCTGTGGTTTCATCAGTATCATCACAGACCACAGTTACAAACTGAAGCTGCTCATAAAATTCTCAAGATGGCTTATAGCGGGGCTTCCGCGCGCGCGAAGCGCGCGCGGGACAGAGCCCCATACTCATGGAATATGGTCAACCTCTTTTCGTTTGGTTGTCACGTGATTGACCGAGCGTACGTACGTACGCGTTTACAGATTGTACGGGTGGGGTAGGGAAGACTATCAAAAGGAAGGGAGGGGTGTCTCAGGCGTGTCTTGGCAAGTCCACATCTTTAATATAGGATTTTAGGACATTCACAATATGGTCAATTGACAGCTGTCAAAAGAGGATAGCCACTGACCAGTATCCCATGACCATATCGTGGGCTCATGTGTCAACTCATCGAGGTGACGTGATTTATTTGGAAGCTGTCCGCTGACCAGTTAATTGTTTTACTAGATCGCGAACAATGTTCAATCTCATCCTTTTACTAGTTAAACTGATAATGCACACATATTGGACATCAATGTTTTGATCAATTGACAGCTGTCAAAACAGGGTACCCACTGACCAGTATCACTTGACCGTATCGCGGGCTCAGGTGTCGACCCATCGAGGTCAAGTATTTTTTGAAGTTATCCGCTGACAAGTTACTAGTTTTCAAGTGATTGCAGGCTCAAGTTCAAGTTTTTTCTAAATTCATATGAAATATGTTGTGTTTATGTGCTACACAATTAAAATTTTGATTGCAAACTCACCTCGGACGCGAAAATTCAGCCAGCTGTTACAGGGAGGGAAGACAGTTGCTTTTGACTTTTCTCACCATGGTCACGCGTTGGTCACGCTCTACGTCCAATGTTTATGCTCTGATTGGTAAAATTTGACAGATGAGTTCATGCGGAAAATTTATGCAGCATCTTGAATCTTGTTTACTTTGACAGCTGAAGCTGACAGAGTTTTGTGTCAACTTGTGATGTTTTTAACTGTCTTTTTCCACTGGATGTGCAAAATGAAATTCAGCTGCTATCAGGAGTCCTCTGTTATTCATGGCTAGTTTGTTTATTGGGTTTTTGGTTGAGGAATACGTCGCTTGTCGAAGTCGGAAATCCGATTTCGGATGGCATCATTTTCGTTTTCACCTTGCTTGATGCGTAAGAGGATTGCAAAGTCTGAAGCGATACTGGCTTTTCTTGATACCTTTCAGGAGCTGCATCTCAAATGGTAAGCCAGAGAAATTATTGTATTTGATGTTTGTTTTTTTGGATCTAATTTAATGAAGTCGAGCGGAGTTTATGCGGTCATTTAGTTTATGCACGTTTGTAAGATTTGAGACAATGATCTGACCGAGTATCAGGTTTGATATAAACTTACAGAACTTTAAAAAGCCTTTAGACAGTTTCTCACCGCAAATAGAAAGAAAACGTTCCAAAGAATATTTAGTTATAATTCTGGCCGGAAAAGAAAGCTTTGAGCGATTTTCTTGCCTCGAGTTTGTCTTTGAAAAAAGCAAACACCGGGAAGCCGGCTTAAAACATAAACTTAAGCTTGAAGCTTGAAGACTCAGGATTTTTAGGGATACTTTAATACTTGTCTTCCTGAATGAAAATGTGCTCTAAAGTTAACTGAATTGTGGAATTCGAATACAACTTTATTGTTTAATTTAAACTATAAATTTATTAATGGGAGCCTCGCTTTTAGCCCTGGCTAAATCTATATATTATATTTCATTTGTCCCTGCTCCAGATGGCTTGATTTGTACCTTGGCATGCTCTTCTCTGAAATGCTTTAAAAGTTGTTTCCATTTCTTTTTGATACCCCCAACATCATACTTTTCATCAAGCTCTTTTACCAGTATGTCATAAAGTAATTCTTTGTGTCTTACTTGATGATACTCAGGAGTGTTGTGGTTCCATAGACATTCATTTTTTTGGTAAAAAGCAATAAGTACGTCTGCAATCATAGATCAATGACAGATCTGATTAAAATAATTGAGCCCCCCAAAAAAACAACAATAAAAAACATGATACGGTAAAAGCTTCATGTACATGAAATATAGGTTTAGCTAAAGACGATAATACAAATTGATCGCATGCACCCAGAATAAAATGATAAGCATTAGTAAAAAGTTTCTTTCACCAAAACGCAAAGTTTAGTTCGTCACAAAAACTTTAATCGCATTTCCTGCGTTTGCTTGCTTGTGGTCTACTTCAGGGTTTCAAGTTAAAGCCTCTAATAACATGACTTAAGAGGTCGAACCTGTCAATTCGTACCCGTTTGTTTGCAAGACCACTCAGCGTCCCTGTTTTCTGAACTTGCTGATTCTATGTATCTTCTTAGAAAGGCCATATCTTTCCACTACAGCCATTTCACTTCTTCCTCTGACTTCTTTATGTGGCGAAGCAATGAGCTTCGAAGTGTGTGCCACCTCTTTTTGATATCCGTAATGGTCTTATCAGGCATTTTAGCCAGTAATGGTGCAAACACTTTCTTTGTTACTGCTTTGTTTCCGTAGTCTTTGTGGCTTTTATCATACAAAACCGCGTTGTCTTTGTAAAAGTCAATCACAATTCGAGAATTGGTGACACTCCAAGTAGTTTCCTCGTTCTTTCGTCCATCCACTTGCTCTATTTTGGGCTCATCAACTTCTGCACATTCACTTTCAGTGGACACCATGTTGAAGCGCGAGTTAAGGGCTCCAATGGAATTGTGGGTGGAAATACTGTCTAATTTGATTGGTTAATGTGTTACATTTGCCGTATTAATTCCTGCGCAACAAAAAGTGTCAGTACTCACGAGGGAGTGTTTTCAAGTTTGCTCAATTTGCCCTGGGAGCTTGCTCCCAAATATTTAACCGGTTAAATATCGTGGAGCATTTTGTGGGGTGGAAATTCTGCTCCCGAGGATGAAGTATACCCATGAAATCGTTGGTACACACGGAGGTGCTTTGCTCCTGGAGAGTGCCCCTGGAGCATGCTCGGGGAGCAAAACTCCTCGTTTGTATCGGCCTTTATGGAAATCTGAGAAAAGTGCCCCCTTTTCTCATGAAAAGCCGGATATTTTTAGGATTTGTCTTCGATATAAAGTGAATCAACTTTCTTGAGTAATATTTATATCTCAACAATCACAAAAAAAGCTGGAAAGAGAAATTCCTTGAGTTTGCAACTTTGTGCCTTTTTCTTCAAAGTAAGAAAGTCTACTTCTTCCCTCTTTCTTTGTTTGGTCTTTTTGGCGGACAATTGTCAAATAAAGGCGGGAATCCAAATCTTCGGTCCTCTCGACTCACAGCTGTCAAAAATGACAGGTAATTGTGAGCAATAAATTGCGATGTTAACTTACAAGTGTTCTTATGCAGTTGCACACTTTTTGTTCCGGCAATGTTTGCAAGCGTGTTGGACGTTTATGTCAAGATTATAAGATGGACGAGAAGCAAAAAAGGGGGTAAAACTTAAGTCTTTAACTCTAAACAACGGTACTCTGGCCAAGATATTTAGGCTCGTCCTAAACCAGGAAATCTACGTACACTTTCTTCAAAGAAGGGGAAATAATTCTCTCATCCTGGCTTTTAGCACGTCGAGGACTTTCAGAAGACGTACTTAGTCAACGGAGAACAAATGACTGTGAACTCAGCTCAGTAGTGCCCGCAATGCAGTCTACAGCACTTGGTGTACCTCTTTTCTTACCAACGGACAGCCGCACGAACAAATCTTAACTAAAATGACCGACCCTCACCACCACCAAGAAGGGTCTAGTGATGTGGAAGAAATCACTTGTATGGTGGACGTGTTGCCATCTGGCGAAATCAGAGAAAAGTTCCAGGTGCACTGTGTTGCTGACCGAAGAAACTTCATTGGTTGAGTAAGTATTTGCATCCAGAAGAATCACTTCAAAGCCTAATTGTTGTTTTAGTAGACTCTGTACTTCATTGACTGATGAAGTTTCTTCGGTCAGCGACATGTTCATCTGGAACTCTTCTTTGATTTCGCCAGACGGCAACATGTCCACCACGAAAAGTGATTTCTTCCACGCCCTTGACCCTTCTTGCTGGTTGTGAAGGTGAGTCGTTTTAGTACCGCCAGCGCACTCTGCCCAGGTGGACGGCTGAGATTTGTTCTTGTCGCCATCCTCTGGAACGTCTTCTCAAAGCCTGCAACGTGCTAATAACCAGACTTATCTTATGGTGGAATTATCTCCCCTTCTTCGAAGGACATACACGCAGATCCCCTGATTTAGATTGTGTCGGAAACGTGTTGTTATCATATTGCGTGACAAATAGGACGTGGCCATTTTGACATGAATGTAAGCTGAACCAATAGATAAAATCAACAATCACCGGAAATTCCTGTGTGGCCAAACTATGAGCGATAAAAGAATAGGATCGAGTAGATTTACGAGCAGTTTTTTGTGACAGTGAGAGTTGTACCTGAGGTGATCGAATTGTGACTGTGAGAATAAAACCCTTAAAAACATTTTGTGAATTTTGGAGAGCACTGAAGTAGAGTGGACATTCTCCAAACGTGGCACCTCCGACGGGACTGCTATCTACATGGTTGTGAGTATAATTAAGTCCTGAATCCTATATTTTAAACCTACGCCGTCGACGGAGAATGGAGAACGCAAAGGGAAAACTGCAAACGAAACTTACGCAACTAGAAATCCATGCCAAGAGAACGGAACAAGTGCTACATTCAGGATCTGTAGAAGCTATTGAAAGACATACGGGAGCATTAAGATCTACAATATTAAGACCTACAATATCTCAAGCGGACGATTTAAAGCGTGCGTTGGAAGCCTTAAAGATAGAAGCAGACGAAGATCTTGGTGACATAGGTACGTGGAATACTACGATTGACCTTCAGTTAAGAAGAAGACGAAGAAGCTGACGAAGAAGTGGGGAAGCTTCACAAATGGCTCGAGAACAGAAGACGCCAAGAAGAGACGGCCGCGCGTGAAGATCAGCTTAACTTCGAGAAGAAACTGCATGAACAAAAGATGAAACTTCAGACCGAAATCGTCACGCAAGCGAGCCACGAAGGAGGCGGGTCACCTAAACAAACACAAGCGAAGCTACCAAAGATGGAAATTCAAAGATTCGAAGGCTCTAACTTAGATTGGCCGAGGTTCTGGGGTCAGTTTACGGAGACGATCGACAAGGCCGAAATAGCACCAATCAATAAATTCACCTATTTATGTGGGCTACTGGGTCCCAAGGTTAAAACCACTGTGGAAGCCTTGCCGTTTACAGCTGAGGACTACAATAGAGCCAAGTCGATTTTACTTGGCAACTATGGGAAGGAATCCGAAATAACCAAGGCGTTCGTCAAAGAAATAATAGGAGGATAAGCAAGTTTAGCGAGAAACTGACTTATTGTGTCCAAGCATTGGAAACTATGAATAAACTCAGTGAAGTTAATGGCAACGTACCGATGACACTGGATAAACTGCCAGCTATTCGTGGAGACCTGGTACAAATGGATCCGGATTGGGAGAAGTGGAATTTCGCCCAGTTGTCAGAGGCAGTAAGACTTTGGACAAAACGAAACCCGATTGAAGAACGGGAAACATCAGAGCAACCTAATTCGAAACGTGACCACTCAAGGAAGCTCTTCCAAGCACGTGGTGGGGATGGTAAGCCAAACAAATGCGTTTATTGTGGTGATGTGACACACAGATCATCTGAATGCCAGAAGATCTCAACCCTGAACGAACGAAAGCAGTTTTTGGCAAGAAAGCAGCTATGTTTCAATTGTGCAACACCGAATCATCGCGCCTCGGAGTGTTTCAGCAAGAAGACATGCTTACATTGTCACAAACGTCATCACTCTTTGATATGTGATCGTGAGCAAACGAACAGCGGGAACCAGACGTTGATGACAGCCAGTGGAAACAATGAAGGCATCATGCCAGTTTTGACAGTGAAGGTTGATGGTATTGTGTGTCGCGCGTTGACAGATACCGCCGCGGGAAGCTCATAAGCATCTGCGAAGCTATTGGATCTTCTAAAGAAAAAGCCAAGTGAAATGAAAACAAAACGTGTAGAAATGCTAATGAGCTCCAAAGTAACCAAATTAGAAGTGTACGACACCGTCGTGGAATCTTTAGAAGGAAATTACCAGATGTCTGTAAAAATGACCAAGGTGAACAAAGCTGAGCTGTTATCGATTGACAACCCAAATTATGGACAATTGATAAATGAGTACCCACATCTGCAAGGAGTCAAAATCACAGACCGTGACACAAAGGAACAACTTCCCATACACGTCGTACTAGGAAGCGGGGAATATGTGCGCGTAAAAACTGAGACAAAGCCTCAAATTGGACAGGATGGAGAACCGGTGGCGAAATTTGACCACAACACGATGCTGCTCACGCAAACATCACAGAGTGACTATGAAGAGTTATGCAGGGTTGACGTACTAGGGCTTGCAGACACACCAGAACATGATCAAAGCATGGGGCACGCAGAATTTAAGGAACAACTGCAGCGCCTACCAGAAGGATGGTATGAAACCGGACTACCATGGCGAGGCAATCATCCAGAACTGCCAACAAACAAACAAGGAAGTATACGGTGCCTGTCAAGTCTGACCAGAAAACTGCAGCGCATCAACCTCACCAATGAGTACGATGCCATTATACGCGAGCAACTCCAGAACAACGTTGTTGAAGTCGCACCGGAAGAAATCATGGGGAAAGAATTCTACATTCCACACAAAGCAGTGATTAGAGAAACGGCTGAAACAACCAAGATGCGCATAGTCTATGACGCTTCTGCAAGAGCAACGCCAGAGTCACCGTCGCTGAACGAGTGTCTTTATCCTGGTCCTCCATTGCAAAACAAGCTTTGGGACATACAAGTGCGACAGAGAGCATATCCTATAGCTGTGACCGCAGACATCCAGAAGGCCTTCTTACAAATACGTATCCGGGAGTGTGAACGTGATGCATTAAAATTCCATTGGAGGAAAAGTGAGCACGGGAAGTTAGAGTTACTGCGTTTCACTCGTGCACTGTTTGGTCTAGCCCCATCGCCCTTCCTGCTCGGTGGCGTAATCGAGGCCCATTTAGATGCATGGGAAGAACAAGAACCAGAGATAGTGGCAGAGCTTCGACGAAGCTTGTATGTCGATGATCTACTAACGGGTGGACAAACTACAAGCCATGCCCAGCAGCAAAAAGAGAAAGCCGTTCAGATATTCAGCGACGCAACATTCCAACTCCACAAGTGGCATTCCAACGTCAAACAGCTAGAGGAAGATACAAACCTAATCGTCGCCTCTGAAGAGCAATCATTTGCCAAACAACAACTAAATGTTAAACCAACTGAATCGCAAATGTTGGGACTCAAGTGGGACAAAGAGCAAGACACCTTAGCGGTAGTGATACCCGAAGATGAAACCCAGCCAATGAAGCGAGGAATCCTGGGAAAGATGGCTAAGATCTATGATCCCTTAGGCCTGATTGCACCATTGACACTCACTGCAAAGCAGATCTATCGTGAGTTCTGTAAAACCAAAGCACCATGGGACGCGAAGATTAACGGAGCGCTCCTACAACGCTGGGAAAAAAAGGAGGAGCAATTACTTCGTGAACAGCAAGTACCGCGACCAATAGATCAATCAAGAAGAAATACAAGCAGTGGAACTACACTCTTTCGGGGACGCATCAGAACAAGGAGTAGGCGCAGCAGTCTATGCAGTTGTACGCCAACCATCTGGGAACACTCAACGATTAGTGGTCGCCAAGAGTCGACTTGCCAAACAGGGGCTGACTATACCATGCCTAGAATTGATTGCAGCGCACATGGTTACCAATCTGTTGATAAACGTACGCAACGCTCTAGATAACTTGCCCTCCCCAAAGGTGTTTGGATGGTTAGACAGCACCGTCGCACTTCATTGGATCAAGGGAAATGGCCAGTATAAACAGTTTGTCGTGAATCGAGTTGCCAAGATACAATTATACAAGGAGATCGAGTGGAGGTACGTTCCTACGGATGAAAACCCCGCAGACCTAGCGAGCAGGGGCGCTCTAGTTCACTCAGTACTTTGGCAACAGGGACCGGCGTGGCTCCAGGACAAGTCTGAGTGGCCAATCAACCCAGTCACTTGATCGTCACCAGCATCAGAAGTTGAAGCCAAAGTCATTAAGGAAGTGCTCAACCTAGCGCAAACCAAACCAGAACCAGACAAGTTCAAAGAACTCCTCGAACGCACCAGCTTGTGCCGAACCTTAAGAGTCTGCGCATGGATCAAGAGATTCATTCATAACTGCAAGAATAAAGAGAATAAACTTGGGCCCCTGCTTACAGAAGAAATAGAGGACGTATGTGGTTGGTGGATTAAGCGAGTCCAACGGCGAGACAAAGAAACTACCGGCTACCCTCAAATTAGCGAACAACTCAACCTGAAACCCAATGCAGAGGGAGTGATGACTTGCCACGGCCGGATACAAGGGCAAACTCCGATATACCTACCCAGCAGTGAAAGGTTTACAGAAAAACTGGTCCATCAAGTTCATTGCGAGACGCTGCATGGGGGAGTCGCTCTGACAATGGCCGCAGTAAGAGAGAGATACTGGGTACTGAAACTTCGTAGCTTGGTCAAATCGGTCCGAAGCAAGTGCTATGGTTGCAAGAGATTCAGTGCAACTCCGGCAAGGAACCCAATACCTGGTCAGTTACCGGAAGATCAAACCACAGTTGGCGGGGCATTTGAAGTCATCGGCTTAGATTTTGCTGGACCATTGAAGTACAAAGAGGGAAAGAAAAGTCAAGGAAACGCCTATCTGGCTATCTTCACTTGCAGTCTTTCAAGGGCTGTACATCTAGAGCCAATAGCCAGCCTGGAGACAGACAACTTTATCACTTGTCTCAAGCGGTTCATCGCCCGTCGCGGACGACCGCGTGTCATCTACTCAGACAATGGCGGTATCTTCATCAAAGCTGAGAAATGGCTACGGCAGTTACAAGACGATGAGCGTCTCCATGGTCTTCTAGAACAACACGAGATCAAATGGAAATTTAACTTGAGCCGCGCCCCTTGGTGGGGGGGTCAGTTTGAGAGACTAATTGGAGTCGTGAAAGCTTCCATGTACAAAGCAATTGGTGGCGCTACTCTAACCTGGTCTGAGCTCAGTGAGGTGCTACTCGACGTTGAAACCCAGGTTAATCGCCGTCCATTGAGCTATGTGGAAGATGACGTCGAGCTACCAATTTTAATGCCCGCGACCTTCTTGTACCAGCGAACAAACCATTTGCCGGAAGAGGAAACCTGGAGGATAACAGACCGAGACATCCGGAGATGTGCTAAGTATCTGCGAACCTGTAAGGACCAAATGTGGAGTTGCTGGCAGAGAGAATATCTTACAGCACTAAGAGAAAGACACAACCTGATGCACAGAGTGACCAAGTTCCAACCTAAAAAGGGAGATGTCGTCATTGTGAAAACCGACAACAAAAACCGTCTACCCGGGCAGCGATGGCGTCATACGCACAGTCCAACTCAGAACCGCTAAAAGCATCCTGGAGCGTCCAGTACAACATTTGTACCCATTGGAACTCGAGTGTGACCTCTGCACTCCAGTGGCAGACCCACTCTTAAACCCACAGGCTCAGGATTTCCGCCCTAGAAGAGATGCAGTAGCAGCAGCAAGGTTGCGAATGAAACAAGTTGTGGATGCTGAACAGTGTGAACTATGAACAGGAAATCATACAAGTTGCGGGTGTTGAACAATGTGAAATTAGAACACTAAATCAGTTCGTGAAAACTGATCCATTACAAGTAGAACATATCATTATTTGTTTTCAGAGAATCAGTAGACAGAAAGGGGCCAGGAAAAAGTCGACTTTTTTGAGTTAGGAGAAAAAGCAAAAAGCTGAAAAAACTCCAGAAATGTCTCTTTCCAGCCTTTTTTTTGCGATTATTGAGATATAAATATTACTCAAGAAAGTTGGTTCACTTTATATCAAAGACAAATCCAAAAAATATCCAGCTTTTCATGGGAAAAGGGAGCACTTTTCTCAGGTTTTCATAACGGTGAGTGAACTTTAAAAACGGGTTTCCTTTTTGTAGTTTTGAGTGTGAATTATAAATAAACACCTAGATTTTTTGGCATTTTTCATTTTGGTAATCTGCTTTTTTTGTAAAAAGTAGAATAGCTGGAACCGGCCAGTGATGTTCCCGCCTTTATTTGACAACTTGCCTTCAAAAGGACCAAACAAAGAAAGGGGAAATAAGTCGAGTTCTTTACTTTAAAGAAAAAGGCACAGTTGAAAAAACTCAAGAAATTTCTTTTTCCAGCTTTTTTGTGATATAAATATTACTAAAGAAAGTTGGTTCACTTTATATCGAAGACAGATCCTAAAAATATCTGGCATTTCATGACAAAAGAGGGCACTTTTCTCAGGTTTCCATAACGGCGAGTAAAAGTTAAAAAAGGGTTTCCTTTGTTTCGTTTTGACTATGGAAACCACACGGGGCAGTTAATTCTCATCTCTTCCAGGAACAGCCTGTTCAAGAAGCCAGCAAGTTTGTCCGGATTTTGGGCTTCTAACATACTTCACGATTTTAAATACAGGTAAGACTCAATTGATACAGCTTTTGAGATGCCCTTGATGATTTCGGGTCGATTTCCTTGATGTCCTCGTGTTTCAGAATAAAGTTAGACGCCTCACGCCGTATCTCCATTGATATGTTTTTAACCAAAGCCTTTCTCTGTTCATTACGTGGTATTCTGACACTCACATTTCCTGAAGGGTTCATGTACACAATTTTCGTGCCATCATTGGGCAAATCATCAACATTTAATTGACGTAGCATGTCATCTTCCCGTTGATGCAGTGGACATCATCTGATTTTCAGTGAAAGAGAGACTTTCTTGATTTGCCCTTAGTAGGCAATGTGGAACCTTTGATCGAGCATGACTTCGCTGCCGGTGAATTGAGATGGACAGTGTTTGATTTTCTCCATGCTAGACTGGCATGTCAAGAGCATGTTTACTCTTACACAGGGTACTTTCCGTGGATGTTATTGCAGCTTCAACAAACTGATACAACTGGCCCAAGTTAAGAATTTTCAGGCCACACGGGTTGCAGACCTGATCAGAATACTGCCTGGAATCTTGAACTATTGGCAATCCAACGTCTTTACAACGAAAGGAGCTTCCGGTGCAATAGTTCTTCGATTTTGATTAGTCTGCTACTCATTTCCGAAAGAGCGTTCATGCGCAACCAATTTGGGGTGCTTGTTATTTTCACAGTGTTTTCGGGCAGGTGTTTTCTCTTCTCTCTCTCCGCCCCGTTCCTTTGACTTACCCCGTTTCCTCCTCTTTGTGGGAGTTTCAACATGCCACTCTCATGAGCAAAGTTTTTTTTTTAAATCTAGATGAAGTGTAAAATGACTACATGCCTCATGCTAAAACACAAAAAAATCCTCTAGAAAAGTGAGGGGAGGGTCCACTGTCCCTTATTGAAACTGCAGGATAAAGAAATAAATCTAAAGAAGATCATTGCAGTTAATTATGCAATTCAGCTGCTGCAAAAAGGAAGCCTAAAAAAGAAAAACCTTTAAATATTGATACCCTTCTGGTTCTTGTTGGAGACGGTTTGGTGGTGAAAGTTTTATGAGCAACTCCATGCAAATATCGACCAAAGTGAGGCAAAGCTCAAAAAATAAAAATCGGTCTTCTTTGGCATACTGATAGACTTTAGTAAGTGTACAAACGCCATGTAGTTTTTTCTTCGAAAGATCTGTTCGTTTCCGAGAAAAACAAGAAAACCGTTTCAAGCCCCGCGGTCGATTTCGCTAGCCGAAAACAGGGTTGAAATTCACTATGATTCGCTCGACTTGCATTTCAAAACAACTGCGCTAGAAAAAAAGCTTGTTGCTAAAATTGTAAGTATAATTAGTCGTTCACCAAAATATATAATATTTTTAGCATTACAACAGTCTCAGTAATTATAAAAAAGCTAAAGCGTATGTCTACCTATTGTTCAACAACGGAAGGTAGTTGAAAAAAGCGACGATTTTCCTCATGTGCCTTTGATCAGAATTTTTCAAGATTGAAGGGGAAAACACTACAAGCATCAAACTATTATGTTATGTTAAAATTATTTTGGGGAAATCATTTTGAGCTTCTCGGAAATAATTTGAAATTCGTGTTACAGCCAACATAAAATAACGGCATCCAACACACGAGTCACACAACCACCACCAACAAGTTGACTTTAGGTTTCCTTTTACAACGCTGGTAGCCTTGATATATAGAACAACTTTTTAAAAAAGCTCACCTTAACCTGTATCTGTTGTACTTCAAGCTCCAAGTTGTTTCATTTAGCCGCCTTATCACCTATCTTACCGTAGTCGTGAAGTCCGCTGGAATGTGTGCGTTGAAGGTGCGTGACAGCTTTCTGGTAATTTCTTCATCCCTCTGTTTTCTCTAATGTTTTCAAGTTAACATCCCTGGACCTGGACCTTAAAAAAGCCGTCTATAAAACAAAGCTCGGTAGATTAACTGTCAACAAAGCAAAGTTGCTTGCTCGTGGATCCGTTCACTTCAAGGTAATCTGATTTGCGTAGGAGTGTGCCAAGTGTCTACTTCCGGTGCCGAGTATACACGTGACGAGCTTCACCGACTTTCACCCGTTACTTCCAGTACACGGAAGAAGATTCATCTTTTATACTCCTCCTTCTTTAAAAATACTGCAGTTGACATTATTTTACCTGAGAATTATATTTAATATTTTGACATTTTAGGCATTTGATTAACATTATCGAATTAAATTTAGTTTATTTTGATTCAACCGTTCATTCACACTTGAAAAAGAAAAAGATCTTTGCAAAAACAAGAACATTTCAGAATACATCTATCAGCAAACCGGTATCCTCATTCCTGTAGGTTCAGGTACTCTTGGTTTATTCACTGTATTATATTCTGACAAGTCACTTAGATTCAATCCACGAATACTGTATAAAGTTTATCATAGTTGTCAACTCTCTTAGGTAACCCAGAGTCTCCCGGGTACGGTACCAATCCACCTAAACTGTCCGATAAAATAAACCTTTCACTTTTTCTCTTAGTTTGAAATTAAACCCGATTTCCCCCAGAGTAAATATATATATATATTTTTTAAAATTTAAAGATCATAGTCCACTTCTGATGGCATTTGTTGTCGTCGTTTTATTTTATTTTATTTTTACATTTACTTCAAACGACTGACTTGTTCCTCATTCAAGCCAACGTGGGGGGAAATGGCGAATGATGAAGCCATTGATTTCAAGCTCAGTAGCAGATGCGCTTGCAGAATGTTACAAGAACGGAGGAGATTTGGGATCACGAAGAGAAACCTTATCTATTAGGGACGGACCGACAGAAGAGTCAAGGGGGGGGGGGAATTTTTGTGCCGCTGAAATTTTTTTCTTTATCAAATTCCTTCATGAATTTCAGTTTTAGGCCGTAGCATGAATATTTTTTAGGGTTAATTGGCGTGCATGATTTTTTTTCATTTAATTTTCCCTTGCGCGAATATATTTTTTTTGTACTTCGCCCGCCGCCCCCCCCCCCCCAATAATGTTTGTTTCAATTCACGAAAAGTGGCATTTAGCACAGCAGAAATTACATTTGTCATTTATTAAGAAGGCACTCTGAAATACCGCACGTGCAGGCCAGGATTACCCACGTGTAGCCAACAACTGGAAGTTCCATCTGTGAAGATGGGAAGAAAACATGTACACAATTTTTTGTTAAGACATCTGTTGAGTTGATAATGCCGACGTCTCGAAGCAATGAAAATCTTCATTGAGGCTACCAATTAAATTCTTCATTGTCAAAAATTTTATATTATACCAGGTTGTACGTTTGCTTTTCGCCTGCTTTTAGCGGATCCGGACCCCGGGCCCCGGGATCTTGACAGCTGTAATCTGATATTACTGTTGACAGTAATTTGCATACTGAGTCACAAAACGTTCGCATGGGCGCTTTATCCTTCAGATTGGCGCTTCCTTCTGCGGTGTCCAGCAGCATTTTAAGACAGAAGTTGTTGACAGATAAGGAAGAGAGGGTTTACTACGTGTTTACTAAGCGAACTTCGTTAGAAAGCATGCATGTTGGTTATGAGTCTCAAACAGAGTTTAATATAGAATGGCAAACTTGAACAGATGGCAACGGGAAACATTTTACATTTTGCCGTAAAACTAGACCTGAAACAAAGAATAGGGTGAGTACTTTAACATTTACAACTTTGTGCGTGAATATTACCACGACTTTTTCCGAGAGACGTTTCATGACCTTTGCCTGGTCGACTGACGATGGTCACGCATATGTTAAAGATGGCGTTACTTTATGTTGTCTGTAAAACGATTTTCAAATAATTTCTGAGAGGCTCAAAATGATTTCCCCAAAATAATTGTTGCATAACATAATAGTTTGATGCCTTTAGTGTATTTGCCTTCAATCTGAAAAAATTCTGATCAAAGGCACAGGATGAAAATCGTCGCTGTTTTCAACGACCTTTCGTGGCTAAAGATCAGGTAGTTGTACGCTTTAGCTTTTTTAAAATTACTTAGACTGTTGCAATGCTAAAAATATTATATATTTTGATCAACGACGAGTTAAACTTAAAATTTTAGCCATAAGTTTTTTTCCTAGCGCGGCTGTATTAGAACGCGAGTCCAGCGAATCATGATGAATTTCAACCCTGTTTTTGGCTTGCGAAATCAACGGTGGGGCTTGAAACGGTTTTTTTCGTTTTTCTCGGAAACAAACAGATCTTTCGAAGAAAAAACTACATAGCGTTTGTGTACTTACTAATGTCTACCAGTCTGCAAAAGAACAGCGATTTTGATTTTTTGAGCCTTGCCACGAATCGGCGATTTTGGTCGATTTTTGCACAGATTCGCTCTTATTACGTTTATGGTTAGTAATTTATTACATTTATAGTGGGTATTACATTTATGGCTGACTTTTATTACATTTATGGTTAGCATTACATTTATGGTTTTTATTACATTTATGGGTGATACAACCATGGACAACAATCCTCCACCTTGAATGTAACAAGATTTATTAATACTGCTTAGAAATAAGAAAAGAGTAGTTTCCATGTATCTTTAAACTTCTTTGTACAGAAGCAACCAGAATTAAGAATTCTAAGTCAAATTCCTTCTTGAAGATGAGTGTTGTTGTCCACATTTTCATTTATCCCCTTCATGATGTATTTACCTGTTTCATATAACTTAACTAGCTTGTGACTGAAACAAGCACACGTGGAGGAAAGGGAAATAAAGGAGGTGCAAAGCATCAGAGCCCATGTACCTTTTTAACTTTTCCGTTTCCTACTCATTTGTAGCTGTTACTGAGATATATATATTTATTTTTAAAATGTTCATTTCTTCCTGCCTTACAGCACTGTTCGCATCACGTTCTAGAGAATATAGAGATAATTCGACTCTTGATCACTTCAGGTTGTTGAACAGACCTTGTGAAAAACCTTCTGATTGAGAGTTAAACGATCTTAAGACTGAAAAAGACAATCCTAGCCCTCAAATTGCCGACCGCTTCGTAGGCAAACAAACGGTAGTTTCGAAAACGAAGCACTCGAAAACGAAGACCGAAGCACGAAGCACCCAAATCTCGAAAACGAAGCACCCAAATCTCGAAAACGAAGCACCCAAAACTCGAAAACGAAGCACCCAAAACTCGAAAACGAAGCACCCTGAACTCGAAAACGAAGCACCCTAGATCGAAAACGAAGCACCCTAAACTCGAAAATGAAGCACCCTAGATCGAAAACGAAGCACCCAAAAACTCGACACCGGTCTGTCCTTTATAAACACGAGACCAATGCTAATACAGCAGGAATGAAGCACGATAACGAATCGAATGCAGTTCAAATCCACTCAAGTTGTAAAAAATTATGCATTTCCGCCGCTGCGTAGGAGGCCCGGTGGGAGGCTATGTTTTGGACGTGATCAGAAAACCGAGAACGCCTAAACTATTTCTAGAATGTTACTGTATCAGCTGTATTGCCAGTAAAAGCCAATCAGGCGTTAGTCTTAGTTAGGGTGGATCGGTGGCATAAAAAGCGTATGTCCAGGCTTCGCCCCACCGGCCGCCTTCTCAATAGCTTAACTCTCCCTTTTTTTATTCGCTCCTTTTATTTCAAAATTCTCCTGTTTCCCACCATAGAGCCTGGTCCCAGGCTATTACCCTAGAACAAATTCTGCCTGGATCTGATCTGATCTGATCACGCAGTAAAGAAGTCGGTAAAGCGTGGCGTAAGAGTAATACGCGCGAGACTCACACTCCGTTTTCAGCCTCGTTTCAGACCTTTTGTGTTACTGCTCACGCGTACTTGAATATGCCAAAATCTGCTGATGGACAGTTTCGAAGTCTACATAAACATGTATGTGTACCGAAAAAATGCATATTAAGGTAAGATGTATCAAGTATAGCGAGACCAATAACAAAAATTAATACAGTATATCCTATCTAGAAACGTTCAGTTAAACATTTGGCAGGCTAGGATCACTCCATAAAACCTTGGGATGGATTTTGTGGACCTTTGGAGGTGCAGACGCATCCGTTGCCTCCACCTGATTCGGATTGCGTCATGTAAGACGTAAAGTTGCAGTTATTAAACCTACAGTGGTTTCGAGTCTTGGGTGCTTCGTTTTCGTGATTTAGGGGTCTTCGTTTTCGAGTTTTGAGTGCTTCGTTTTCGAGATTTTGGGTGCTTCGTTTTCGAGTTTTGGGTGCTTTGTTTCCGATCTAGGGTGCTTCGTTTTCGAGATTTGGGTGCTTCGTGCTTCGGTCTTCGTTTTCGAGTGCTTCGTTTTCGAAACTACCGCAAACAAACTGCATGGACTATCGATGAAAAATCGTTCATTTCATTTACTTGCATCCAAGTACCGTGTTCCTCGCAGCAAATGTTTTAAATGTAACTGTTTCTTGAACTGCTGGAGGTGATGCTTTTGTAGAGTTAAAAGTTTGAACAAGGAAACGGATTATGTACGACGATCGATTTGGATTGACAATCCCCATGAATAAAGTTTACTTCACATCGCGCGGAAGCTCACAGAGAATAAACAGTAACTGTCGTTTTATTCAATTATTTACAGTTGCCAAATGATGCTTTTTGTGTGCTTGTTTTCTTTGTGTATAACTATTAACACCTATCGATCTGTGCATTGGTAGATAAAGCACTAATAAAGCAAGTTTGGCATTTAACTTATTTGCGCTTTACTTTGTTGATCAGAGATGATCGGGGAGATACTTCAGTTCGGGAAATCAAATACACTTTCTTGAAAGATTGCGGCTTTGCCACCTTCTCTGGCGAATGCGATCATTTATTTTACTGTTGAAATTCAGGAATCGAAAAATATATGAAAGAGTGGGAAGCTGAAGTCCAGGATTCCCTTGTTTTATTAAACTTTCAAATGCTTGATGATGAGGAACTCTTCAGATCGCTCTTTGTGAAGTGATCATCACCGAAGTTTCAATACATTTTTCTACGGTGCTTCTCGACTGGACTGATCTGAAAGAGAACTTAATGAAACTTTCAGTAAAATGACTTTACAGTGTTGTTGATGTTTTATTGACTGTGTTTATTCCTTTAACAGTGTTTTTGTTCCCCCTTTCACCGTTGATTTATCAGTGCAATTATCGCGCGGCGAAGAAATTTTGTTGAAATTCATTGTTTTTGCCTCTTTCCACAGCTTTTTCTTTCTCAAACTGCTATTTTTTTTACATACCCTGGCTGCCCATTAACTCTTCTAAAAGAAAAAGGTTGTTTGAAAGCCAGAGTTTATCTCTGGTTTTACTGCGCATATGGTTTATTTTAGGCGCCCGCGTATGCTTATTTTCTACCGAAAATTGCCAGGGAATTGGGGGGTTGTCGCACATAAAAGTCCAAGTAGTGAATGGGTTAAAGTAATATTGTTGTGGCATACATGTGCCTGTGCTAGTGCAATATTTAACAATTAATGAATGAGGCTGAGTATCTTATGAAGAATTATGGAGATCGAGGAGGGTGTTATCCATCGAGGCCATAGGCCGAGGCAGATAACACCCTCCGAGATCTCCATAATTCTTCATACGATACGAAAGCCGAATTCAACAACTGTTTCATTATTCATTCAAAATAATTCCTTGTTTAAAAACGTGGCTAAAACATGCTTACCTCCATCGATGTTAAGTTCATCTTCGATAGTGCACGTTTAGGGTTGTTCAGCTCCGCAAATATTCTCCAAATGGCAGATGTCTCCCTTCCAGTTGTCTTGCTGTTCTTGCCATGTTTTTAGCTATTTTTTCGCCTAGTTCTTACTCTTGAAACGAGTGAAATGTCCGCCATTTTACAAGTTCACAACCAAAATAACTCAACGTCATCCTCAGGTCTTCTCAGTTAACGGTGAATTAACCTGCAAGAACATACCATTTTTGACGTCATTTCCTCGTTAAACACAAGATTCTTCCAAATTTCGTCATCAGTAACTGGTTATGGTGAATTAAACATATGCTTTTAGCCAGTCAGAATCGGGGAAATATTTTGAATAAATAATAATATTGATTGACTAATCTTTAGCGTTCAAACCTGGTCATGCATTCCTATCAAGTTACAAACGAAATAAGTGTGTGAAGTATTAAAAGAAGTTTTATGTTGCATACTTATTTGACAAAGTAAATAAAAAATATAAACGATGCATTGGATTGTGTATTGCAGATTAAGTTCAAGTTCAGGTTCACGTTCATTTATTGACACTTCCATTACAATACAGCAATAAGAAAAAAAAGTAGTAAAAACAGAGCTGACTATACATTGAAATAAACATAACAAAGGAAAAAGTGTGTAGCAGCCAAAGGAGCCAAGCTTTTAAGTTGGCTACTACCACAGAGCGGTTACAAGTGGGTGGAGGTTATACAGTACTTATAAAATACTATTTAATTTAAATAATGAAATAAATAGAGCTAAATAACAGGTTAGAGTTGTTCAAGATACCTGACTGTCAAGTAGAAAGAGTTTATATATTTTTTAAACTGTTCGAGCGGAGACACTTAATTTTCATAGGTGTTGCTTCCCAAGTCTGTGATGCCACTACACTAAACCTTGCTAGGCCATAATTAGTTCCGGAAAACGGTCTGCACAGGTTTTGATTAGTGGCACACCAAGTATTATAATTATGGACAGCTGAAGCCGGTTGAACTAAGTCGTAGAGAGCAGGAGGCGTATCCTTTTGTTGATATTGAATTTTATGCACAAGAGCGCAAATTTTTAATTTAAAGATATGCTTTAACTTTAAGATCTCTAATAGTGTACAGTACAGTGTGGGACTTTCTCTTAATCTAATCAGTTACCGGTTTGTTGCCTCTGTTTGATGAAAGACTGAGTTGCCAATGCAGGATTGCATTATTTCATACACAGTTGCTATTTTATGCATTATGGTGATTTGGTGAATGAGAGAAGATTGGGGTTAGTTATTGATGTGCGTGATCTCAATGCAACCAATCCGCTTTTTCCTAACCCATACCAAGACTGATGAATAGCAACTGGGCATGAGTCTTGGTTTTTAGCCAGAAATTAAAAACTGGTCATTTAAGAGGCGTGTTTTTGTATAAAATGGTAAGAGATCACACGCACGTGAATTTTTCTTGAATTAGCGTCTCAATTAGGGCCTCAACAGAGTACCTTGACATACTTTGAAGAACACCTTGAAATAACATGCAGTTGCTGGTGATCCCAATATCATTTAAGTGTAACAAAGTGATGATTCAACTTTTCCTCTTAAATCAGGTTAACATGTAAAATAATTGTTTTACCGAGGGACTTATAATGAGGTGATTTAAACTGTATTTTCCTTTGTTTCACACTCACCATCATGCATTTACCATACCTAAAAAGAGAGATAAATGGACCACAACACGTCTAGAAGCTGACATTATATTTGTACACTTTGAATGAGTCATGTTATGCTAGTACTTTGCATTTTGCTTTTAATTAGAATTCCAGTAATTGGGTGGCCAGTGCTATATGTTTCCAATTCGGAAAAGAAAATACTAAATGTGTCTTTAAACAGGGTTATTTTCATTCTGAAGTATTGTAATACTACATACAAACTTAATAAGTGGAAGGAGCTAAACAATACACAGGGTTGAATATTCACAGTGAAATTTGTGAATAAAATATACTTTCACTGCAACTAGCCTCCCTCCGCAGACAGTCTTGGGAATGGCTGCATGAGAAGCCCAAATAATGTCTGTGTGGAGGCTGTACTGCAAGTAACCCTGTGTTTTGATGCATTAAATCTCCAGATAAGGCAATCTTCATGTCATTGTGGTCTCAGTGTATACTTTGTCGCCTGATAGGGAGTTTCTGAGTCTCTCAAAGCCCCTTTAAAATAATTTTAAATGTTCGTTAATATCGTTCTTGGGTACTCAATTCCACATCCAGCAAAAGGGATTTTTTTTAAACTTGTAAAAGAGACTTGCAGATATCTTTGTACCCAATGTGAGTGCAATCAAACACATCCAAAAGGACAGAAATAACTTACTGATTGTGCAGCTGTAATGTTGTTCAATGCGTCAATTATAGCTACTTCTGAGTATCACTGTTACAACTGCTCATTGCACCTCATAGTCTGTTTCATTTTGTGAAAACAGTACTCACAGAAATTCAAGCCGGGTGAATATGGTGGCTGAAACAGTAAATTTACACCCTTGCCTCCAAGCATTTCTCTCGATAATCTCTCTGTAACTCGTCCATAATGGAAACCACAGTTATCCATTATAACCGTGTCTCCTTCAGTGAAAACTGGAAGTCCATTGTCCTTTTGACATTCAAGTGCATAATCAAAAAAGGAAATTAGTTCACTGCCGTTTGATGCACCAGGAATAATGAAATAGAAGTCCACGCCAAAAATACTGTGCAGCAAATTTACCTTGAAAGTTGCATTGGAAGCATACCATTGGACTTCAATAGCTTCCACGCCTCTGTAGCTGCTACAATATTGGGGATTCGAAGTAATTGTCACAACCAAAGGTTCATCGACAAAATGGAGGGATGATGATTTTAGGACACTAGGTATTTCTAAATATTTGTCAATGTTGCTTAAATATTCTGTTGGCAAATGTGCAATTTTCTTTCGCCTCACGTTCACAACCTTGTTCCCAAGGTTCTCTCCTACCTGCCCTACAGAGCGCGAGAGAGAGTGAGAGACCCTGGAAAACGCTGGTCACGTGGCTCCATAACAAAATTAATTCTGACGGAGGAGTCCTTTGTCTCACATTTTTTTTGTCTGGTTTATTCGCAACGTTCACACAGTGATCGCAACTATAACTTAAAATAAGGGAAATTTCTGCCTAAACAGAACTCTCAGATAAGCAAGTGAATTACCAGAGAAGGAATCAAAAACTAGCATTGTCGCCTGTTTAACCGATGACACCGATCGCTTAAAAACTACGATCTTGAATTATACACAAGCGAGTTAATTTTTTGAAGGCAAAATCCCTGTATGCCTGAACTTCTATATTAAAAGTTTCAATTTTTGTCTGACAGCGGCCTGTAATTGGGCCAAATAAACCTACACCATTTGCAGTCCTAGCGGTTCGGTGTGACAAACCCCCGGGACAAAACATGGCAGTTACATTGAGAGGAAGGAATTCAGTAAATACATTTACGATCAAGTAATACCTTAGATCTAGTACCAGTCGTTTCAACACAAAGTCGTTTCGATATAGACTGGACACTGGAAGGAGTAGAGTGGCTGACGTCTCCGAAAGCTATAGCCTAAAATGTCAGCATTTTCCACCCCCTAACCTTTGTTATGATGCAGCAATAGAAATGAGATTTATTTCTGAAAGAAATAGATGGTTTTATGCTTAATGTGACTGATCATTATTGTCTTTCTCCAGCTACCAGCAAAGGAGGGTTTCCTGTCATCCGGGTGATTTGTCACGAAAGTGTCATTTATGTCACGGGTCATGTAAGTCACAGAAGCGAGGCACAAGGCCTCCTTCCTCGCATTACTAGACAGTCAGGAACATTTTTGATGGCGACCGGATTTAGATGCAGGATGCTTGCGATTTATCAGTCTCTTTCGCTCTTTTAGGGTCTTACCTACTGGGCATCACCTCTTCTTTGAGATAAGTACTAGATTATTGCCCGATGGCTCACCACTTACTCTCGGTGCTGTATTGATGTCCACAGTTATGTTCGTGCACATGATCGTCTTGTTGATTGCGGGAATTCATGCACGTTGCGGTCGTTTATGCTAATGAAATGCCATTGTTTATTGGTAACATCGAATTCTACACAAAGCCAAACAAAACGATGCGTTATTAAACCCTACAGGCTAAAACTCACATGCACCATACCTTCAGCACTTTAACAAGGTTTTAGAAACTACCTTACAACCATTCTAACAAAGTTACCTCAGAGGTACAGTGTACTGTATCAGCATATCAGGTTTATCATTTGCTGTTCATATGTCATTTTTGTCTGCATATTGTGTTTTTATCCTGTTGCATTGTGTATCGTTGTGGTCTGTTGTTTTCCTTTAGTCGCTGTCGGCGACATTCTGTCTGCCAGTGCTTACTTCTGGGCCGTTCTTTCAGTGTGAGGCTTTGTTCCTCCACTTGTATTTGAGGCGTTGACCTCATTTTCTTGAGGTTTTGTCCTCATGTTGTATCAAGGCTTTGTCCTTGTTTTTTATATTGAGGTTTCGTCCTCATATTTTATTTTGAGGCTTTGGCCTCGTATTATATTGAGGCTTTGTCCTCATATTTTATTTTGAGGCTTTGGCCTCGTATTTTATTTTGAGGCTTCGTCCTCATATTTTATATTGAGGCTGTGTCCTCATATTTTATTTTGAGGCTTCATCCTCGTATTATAGAGGCTTTGTCCTCATATTTTATTTTGAGGCTTCGTCCTCGTATTATATTGAGGCTTTGTCCTCATATTTTATATTGAGGCTTCGTCCTCATATTTTATATTGAGTTTTCGTCCTCATTATTTTATATTGAGGCTATGTTCCTCAGTTTGAGGCTTTGGTCCTCATTGTTCTAGGCCCCTGTTCCTTTGTTTGTACTGCTTATTTGATTGGTTTGCAGTGATATGTGTGTGGTTCTGTTTGTTGTAGTTTTGTCTAGGGTAACCAGATGCTAATATTATTTGTTTTGAATTTCTATTCACATTTTGTTGCCTTTTTTGTCTATTTTTTAGTCTTTATTCGTGCAATCCGTTATTTTGGTTTACATGCAGCTACATTAATTTTAATCTCCGGTTTTGTTGGCTCCCCTGTTTTGATATGTGTGGACATTACAGTCCTGCGTTTATTGTGATGGGACACTGTAATTAATACGTTGCTTTACGCTTTACTCTCCACGTCACATTAGTGCTTTTAGCTTTGTTGTTTTTGAGGAATTTACTGTTTATTCGTTTTGTTTGGGAGATCCTGACTGATTTATTAATTGGTTACACATTGTTCTTTAATGGTAGCACATTCTGGCTTTTTTAACGAAGTTGTTTTTATAGTTTTTTCATTTTACTGCAGGTGTAAAGGTATATACATGCAGCTCCCTTTCATGGACGCCTTTTCAATGAAGCCAGTCTTGAGCAGAATACCAAGCAGCTTTATCCAACCATCTTCAGCTTTCCCTTGGCATCTCTCCTAAGAAAGTCAATAGCTCTGCATTCTCTTTGGTTCCTCAATTCAGTTCAACATAGTATGCCAGAAATGTTCCAAAGAGTTGTACACATTCTGCTGATCAGTTTTCCAGGAGTTGCATCTCTAGTGCCGGACTACTCAAGAGCAGCTGCTGTGTCCCTTGGCATGTGGCATCTAAGTGTGCATCTACTTGGGCAGAACTTTCCTCAGGCAACTTTGGCTTGCTGGGCATTGTGATTGGGTATACATGTAGCTCAAGTGTATAGGACATGTATGTCATTTGATACTTATGTGCAGGACATATGGGCAGTGACATTGTAATATGTAGAATTCTCACCACGTGAGTCAGGGTCATTTGGCCATCTTACGGTATATTAATTTTTTCACTTTATTCACCTGTTAGTTTCCTAGGTGATTTCTGCTTATAGTATAGTTTCAAGGTGACTGTGTGAGCAGGGGCCATACAGCCATCGCACAGATTTATTGTAATCAGCTACATCAGTGAGCTATTTCAGACTTTTGATAAGTATCATTCTGCATGACTGTGTGAGCAGGGGCCATACAGCCATATCACAGATTTCCAAATTTAATCCGTCCATTATGTCACTGAGTTCTGACAATTTAGAGTAAATTGTTATTATTTAAATTCATGTTTACTGTGTGAGCAGGAGCCATACAGCCATCTTACTGATTTCATTTTAATCAGTTACATTAATGAGCTATTTCAGCTTTTTGATAACTACAATTCAGCGTGACCGTGGTAGCAGGGGCTATACAGCCAGATCACAGTTTTTCAAATTAAATCATTTCATTATGTCACTGAGCTATGACCATTCAGCCTAAATTGTTATCATTTAAATTCATGGTGACTGTGTGAGCAGGGGCCATACAGCCATCTTACCAATTAATTTTCACTTCTAATCATTTCAACCTGGTTTAACTTTACAGCTTTTAAACACGCTTGAGCTTCGTATCGATGTGGCATTAGTGAGGCCGATATTATAAGTTGACTGTGTGAGCTGACAGGCTATGCAGCCATTTCCTTTATTCTAGCTACAGTAGCCCATTTCTGTTGGTTACATCAATCCACTTCTGTATCCAAGACTTAGGAAAACGTTATTTAAAACTCATTTGCTTATGTCGGCCATTTTATTCCCATCTAGTGTCCAGTGCTTAGTGAATAAGTGCAATTTATGATGGCTGTGTGAACAAGGGCCATACAGTTATCTCATTCATTTTCACTTTTAAACTGTTAGTTAACTTAAGTGATTCACACTTTTTGATCTGTATCAGATTCAATGACAGTGTGAGCAAGGGCCATACACCCCTCACATTCATTCAGACTTGTACATTTCTGTTGGTTACACTGATCCATTTCAGTAAGCAGGGCTTGGTAAACAGCCTTACCATTCTATTTCTATATGTTTACGTGCATAACCTCCACTGAACTAAACTGGTGGAACTAAGCTGTAAGTGACAGTGGCAAAGAATGTATACAATGTTGTATTGCTATGGACACACATGAGCCGTTATGGCGCTAGTTGACTCTATTGTTGTAAGGTGTACACGGTTGGATGATTATAATACATGTATATTCATCTCAGCTCTCGCACATTGACCTTTTTTATTTTTAATGTGGTATCTTTCTTACCTTTAGCCCCAGAGGTCTTGTGTGACTGCATTGGTTGGGGCATACGTTCTCAATTTTTCCCATGTGGTTTTTCGGGTTTTCATATCAGGCGGCGCACACCTTTTTTCATTGTACATTTTGATTTGTAGGTACCAGTAGTTTCTGTTGGCGGTCGTCTTGCTTTGGCCTTGGGTGGGGCGGCCCTTTCACTCGTTCCTTGCTCTGGGCTGTGGCGGGTGTGCCCTCACCTTTGCTGGGATAATGTTCTTGTGTATCTGGTTTTCCCAGCTTTATATGCTTTAATTTAATAAACGGCCACTCCCGTGGCCAAAATATCCCATAATGGGTTTGTGATTATTTTGTGTCCCAGCAAACAGAGCTCACCCAAAGCGAGACTCCGCCAACATCAATAACTTTCGTAATATGTAAAGGAGCATGAAGCATAAAAGTGGTAAATAGATCAAAGATAAAAATAATTTTATACCAAAGTGACCTGGAAGACAACAGGAAATAGTATAAACAGAGACAAAACAGACAACATAACCAGCATAATTAGAAGTCTTGAAAACACATACAGATACTGTACATTTGTTTTCAAAAGTGGTCTCCACAACACAGACATGGCAATTCGAATCTA
Organism: Porites cylindrica; assembly: GCA_964035525.1. Classification (NCBI taxonomy): domain Eukaryota; kingdom Metazoa; phylum Cnidaria; class Anthozoa; order Scleractinia; family Poritidae; genus Porites; species Porites cylindrica. The sequence continues at coordinate 18,174,497 of OZ037776.1, read as the reverse complement.
GTGCGTTTCGGTATGAATACTACTACCAGGCAGACCACGATACCTGAATTATTTTTGACTGCACAAACGGTGAATCCTCCGCGATTTTCACTGCGTGTCAAATGAAAGCATTGCTGATAAACATCCCATTAACATCCAGATCTTCTGCAGGAAGTTATGCTTTCGCTGTCAAAGGATTTTGCGCATTATTTTCGGCGTTCAAGATCAGGTCAGGTACACAGCTTCACGGCTGCACTGACCTGCCTACGCTCTGCAGAGACAAATCTCACACTTACCTGCCCCTCCCCCAAATCGTTTGTTTGTAATCTCCCAGATTCTGGGAGACACGTGACAAGCATTTTCCAGGGTCTCTCTCCCTCTCGCTCCGTAGAGTGGGTAGGAGAGAACCTTGGGAACAAGGATGTCACGTCTAATTTTCCAGTGATGCTCTGATTAATAATTCTTATTGAATGTAATTTATCCCTATCACCTAAACCTTCCAGTAAAAGTTTCTGCTGAATTTCTTTGGCCTAAGCACTTGGTTCTTCTAACTTCCAAACCTCAATACACTGTAGCAGATTGTTCGCCATGATGTGAGGATTGCTACTACCTTGAGTAAAGGGAAGAACACTCCCATAGCATTGGAAATGGTCGACAATTTTGTTTACTCCTGGCACTGTTACCTTCAAATTATTTGATATTTCATTTGTAGTGAAACCCTGATTGTACAACGCTATACTTTCTTTGAAAATGACATCAAAACAAGCTTTATTGATTTAGTGATATGATATCTTTCGCCTTAGCTTTTCTGATTCGCTAGTTTCATTTCCTTAGACAACGCCTATTTTTACGTAGAAAACGCATGGTCTCTTAACTTTAGCTTTAGTTGGATTTCGTCGTCTTCATGTGTACATCGTTGTAGTCTATTTGGATAGTTCATTTCTTGGTACTTAGAGGCAAGCGGGAACTGATATGTAAGTACATTTTATCTTCTGTAGTTTTGTCTATCTGGCGACTCATAAAGTATATTCCTGCAAGAAGTTGTTGTAATACTCAGTATCTCGTACCATTACGTGACTACGCCCTTTTGAGTTTCAAGTAGGTTTTTACTTTTAGTTCGGCCTGAGAATCTCATTTCTTTTAGTTTATTTAGTTTTCATGCCTTTGCAAACGTAGTCCGTTCTCAGATTTATTTTGTTAGTTTCTTAGCATAGTATTATTTGCAGGAAGCAACCATTATTGTTTTGGGAAGGTTTCTTTTCTCCTGCATACTCAAATTTAAGTTGATTTTATTCCTTTCATGAAGTATATTTGGTCTAATATTCTAGTTGGTAACATTTATTATTCCTGTATTTCAATAAGTATATTTCTTTTATCTTATTACGCGTTTTCTGGCAAGGTTTTTGTACTGGAACAGCTACGAAAATGAAAATATGATTGGAATGTCAGTAAAATGTTATATTATGTGCTAGCCAAACTATAATTGTAATTGTACTTTAGCTTTTAGTAATTATTTGTTACCTTGCATTATATTTCAGTTTACGGTTCGATTATCGTCAATAAAATCACCATCAAGGACTAGCTCCTAGTTTCGTGGTCATAGTTGATTCATGATCGACCAGTAAAATATACCCGCTCACACGGAGTTTCGCTGCTACAAACAGTTTTAGCCGCGTGACAATTGGCTTCTCCTACAGTCGCAGCGTATCATCCGTTACATTATTCTCAGAAAGCTCCAGACAGGGCCTTCCCATATGGCGCGATATCAGTGTCAAAATTATGTTTGTCTTAAGGTTTCGAATTTTATACTGGTACTGAAATGTCTGTTGTGAAATTTACGCATAGGCATGTGGAGCTTAAACGTGATTTTACGGAATAGTCTTGACATTAAGACGTTTGTTTTGGAATTATGATGTTTGTCTTGACATTATGATGTTGATATGTATGAAGGTGAAGTTAATATTGTTGAATAATCCCCGAGACGAAGTTAAGGGGATTTTTCAACAATATTGACTGAGCCTGAGGTGAATTAGTCTCCCTCGCAGACGTTTTTAGTATCGTCACGCAACGCTCCTCCCCACAAACGGCTGCTCACATTCAAACAACATTCCTTTCCACCACTTAAACCAATCACCATGTAGTTTACATATTTCGGGAACTAGGCGCGCCAACGTAATCTAACCAATCATATTGTTTCTTTTATCTTGGAGTCCACTGCTTCCAAAATGGCGACCACTGAAGAAGCTTTTGACGTTGTTAGCAAGACATTTCGAATTTCTGCCTTAAATGGGCCGCAAAAAAACGGAATTACGAAAATAGTGGAAGAAGGAAGGGATGTTTTTATTAATCTTCCTACTGGTTTTGGGAAATCTCTTCTCTATCAAGCATTACCACTCGTGTTTGATCTCACTTCAAAACAGCCTGGTCATATTGTGGTAGTTGTTTCACCATTAATAAGCCTTATGGTATACCTGCCAACTTTTCCTGAGATATAAGCGTGAGATTTTTATCCTTTGAGTGCTGGGATTTTTGAAGACGACACGATCATTTCCGAAGATTCCGGAAGAAGTCCAAAGTCTGTCGAAGGCGAAGTTTTCACTTGCTTTTCACTTCAAAAATTAGAGATCGCGAGGAAGGTATTGTCATTTATTCATTTTACACATGGTTTTCGTTCCTTACATGGATCTGAGTTAACATATTTTTGAAAATTGTGTCAAGCAAGACGGCAACAACTCACATTTTTCAATCAGGCGTGAGAAATTGGCCCGCAATCGTGAGCCGGCGTGAGATCGAAGTTTTCAACCCGCAGGCGTGAGAGTTGGCAGGTATATTATGGACGACCAAGTGTCTTATTTGAGGGACCTAGGGCTTAAAGCATGCAACATAACTTCACTTGAGGACGGTGAACGCACTCCTGTTGTAAACCGTGAATATTCCTTAGTTTACGGATCACCCGAAGCATGGCTGAAAAACGAACACTGGAGATTAATGCTGACGAACTCTGTTTATTCCAAAAAACTATGTGCGATAGCAGTCGATGAGGCGCATGTTGTAAGGCAGTGGTAAGTCTTTATATAAATAAGCGTCTATATCAGTGCAACAAGTTATCCTATGCAATAGATTTATGCCGTGTATTTTCTTTTTAATGTGTAGGGGAACATCTCAAGATAATAAAATGGCTGCATTCCCGAGTGTTACTCAAAGCTATACGAACTAAGGTCTCTCGCACCTAATGTGCCTATGGTAGCCTTGACTGCAACTGCAACCAAACTGACTAGAGACACAATTTTAAGTCTTCTGAACTTGGAAAATGTAGTGGAAATTAAAGAAAGTCCCAATAAATTAAATGTTGCCTATGTTGTACAATATATGGATAAGGACACGGAACTTGAATTTTATTTCAGCTGGCTCACTGATGAACTGAAACACAGTCAGGAGAAAACAGACAGAACAATCATTTACTGCCAGACTATAAGGCAATGTGGTTTAGTTTACGCTACAATCAAGGGTTTGCTAGGAACGAACATGTTTATTGGAGATGACTCAAAAAATGTGCTTGTTGAAATGTTGCATTCGTACACTCCTGAAGAAAATAAGAAGACCATTTTGGGGTCGTTTCAATCTGAAAATGGTATTATCCGTCTGCTAATAGCAACAATAGCCTTCGGAATGGGCGTTGACTGCCGAGGTGTTCATAGAGTCATACATTTTGGACCCTCCAAAAATGTAGAGTCCTATGTTCAAGAAACTGGTAGGGCAGGAAGGGACGGCCACCAAAGCATTGCTTATGTTTTATATCATGGAGTTATGTTGAACCATATTGACGCCCATATGAAGTCTTTCGTTAAGGCTAAAGAGTGCAAGAGGAAAAACATTCTAAATCACTTTGAGTGTGTGTCCATGTATCCAGAACAACCTTATCTTTGCTGCGATAATTGTGCTTCTCAATGCGAATGTGGTATGCCACACCCTGATAACCTTACCAAATACCCTGTTGCCACCTACAAGGTATTCCGCCTACATTGAAGGAAAGATAAGTGTCGCAACAGCAAATGAAAGTTGTCAGAGAAAACTTGATAAAATATCACAAGTCCATTGTCATGCAACTTGTTGGTTCTACTGCAACTGGAAATGTGCAGACCTTAACTAATTCACAATTTATGTTAGGATTTTCACAGCACCAAATAACACAGGTTCTGGATAATGTACATCGAATTTTCTCAATAGCTGATGTTTATAAGTTTGAAGAAGTATGGGACAAAAGGCATGCACAGAAAATGCTTTTAATTCTTAACAACGTATTTGCAGACATCAATGATCACTGTGATTCAGAAATTGCTGTAGATAATGCTGATAACTTTGAATTTGATGATGATTTACTTGATGAATGGCATGAATTTTTGCAAGACGATGAACTTTATGATATGATCTTGGACAACTTGTCATTGTCACAACTAGAAAGTTCAGTACTGGAAGAAAATGCCAGTGATTCAGACAACGACGATGTTATGCCACCAGCAGTATTGGCAACAGTAGAGAATATAGCATTGGATCACTAATGATTGATAGTTTACTAAAAGGGACATTGTCAGCTGGTGTGCATGCTCATTACATACCTATTCTTAGCTGATCTAAATACACTTTGTCATAAGAGACTGCTTTTAGCAAGTATGGTAATATACTGTAATGCTATAGGATGAGGAAAAGCATACTCAGAAACAGGTTTCCATTATAAGATTGACAATGGAAAAAACTATAGAGAAGATTGAAGTGGATTTCTGAATGTAGTACTCTTTGATTTTGGATTGAGGAAGACACTTTTCACATTAAAAAGCCAGTGTCCAGGTCAGCATGGTCACAAAGCTGACATTGTCCCTTTGAATGTGATTGTGTAGACTGTATTGTGTACTGGCCAAGGTTTTCTAGGTTTTCCAGAAAGGGCAGGGGCACATCTGTTTGGGTCAGTGTGGCCTCTGTGGCCTTCTGAAATCTGTCCCTGTTCTTATTATCCCAGGTCCTTTTTCGGAGCAGAAAGCTTAGTGCTATAATTGTTTTGGTGTGTTTTGATACATACAGAATGTCATTGTCAGAAGAGTCATGCAATTAGACAAAGATGAAATACCTTTCTGTTCGAGATAAGTGAAATTTCACATGTGAAACATAAGGGAAAGAGATGAAAATTAAAATATATATATCTATATATATAATGGTCTTGCTATTGGAACAACTGAAGTTTGATTGCGAGTGCTATAAGAGATTTATCTGTAGATTCTATTGTGAACTGATTATTTGAAAATGGAATCTTTTGTATGTGATGCATCCAGGAGCAATAATGTTTAGACTACAGCATGTCACTAATTAGTCAGATCAAAAATTCAGTCTTGTCAATAGATCAGATTCCTATTATTGCACTAAGACACTGCATATCTAATGTTTTAGGAAAACTGACCTGGCAGAAAACCACAACTACTGCAGCGAGAATACACTACTCATGCAACAACGATTCTTTGACTGACAACAACTATTGGATTCGAATTTTTCAATAATCAATTCATAAAATATCAATGCTTATCAATAAGTAAACAGTGAGTGTAGACTTATTTTTCTCACTTTTTCAACAGACAATAATATCTGAGAACCACTTGGGCTGTCATTTATAGTACATTTTGTGCAGCTCCACACTATTTACAGACTATTTACAGACATCTTAAAATATTGAATAGACAAGTGGGAAGTCATCAAAGGTGTGGTCTATTTCATTTCGCATGAGTTTATCTAGCTCTGATACCATTGAGCACATTTCTCTTGTGTTTATTTATCCACTGATGTAATTTTGAGGCATCGAGTCCTTCCAACCTGTCTCGCTTAAAGTCACAGAAATGATTATAAGCACGTCCCACTTTTTCTTCAAACACATTCATTTTCTGAGCTCTTTTGATAAGCTCTTGCAGGTCCCTCTCTTTGGATGGATCAGAATGTTTGCCAGATTTTGCATGTCGTTTCAAAGAATCATCAAGGTTTTCCAGGATTAATGATGTTGAACTATCAGCTTTGCATATTCTTGATATGGCTGCCTCTGAGAGGTTGGGTCCAAGGTTTTTGATACTCTGCTTTACAAAGTTATTGCTGTGCTCTGTTGCCTCATCCAGAGGAATGTTGGTGCCTTTCTTGCCATGATTATTCACAGACCTGTTCCATATGAAACGTTCACTGTCTCTCTGTGACAACAGAGAACTGATCAGAAAAAATTGGTACGAACATTCTAAAGAATATGTTGTACTATGATGATCATCTGCTTTACAGTACAGCATGAAGTACTTGTACTGTCGCATAAGCCTCAATCCATCACCTTCTTTGATAGCATCGAGAAAGTTAAAAAACAGAAAACAGTCAGCTAGAAGTGCACAGTTGTAATTGAACACATCATCACTTGTTATTTTTGTACGCTCAGAAGAGTCATCATCACTAATACCTTCACTTGTTTTGCCACTGCTGTCTGTAGTTGAAGGTAATTGTGTAGAGAAATTGGTTTCAATAAGTGGCTCCTCTACTTGAACTGGTGGGTCATGCTTGAGTTCATGATTTCTTCTGCTTTTTCCGTCATATTTAAATGAACTGGTGCATCCTGGAAATCTACAGGGAAATCTGCCATCGGTTGTTAACTCCTGTTTTTGCGCAGCAGGATTTCTTTCTCTGTTTCTGTCACTACAGTGTTTACAATAGCATCGACAGAAGAATGTTGGTCAAAAACAAATGCATCAACAACCTTGCCAGCTAATTCATGGAGGCAATTCAGTTTTTCTGACTTTGTCAGCAAATCCATTCTAGGTGGTAAGTCAACCTTTGATGGCTCCCCACTTTGGTTTTCAAATCCGAGGACTTTATTGGCCGCCGTAATTACCCTTGATTGGAAAACTACGCTCAGGAAGTCTCTGTCTGGCCGGTATGATGACCGTACATCTCCAGTAACATTTCTTCTGTTAATAAGGTTGCGGTCAGAAAACATGGTGCAACTATCAGTTGCAGATTTTCCATTGTAGAATCTGGCATAAATCAACTGATGATAAAAGAAACATCAAAGTGTTAGGCGCGATCCACACGCCGTTCTTTCCATGAGCCGAACCTAATACATTGAATTAAGTACATGAAAAGTTTGGTATCTGAATCAATTAGGAATGCCTATTTCAATTTGGAACGGCTCAGCTGTTCTTCACCCCTCGCCCAGCCGGGAATTTTGACTTTAGAACGACTTCAGATGCTGAACTTTTCATGTGCCGAACCTAATGCATAAATTATAATAATGCATAGTATATTGATAAACCAATAACCAGCAGATAAGTATTAGGGAAAACAATGGAATTAACCAGTAGCTACATGTAGAGGATTATTCAGTGGTTAGTGTTCTTGAAGTTTTGAATGAACTGGGGCCAGAATGACGATGATGATTAAATAAAAGTGCTATTGGATACTGTAAATAAGCCCTTCTGGTTATAGGCCCATCCACATGTAAACAAAAAAATTCATTCAATTATAAGCCTCCCCTCCCCCCCCCCCAATATATGCCCCCCTCTTATTCTGTTCCAAATTTTATTGACATGAAGTTGATTTATTATGATTGTTTGCAGCTTAATTGCACACCTGTACAATACTTTCATCAGCTCTGCTATAGCCTTTTTCGAGGCACTATTTCTATTCCGGTTAAAAGCTCCCCTCGGATATAAGCCCCTCCGTTTATAAGCCCTCCTAAAACTCCTTGCAAAGAAGTATAAGCTGTAAGCTGCAGTTTACACTTATTAATCATAATGAAAGAAAATGAAAATTATATTATGGTCTTTCAGCTTCAATATTAATTTGTCAAAAATATGACAGATAATAATTCATCTTTTAGGTTTTAAATATTGTTTTACTCACACTGAGTAGTTTGACAGCGGCGTGCCAATCACTCAGCTGTAAGTTGATTCCTTCGAGTCTGTCTTTGGGTGTGTAACCATTGGCCACAGAGGATGTCATATTCACTGCTCGTTCAACGGTAAGCTGGTATCCTGAAAATAGTTGACCATCTATGCCACCATTGTGTGTCTGAGGAAGATAACCATGGAACTGCTGTAGAATTCCTAACATGTCCTCGTTGACATTTTCGTTTTTGAATATTAATCCAAGGGGAACCTGAAATACATTATTACAAACACTTAGTTGTTACAGTTAGATGCATATGTGTGCATACTATGATAATCACCTGCAGGAACATTTTTAACCCCTCAGGTAATTACCATGTTATTTAGCTTCATACTGTCAAAAGTTGACAAACTTTACTAATGTACTGCTTTTACACAAGACTCGAGATAAAATACTCTTTCTGTGTTTGCTATCTAGACCTTTAATACCCGCTCTCCACCCCCCCCGACCCCATCCCCCCCCCCCAGAATTTTTTGTCACCTTTCTCAGGATGGGTAATGAAATTTTATGAAACCAAACATCATTACCACAGATTGGTTTAAACCAAATAAAAGATTATTCTGCCCTACATGTTCATAAATTCAAACTTTTTATTCCAGCTTTTGCTAATCACTAATCCAAGGTTAAATTTAATCCAGGCACCTGTTTCTTTCGTTCAAAAGCATGTTTTCTGTTCATTTTTACCTATAATTTTAGAGCTTATAGGCAGAAAGAATCAACTGCAAGAATTTGCTTTGCAAGCATTTAGATTTGAAGTCAAATTTCGTGCTTATCCTTGGTTCTCTTAATCCTGCTTTTACCAACCAGGCCCTGGAGTTGAGTCTTATAATGATTCAACTATGGCAGATTTTAAAACAAACCTTCTTTGTTTTCTTGGATAATTCACTTGTATATTTATGAGGAATGTGCTGGATGCAGGCATCAGCCAAAGGCGTTAAGACATCAAAGTAATTAACCAGTATTCTAGAACACAGGACAACGTAGTTCAACCTCTGACATTTCTGTTCCTCCATTGATGGCAAAAACCTCAAATTACAAACATCAAGTAGGTTACTTTTTGGAGCTGAAGAATCCAACATAGCCCCAGAGACTCTGTTCTCCACCATCTGATGGTTTACCCAGAGGAAGTCCTTGTTCTGTGACTCCATAGTCATGTTCTTTCGATCCAAATGGATATCCAAGTTGTCAAACGAAATGACGAAGCCTGGGTGTGCTGCCTTTTGTATTTCATCTTTCTACCTTTTGGTTGATGAAAAATAAGTGGAAATGAGTCATGAGTCAAGTACAACAACTTGATTCTCTCTGATCTGCTTTGATATTGATTGCAAGATACAAATTAATATTACTATAGTAAGTGCATACCACTGATCCATATAGTCAATGCTTAACCCTGACCCAACTTATAACTTTACTCAGAAGTCATCAACTCATAAGACTCACAAAAAGCTTTCTCATACCCGGCTGGATTTCATCTTGACATTCTAAAGAACAGTGGGTGTGGGAAGCATGTGTTAGCAAGACAGCATCACATTTCTCTTGAGCAGTCTTCAGATCTTTGTTTTGATTTGAAACATGATGTTTTGCCTGGACAATAGCTGCATCATGGTTCTCGCCTAGCTCATCTAGTTTTCTCAGTATACTGAAATTTGCATTAGTCAGTTTCATCTTGTTAAATCTGCCGATGGTTGACTGTTGAGCAAGCAAAATATATGTACATAAGGTTCGAAACTGTCCATCTATAGTGGTATGTTAAAACTAAAGAGAAGGAAAAATTTAGAATTATCAACTGCAGGGACTATATGCATGCTGATATTTTTAGGACTTAAAGGGTTAAGGAAGTAAACTTGGATAGATCTCTGGGAGTTGTAGAAGATGAAGTTTTCAAGGGAAATTTTGTGCTCTTTCTGTTGCAAATGCAAGTACTTTCTATTATTACGTTTACTGAGCTACTGCACTGCAAATTAACTGGGATATATGACCGTGTTTATTAGTGTTTCCAAGTATTCCGACACTGTAACTAACTGCTGGTATTTAATGACAGTGTATTAAACGTACAATCAAAGTTTTTGAAACCATCATGGGGGTAGATGCATCATGCAAGATTTCTTTCAAACTATCAACTATTAAAAAAAATTATATAAGCTTCCATAAGACTTCACTTGCCTCTACTGACTTTGACTTGAGAAGTATGCCAAGAACCGAAGCAGTGGCATCCATTTTCTCACTCCTCTGTTTTAGAAGTACTGATCCCGCTATGGCTACGCTTGAGAACTATGAATACTCTTTAGTCCTTTTGTTCACTGCCGAAGTCATCAAGAACGAGAAGAACAGTGGTGCTCTCTGTCCCCACTCGTTTCATAGAAGTTGGAAGTCGAACTTGGCCAGATCCTCTTTGCTTGACTTTCTCAAAAGCGAAGGATTATTTCTCGAACATAATGACTCTACCTCTTTTGAAAGGGTTTTCAACGTATTTTCAATGATGTGATTCTTGATCGTCGGATTTTTCATTACCGCATTTGCGATTTGCGAAGGAACCCCATGCGCTAAATCCTTTCCAATGGCCTGATAACTTCCACTCAGGGTTTTGTTCAAAGTTTTACTCGGGTACTGGACGGTCAGTACATTCTTTGTAGCTTCACTTGATTTATCACGAGGATTGGAAGAACCTTTTAACGCGACTGGAGTCGAGGTAAACATCGGCAAAGGCGAAGGTGTTGCTGTCAAAATTTGACCAGGGAAAGCTTGCAGCACAAGTCCGTAAGGATGACTGCGAATTGTAGATACACCTGTAGGCTGGCTAGTTGCGGTAAAATTGGCTGAAGCATGACAAGAAGTAGAAGTGGTAGCGATGGGAAATAAACGTTTCGAGGATTTCCCACGGCACGAGGCTGGGGATTCTCCACTGTCGTCCTGAACGCGAAGTAAGCGCTTCGCTCTGGGAAGTTCACGATCCTTGTAGATTTGTTTTAGTTCAATTTTCAGCTCTTCAAGGTGATCAGAGGCCTTTTTGAACTTGATAAGTCGTCTATAGCACGTTTTACAAACTGCCAATTTGCTGGTCGCTGCATAGCAGCTCACATTAACATCCAGACAGGAACTTACTATGTCTGGAAAATCGAAAGAGCTTTTACCAAATAGGCCAGCATTATGTAACGGAAGGAACATAATGGTTTTTATGTTGGGACCAAAGATACGCTTATCAGTAGATAACAGCTAAGGAGCGGCATTGCGATAAGCAGTTCTCTGGCTGACCTCTGCGGTCTATTACACGGTCTTTTATTTGTCATGTGGAGAGACATCAGCTATGTAAAGGCTGCGACAAGTAAGTTCTTCCCCTTTTTCTGCGAACAAGCTCAGCGAGCACATCTCAGCGAAAGTGAAAGTCTATCGCAACTCATTATCTCGTAAATGGTTTTCGTTTTGGTTTTTCTATTCGATATTTTGGGGATAAATTCAACGTTCGATCCAAAAATCTAAAGAGTGCTTTTGAAAACCCACGGGAAGTTACTGATAAGCTTAATGAGGAGGTATTGTCGGGCGAATAATTGGTCCTTTTGACACGCCTCCCTTTGAGAATTTTCGAATTTCCCCTCTTGGCCTAGTTCCTAAAAAGGCTCCTGGGGAATTCCATCTCATACATCACTTGTCTTTTCCGGAAGGTTCTTCTGTAAATGATGGTATTCCTCGGGAGCTATCTTCTGTACATTACGCTACTATAGATGACGTGATTAAGAAAATCAGCTCATTAGGTGCTGGGTGTTTCCTTGCAAAAACTGACATTAAGTCGGCTTTCCGCATAATACCTCTCCACCCTCGAGATTTTGACTTGCTCGGTTTTGAATGGGAAGGTAAATTCTATTTTGATCGTTGCTTTCCAATGGGTTGTTTGTCTTCGTGCAACATATTTGAGACATTTAGCACGGCGCTCGAATGGATTGCCACAGCCAAATTACAAGCTTCCGCTGTCATACATATCTTAGACGATTTTCTGTTTTTAGCACCTTCGCGAGACAAGTGTCATAGGGATTTAGATAACTTTATCAAATTGTGCAACGAGGTCGGAGTCCCTATCGCAGATGAGAAAACCGTCGGTCACGCAACCTGCTTACAATTTGCTGGGATCGCTCTTGACACAATTAACATGCACGCCCGTTTGCCAGAGGATAAGCTCGCACGTTGCCGGGGGTTGTTAACGGAATTCTATAACAAACGCAGTGTAACCCTTAAGGATCTGCAGTCGCTTATAGGGTTATTGAATTTTGCGTGCTCGGTTGTCCTTCCCGGTCGTGCTTTTCTCCGCAGAATGATTGATCTGACTAAAGGTGTGCGTAAGCCTTATCATCACATTCGTCTCACGAGACAGTGTAAGGAGGACATTTTGTTATGGCTCAATTTTCTAAATTCGTTTAACGGGAAATCCTTTTTCTTATCTGCGAAGTGGCTTACATCTAGTACCATTAAACTTTATACAGACTCGGCAGGCTCTCTAGGCTACGCCGCAGTCCTAGGCAAACGTTGGTTTTACGGACATTGGCCGGATTGTTGAAAATCTCTGAATATAACCATACTAGAGCTTTTTCCTATTGTTTTGGCAACCGAGATTTGGGGCGACATCATGCGCAATCATTGCATTGTTTTCTTTTCGGACAACTACACTGTGGTCGATATCATCAATAAACAGACCTCCCGTGAACCAAAAATCATGGTCTTAGTTCGCAGACTTGTGCTAAATTGTCTCAAATATAACATTCTTTTCAAATCTAAACACATACCAGGCATTTTAAACCGAGAATGTGATTTACTGTCTTGCTTAGAGGTAGACAAATTCAAGCTTCTTGCACCACACGCGGACGTTCAACCCAGCCCGGTTCCGAGCAGCCTACTACCGCAGAATTGGAAGCTAACTTAAAACGCTTAATGCACTCTGCTGGTCACGCAAAACGTACGAACAAGCATGGCATCATTTCTTAGATTTTTCCACCCGATACTGTGGCACAGCTTCCCCACAGCTTCCACTGAGTGTCAGTGATATAGTACTTTTTGTGGCCTATTTGTCGGCCAAGAAATTGGCACCTTCTACAATTTCGACTTACATTTCCGCATTGAGCTATGTCCATAAAATTGGATCTTTCTCTGATCCCACCAAAGCATTTGTTGTACACAAGATCATGACTGCTCAAAGCAGGCTCTGCTCGAAACTGGACATACGGTTGCCTATCACTCGCTCTATCTTACATAAATTGGTGCAGGCTTTAAATCACACCATCACGCCCGCCTATCAGATTTTATTATTCCAAACAATGTTTCTAGTGGCTTTTTATGGATTTTTTTCGAGTGGGTGAACTAACGACCAAGACCCCTGAGCGGCGACATTCCGTTCTCCAGTTTCAGTCACTGTCTTTTCTAAAATCACGCAATGAAGTACAGGCCGCCAAACTTGTCATCATGGATTATAAACATAACACAACCGGGCGTCCTTTTTCCATAATTATTCACCGAGAGTCGACCGTACACTGCTGTCCTGTTGATTTTTTACTACGCTGCTGCCGGATGAGAGGATCCAATTCTGGTCCACTTTTTTGCCAAGCTGTCAAAACGGAGGTCTTTACGCGGCAGCTCAAAGGAGCCCTTGCTTTTTGTGATTTAGACTGTTTCAGTTACAAATCGCACTCTTTTCGTATTGGTGCAGCTAGTCTGGCAGCAGAAAACGGCATGTCTGACGCGCAGATTCGGGGTCTTGGTCGTTGGAAATCCGATGCATTCAAGTTGTACATACGATCGCCAACTGCATGGGCAAATTAATTAGGTTCGTTTCCGGTTATTGCAGTCACGGGCTGGTAACCCGTTTAGAACGACCAAATAATCAGTTCTCGACAGGCATGGGCTGGAGAACTGCCTGGTGTTCACAAAGAAATTATATTTAAGGTCCGTATCATTCAAAGTTATTGCTCTCGGCAGGCATGGGCTGGAGAGACGATTTTATTTTTATTCTTATTATGCGGACCGGAAACACGTCAGAGATTGGCCTGGTGTTTCTCATGTATGGACTAGCGTTATCTTCACTTCGTAATTTTTGTTCTGTCTTGGGCCTTTTTTCGTCGGTTATGTTTTTACGTTTTCCTCAATGCCTGTAGGAGTAATCGGCTCTCGGCAGGCATGGGCTGGAGAGCCGATTACCATTATTCTTATATCAGACCGGCAACACATCGGAGGTTGGCCTGGTTTTTTCTAATGTCTGACTCGCCATTTGTTTTTGTGCTTGGTGTGCGTGCTCGGCCTTGGTGGGGTTTGCCACAGAGTGTGGCTGTTGGCGTAATTTGCCCCCACCTAATTTTCCCTGAGTTGAAATGTCAGTGATTTATAATTTCGTTATAACAGTGTGCTATCATGTAATCACAACTTGTTACTGATTTTTGTCAATTAAACGCCACTTAAGTGGCCATTAAAATCCAGCATGATCTCTGTATTTAATGACAGTAAGTGAAGGCCGTCGCATGCACACAAAATCCCTACGACGTATTATTAACCTGTTGAAAGGGCGTCCCAATATAAAGGCCAGCATTATGTAACGGAAGGAACATAATGGTTTTTATGTTGGGACCAGAGATAAGCTTATCAGTAGATAACAGCTAAGTAGCGGCATTGCGATAAGCAGTTCTCTGGGTGGCCTCTGCGGTCTATTACACGGTCTTTTTTTTGTCACGTGGAGAGACATCAGCTATGTAAAGGCTGCGACAAGTAAGTTCTTCCCCTTTTTCTGCGAACAAGCTCAGCGAGCACATCTCAGCGAAAGTGAAAGTCTATCGCAACTCATTTTTGTCCCACCACCCCCCACAACGCCTCCTTGGTTGTTTTCTAATTTTGTTTTTATTTTTGTGCGGGCGTAATTTGCCCCCACCTAATTTTTCCTGAGTTGAAATATCAAAGTGATTTATAATTTCGTTATAACAGTGTGCTATCATGTAATCACAACTTGTTAGTGATTTTTGTCAATTAAACGCCACTTAAGTGGACATTAAAATCCAGCACGATCTCTGTATTTAATGACAGTAAGCGAAGGCCGTCGCATGCACACAAAATCCCTACGACGCATTATTAACCTGTTGAAAGGGCGTCCCAATATAAATATAATTTTTTTCTTTTTTTGGAATTTCCGTGGAACAAATGAAGCAACGATCGCTTTTCAACACTTTCTTTGGCGTATCCCCCATTGAAAAAACTCTGATCTTTGTAGAATGTGAGCATTTCTCGAGAACTTGAGAACGCGGGAAAAAACACGTTGTTTACAATGTTCTGTGATTTGATTGGTCGCATACTAAACAATGTCAGTGATCTGATTGGTGCAAAGACTACAAAGGGAAAGGAATGTTGTTTGAATGTGAGCAGCTGTTTGCGGGGAGGAGCGTTGCGTGACGATACTAAAAACGGCTGCGAGGGAGACTAGAGGTGAATAATTGTTTTAGTATATTAACACAAAGTGATCTCAACAGAATCAGAAAGGAAACCATTAAACATATTAAACAACGATTAGTTTGCTTGACGGGTGAATTCATGCATGAACACGAAGCCATAAAAGGTGTATGCGCAAAAGTTAGATCTTTACAGTATCTTCAAACATGGCAAATGATAGTTTTGATCTTTTTGTATCGCGTTTGTAAGCTTTAGCATCAACGGTTTAAAAGAAAACGCCGAAAATTTAAATTATTACTCAATTCTGAGAAGAAAAGTAGAGCTTTATTTGTTTCTGTCAACTCACCGTGAATGAGAAAGTTTTCTTTGTCGCTTCTTGCAACTGCTGTTAATAGCAGCTACAATCAAGGTGAGCGTTGTTTATCTCCAAAGTTGTTGGCCTTGTTAACTTGCTGGCACATACAATTTTCGAAAATATTTGCCTTCCTCTTTTCTCCACAAATTAACTTCTACTTATAGGCAAAATTAGTCTTGTGAGAAAATCCCGAAATCACAAAACAGTGACAAAGCGACCTCGTTTTCCTCTGTAGTGGTAAACATAGCTTCAAACGCACAAAAAGTCAGCTACAATAAACCACTTCACAGTAAATCACGCTGTTTAAACACCATGAAGGCTTTTCTTGCTTTCAAAGTCATCAGCACTTGGATATTCGTCTATTTTCAAAAAGGCTTTACTACAAAACTTTGGCAAAACACCCACTTCACGACAGCGATTTTGTTCTGCTTTATATTCACTACCTAGCCAGGTGAATATAACGTCACAGTCCGAAATAGCTACCAAATCAGACTGCTTGAATTACTAAGATCACTGGGTGTGTATATCACAGGAAAAAATCCCCAATTCTCAAGATTGGTAAAAACATGGTATCATTAACTTACCAATGATTTACCAATAATATACCAACTTTGAAAAAAACTTCGACTAGGAGTCAGGTTTATACACCTTGGTAAAAGTATCTTAAAAGTATCTTAAGTTTATCATGTTTGCAAATTGGTTAAGAGTGGTTGTCAGAGAAAACCGGGCAATATGTTAGAAATGTCAACAGAAGGGGGTCAACAGAATAAGTTCATACTAACATCATAGATAGGTTAGGTGGAGTAATGGACAAATGTAATAAACATAGGTTCTTCACTGCTCTTGTATTAGAGATACGAGCATCACTCTATTCGACCCTCTCGGACGCCATTTTTATAAGCAAATTTTCACCATTTTCTGAAACTCAGACCCCTCAAAATTTAACGAGCAAAGTTTATTTTTTGTATGCGATACAACACATCATAGAACTACTTTCTAAAACCATAAGATTTGTTATGCAGCCACGGACAAGACTAACATTTTCTTATTTCATCTGACCTAAACTCAGTGTCTGCAAACGAGCAAAAAATCGGGCATTTTTGAATTGATCTACAGCGCACAACTAAAACCACAGAACAACTCTGACAGCCAAATTGCAGTCTACTATCATCCATGTAACCAAAACACTAATAATCATCTTGGGCCATTGAAACAGGAAGAAATTAGAAAACTCACATTTGTTATAGTTTCCAAGCTTTTTCTTGCAAACAGGCCGATCCCTTCGTGTTTGTTTTAAGAGGCTGTCCGCGTAAGAACCGATAAGGCAAATTTCGGTCTATCACGGATTGCCCTGATTTTTTCAGTGGAAGATGACTATCCTATCCCATGAAGAAATATCACATTTATTTGGACCAACTCAATTTTTTCTCTATTTTACAGGAAGATTTTCTCGGTCACCTAAAACTAGTCAGTTTGCCGTCGGAAGTAGTGCGATTTTGGTGAAACTTTAGGGCTCTGTCAAACCTACCTTACATAGCCGAATAATCTGATTATTTTACACACAAACGTTTTAACTCTCATTAATAGTTTCAATGTTTAATGGTTGCATTCTGTGGAAAGTTGGCTGAGATATGATTTTTTGAAAATGACCTTTAATTTGCTCAGCAGGAAAAGTAATTTGCATAACTAGAGCTGAACGGTAATTTCGCAAAAGTGGCACCTGACCCAGACTCAAGTCTATGATAAATCAGAAGTACTAAGACCAGTCTACTTCTTAACGCAATAAAATTTGTGGGCACTCTTCTTTGCGTGCCGTGCAAAGTTCCGTTAATGTTCCAAAATTCGCCATTTTGACAGCAAAGCTGGAATTGTAACGGGTCCGCATCTGATCGACTAATTTCCACAGCTTTAACGTTTCCAGTTATCACTAAATATCATTAGACCCTTTAAATGTTGGACGTTTGAAAACATGTGGAGAAAACTTAGTAATCGCTTTTCCCTGGGTCTTTTTCTTGTCGACGATGAACGTGACTTCGTTCTCGGTATGCAAATTAGCCTTAGATGCGTTGTTTCAACAAATTGACAGGAAATATAATCGTTACATTCACATTTCTAAGGGGAAAAATAATTCTCCTTTCCACAGAAAAACAAACCATGACTTAGAATCCCCTTAAGGTCTGTTTTTTTTTAACGAGGAAGAAGCAGCTGAATAATATATCATGATAGATGTTTGCGGCTTAAAATAATTCAATTACTGTGGCCTGTTACGCATTCCTGAAGAGGGGTGGTCGATTAGAAAACAATAGCGTTGTGTCGATCAATTCGATAATATTATCATCTTTTTTTTAAATGATAGTTATTGATAATAATAAAAAATAAGAGTTCACTTGCAAGGTAATTCCTCCTGTCAGCACACGAAAATGTTTGGGCACTCTTTTTTGCGTGCCTTTATAAAAAATAGCGTTAACGTCGAAAGTTTTATTATGATATTTGCTTATCGGGAGAAGGCAGATCTTTGTACATGGCACTATGATAAAAAAAAAATGCCCCACACTTTTTCTATCTTAAATTAGCGGTAAATTTCAGTTTCATTCAAAGATCTTTAAAGCGTTTATCGGTAGCTTATCAGTAGCAGAATGAAAAGGGAAAAATAGTTCCTATTTTCAGTGAATAAACGCAAAAGGGAGTATCTTTTCAGTTTTTGTTAGGGTATAACATCCGAATTCCAACGATGATCTTGTTTTGGTTTCAATCTGATTGAATTATAATGCAACAGGTGCCAGTTTCAAATTAAATATAATTATGTCACTGAAATCGCCGAAGAGATCAATTGTGAAAAATGGCTTTTTCGGCTATTTCATCAAGCAGTTCTTCCGCGAGATCGTAGACAGAGTGAGGTCCCGGAAGGGGTGTGGAGGAAATTGTGTTGGTCACAGAGTGCATAGATGATATTACCTCGCACTTAGCCAGCTGTCACTTGTTTAAGTGTAGCAAGTGTAGCAAAGACAATGAAAATGAACTCATTTTAGCGAGAGTACGTATTCGAGGCTTGGTGGGTATTCGGAACTGAAATGACAATCTGCCCAAGGCACAGACACTGAATAGCCTGTGTACAGACCCCCTCCTCTCAGGAAAAATCGGAGAAGGGGCCGCTTCTCCCAAGGTAGGGAGGGTATTGTGTACACAGGCTAACACTAAAATGACAATCTGCTTTAGGCACAGGTTTTTGCGAGCGCCAAGGCTTTGTTAGGCTCAATTGTAAGCCGCTGTTCTGGAAAACGAGCCCCCAACGGACGGGGAGAGGGCGGAAATCGAGCCTAAGGTCTTGTCAATACCCCGGTCACACTCTGGATCATACTGGCAAAATAACTTCTGTGGCAGGAAGACACGTCGTAAATTTCCAGATAGCCAGCGAAATAAGTCAAAGTTTTGTTCCATCATTCTATTTTCTTCTTCATGCAAACAATTGTCTTAACGTACAGAGATATTTTAATTTATCTATTTAATATTTTATCTTGCGATGTTTTCTGAAGTTCGTTTCCAGTTTATTTGAGCTTGCAAAGATAGTTTTTGTTATTTCTATTTTTTTGACAGCCGTGTATCTTGCCCTAATCAATTCTTACCTTTAAAATACTATACATACCGGTTAATCCGTGTGTTGTGAAAGATTCTTTTCTGATGATTGTTTGAAGAGCATTATAAAATAATGGGGAAAAAAGAACTTTCTACATGGAGTCAGGATTCAACCTCGTCCCCAGGGCTTTCCCGCCCCTGTCATTTTCTAAGAAGAATGTCCTGGGGACGAGGCTAGGAGTGATTGTGGTCGAGGTGTCGTTCACGTGTATGAAAAGTATTTCATTCTTGCAATAAAAATAACTTTTTTGAACTTAAACAGTGTTTAAAACATGTCTCTGGGTTTTGTAAAAATTAAAGATACTTAAAAGTACCTTAGTGTTCAGTTCAACTTTATATAGCCGATTTGCTCCTCCTGTCGCAAGAAACTTGAAAAACCTTGACGCCGAAGGGTCGAGAAGAGCACGATTGAACAGTCTGCAACCATGTCCACACATTTGCCGGAGAGGTTTATTGGACAAGATTTCTCTGTTTTTCTTGTTTGATAACGTTTTCATTAAGTCTTCAAAAATGCTCCAGATTGCTGTTTTTTTTGTTTTGTTTTTGTATTTATACCCTCTTGAACAATGTGCTCACCTCTCCATTTCTAACCTTCTTTACCATCCACCCTCTCTCCCCACTGTTCCACCTCTACTTTAATAAGCATTTGTATTTAAGGGGGTGAAATTTCTCCCGTGTATATTAATTTCTGAAAAAATAAGTCCTTCGATTTTTTCTTAAACTCTTAAACTTAGTTCTTTTTTCTTTAAGAACCACCAAAGATGCTGCTAAGGCTGCAATAAGCGCACTCGCCCTTTTATATACTTCATCTAGTGAAATGCCCGCCCTTTCATATACCTGAAGCCTGAAAAAGATACTCCTTTCGGGCGGAACCTCCCCGTATAGGCCATCATAGGGAGTTCCCCCCACTCCCGTTCCAATTCCGTGCTCACCTATTGCCAGCCCATGTTGGACTCCAGGCCCGTTTGAGTCAACACGTAAACATAATCCTAAGTGTATACAAGTTGAACTTGACCATAGAGATCTGTCGCAAGAAGACGAGGAGTTCGAAAGGCAAAAGCTTGTTGCAGAAATCGCTGAAGAATTGAGACCACAACACCCTCAACCAGAAGCTTTCAACCTATATGTATGTCAAAGGAAGAACAACCTAGTCAGTTCAACGTGGTAATGCTAAAAAAATCTTGTGTCACTTTAAAATACCATTCAAATCCAGGGAAAGAAAAGGAGACCTAGTTGACAAACTTTCGTCTTTCATACAAGATTGCACGTGCTTCTCCAACAGCTCAGGAGTGAACATATGGATCCTTAATTTAGTGTGATTAACAGCCGGCAAAACTTTTGGGATTTAACAGGAGAAGGACCGTAAACAATAACTATGCCTTTTTCTGCATGCCATTCCTCATTTTTACTGAAATGTTGTTAATTGGCGATAAACACAATGCTCTGTTAATACCACCGTAACGTTTGTATAGCCTATGGTTAGCAAGGGATCTAGGAAATGAAAGTACTTTGCAGTTGTGGTCCTATGGTGTCGCACGGTATTTCTGAAGTTGTTTGCGAGCTATTTCCAAAATATTAATTTTTGATTCTGTAATTGAAAATATTATGCTAGTGCTCGTGAATAAGAGTGGCCGTGTCCAAGTGACTACTTTGTAGCTAATTGTCGTGTATTACACCATGGGCTGTCATATTAAACCCTATCCTCACGGTGGCTCCCGGGGATACTGACTTAGTTAAAACGGTCGTAGAATGAATAAATACAACAGCACGGTATTTCCCGCCCAGTAAAGAATCGGAATTAACAGTGATTAAATTGTATGATTATCAATAACTATCACTTCCAAAAAAATATAATCAGATAAAAGAACTGATCGATACACAGCCACTCTCGGGGAATGCGTGACGGGCCACAGTAATTAAATTATTTTAATTCGCGTAAACATATCTTCTTCTACTACTTCTTCCTCGTGAAACAGACCTAAGGGGATTCTAAGTCATATATCGTTCGTGTTTTTCCGTGGAAAGTTCTAAGAGATATTTTCCCTTAAAAATGTGAAATATAAGCAGTTATGTTTCCTGTCAATTCAATAGCCCTTATGCATGTTTACGTCACACAAGCAAATTTCACCACCAAGCCTCGTTTTGAAATTAAAAATAAGCGAAGTTTTACAGAAATGAATTCCCAAGGCAGTAGAGTTGAAAAGAAAAGCCACGCACAAAAAGTGCAAATGCAAAAAATTTTGTTCACAAACGAGGCTTGTTGGTGAAATTTACTCGTCTGACGTAATCATGCATAGGGGCTATTTGTTGAAACGACGCATCTAAGGCTAATTTGCATACGGAGAATGAAGTCGCGTTCTGATCGTCGACCAGGAAAAAAACCAAGAAAAAGCGATTACCAAGTTTTCTCCTCATGTTTTCAAAAGTCCAACATTTAAAGGGTCTAATGACATTTGGTGATAACTAGAATCGTTAAAACTGTGGAAATTAGTCGATCAAATGCGGACCGTTACAATTCCAGCTTTGCTGTCAAAATGGCGAATTTGTAACATTAACGGAACTTTGTACAGCGCGCAGAGAAGAGTGCCCACAAATTTTATTGCATTAAGAAGTAGACTGGTCTTAGTGCTTCTGATTTATCACAGACTTGAGTCTGGGTCAGGTGCCACTTTCGCGAAATTACCGTTCAGCTCTAGTTATGCAAATTACTTTTCCTGCTGAGCAAATTAAAGGTCATTTAAAAAAAATCATATCTCAGCCAAATTTCCACAGAATGTAACCATTAAACTTTGACACTGTTAATGATAGTTAAAACTTTTGTGTGTAAAATAATCAGCTTATTCGGCTACGTAAGGTAGGTTTGACAGAGCCCTAAAGTTTCACCAAAATCGCACCACTTCTGAAGGCAAACGGGCCAGTTTTAGGTGACCGAGAAAATCTTCCTGTAATATAGAGAAAAAATTGAGTTGGTCCAAATAAATGTGATATTTCTTCATGGGATAGGATAGTCATCTTCCACTGAAAAAATCAGGGCAATCCGTGAAACACCGAAATTTGCCTTATCGGTTCTTACGCGGACAGCCTCTTAAGTCCTCTTCGTGAATTTTCTTCCATATTTCGCCGTAAAGTATGTTCAGCAGTTGGAGGAAATATCAAAAAGCTCGAAATACTGCCTAGGTTACTTGTTCAAAGGGCAAAAAGTACTGAACAACAGGATGAAACTAGAAAATAACAAAGCGACGCCATCTTGAAAATTCAGCACTCAGGAGGGACTGGCACTAGTAGCTGCCTTGTCCACAACGTGATGAATTACCAAATAGATAAAAAACAAAAACAAAAAAAACAAACCGGCTTATCAGTTACCTACTACAGTCCTATTTCTTCTTCAATCGCTACTTTTAGTTAAATTTAGCTTTTTTTGTGTTGTCGGTTTTTTTTTTGGCGGTGTGATAGGGTGTGGTGAAGTTGACCAATTGGCATTACTTTATTCAGTCTTCATTTACTCTTCATTCACTTCCTTTTGAGTTATCCAGTATAAGTCTTTCTTTGCAATCTTTATTGTATCCTCTATTTTTGCGTCAGTCTTCAATCACTGTCCATGTCTGAAGGTCCACTCATCTCCTGTTCATGATTTCATGATGCGCTTTTCACATTCCGGAAGGCTTCGCCCGAAGGGTACCTCTTTCAAGCATCAGGTGTAACAAAGGTTAGGAAAATCACAAGTTGAAGTATGTGAAAGGAGAGGAAAATCTTTCATTAAGTATTTTAAAGGGCCTTTTATTAAATGCTTCGAAGAAACACGCCTTATCGCAATATCATTTACATGTTAATTCAGTTAAAGGTTACAAGAAAATGGCCCGAAGACCTCCTTTCTTACCGATTTATTCCCACGAAGCATATATATGAAAAGGGTACAACTTTTCAATGGATGATACACGAAAGGAGTACCTTTTCTAAAAAATAGTATATATAAGGGTAAGGGACTGGACCTCGGGGCGAAACCTCTCGGAACAATGTTTTATTGAGTAGCCTCCCCTTCTCCCTAGGGCTTTCCACAAGTTGCTCGGCAACTTTTTGGCAACTTCTAGTATTTCGAGCAACTTTTTGCGTTTCAAGCAACTTTTTGCATAATTTCTGAGCAATTTCCCTTACTAGTTTTTTTTTTCCAATTCTGAGATACCTGAGCAGCTCTTAGTGCTTAAATTAGCCTTGCTTCCATATTGCACAGTGTTTTAGTAGACAATTTATGAATTTACTATGAAAAAGGAGCCAGATCCTCACCCCTTGGGGGCAGATGATGGGCGCAAGTTGCAGCCGGGCTGAGGTGAAGAAGGTCATTCAACAATTTTAATGGCTCCTACTAGAATTTTTACAAGATTAATATTAATATTGATGTGTAGTCTTTACTCCTACATTTCTTGGTGTTAAAATTGTGGTTTACAGGGTTGGACACTTAATTTTGAGAGCACTCGCCATTCGGGCGAGTAACCCTCAAAATGCACTCGCCCGGATAAGTTTTCACTCGCCCAAAAGTTTACCCCACCCCCCCGGTCACTCCAACCATTTTAGTCATCTTTTATTTTAACTGAACCACTGAATTTTATTTCACAAGACTGATGAAAGGCTTTTCAGTTACAATACAAGTGCCACAAAGGTTAATACGTATTCTGTTAATGTTTTAGTTGCTCTTCACAGCAGGAATTTTTCTAGTTTGTCTAGCACCATTTCCTCCGACATTTCAGCCTCGGACTCGTAGTCTGAAATAACTCCCTCGTCTTCCCCATCGTCATCCGCCTTCTCTCTGAATAGTACTTCATCTTCATCTTCCTCCTCCTCAAGTTCTGGAAACAGTGGTTGAGATGGCCCAGGAGTTGCAGTTGCATCTTCTTCTACGTCCATAACGTCAGCTTCTTGTCGAGATTGCGCTGGTCCAGGAGCTGCAGTCGTGTCACCTCCATGCTTCTCCAATCTTGCTCGCTTCCTTGAGCTTCCTTCATGAAACACTGGTCTTCGTGGCCTGATGCTAGCATTCATCCACAGGTTAATTGCAGGATCAGGATCAAATTCCTTCACTTTGGGAGTTGCCATCTGAATTATCATGGAATGGTTGAGTGTCGAGTTGTTCATTCGGCTTCGGGTGTTGGTTTTCGTTAGTTTCATCTGGCTAAAGCCACGCTCATTTGCAGCAGAACCAGCTGGTCGGGTAAGGATGAGATCAATGATGGCAAGAACATTTGCATGACCCTCCTCGTAAAGACTATAAATGTCTGCCCATTTAAGAGATTGGATTTTGTCTTTGTACCTAAAGAAAAGTAGAAATTTGATTAACGGCTGTAGTGGATACTTTTTCAAGCATTCGCATTTACTTACTTTGCTATTACATGAGTTTTCAGAAATGTCAGTCTTAAACCCAGTTGTTATAAAGATGAGACTTCAGCATCACCCACGCCGTCTGCACTTGCTCTGAGGCTACACCTGCATGCTGCAACACTTCAGCAAACCGTTGACATAGGACTTGGAGTTCTTTTTCACCAAACACTGTTATAAATACACAGAACATCACGACTTAAGATTATTGCTGTATATTTTTGGTTATAAGATTTTAAAACTTTTGTATGTAGATGAAGACACTTTACCTGTTACATCTTCCTTCATTGAAAA
>OZ037776.1:18139503-18144503 GCA_964035525.1 Porites cylindrica | reverse complement strand
AGGAGTGAGAGTCGTAAAAACCCCTTTAATGGTACTTTTTAATAAAAGCTCCTTCCGGATCTTTCCGGTATACCAGGTTCTGGTAAACGCTATGAATGATTTATTTTGACAGCTCTTGTCAACATTCGAAGGTCTATTGCCTTATGGAAATGCGAAGTGACAGCGATGGGATCATCAGTTAGAAGGCTTACTTTCAAAAAAAGTACGTCGTCCACTGGCTCTCTTGGCCACTTCGTGGCCTAAAATGCCCTCTCCGCAGAACTGATTCAACTGCATGTACTATGTTTATTTTAATAAACAGTAGGTAATAAAAATTATCACAAATTTTACAGCAAGCAATATCCACTGCCCGCAGTTAGCCCGCACGCTTCGAAACTCGCGAGGTTGACACATAGCAAGTCCAGCTAGCTCGCATGAGAGCGAAGTTAAGTGATTCATAAAGCGACAAAATAGATCTTTAATATTATCTACATTCAAGGGACACCTCTAAATGAGGAGGGAATGAAGCAATGTCAGTTAATCACCAATTAACCTGCGATCAGGCGTTCTTCTAAAGCTAAATTTAATTAAAAGAAGTAATTGAAGAAGAAATAAGACTGGAGTAGGTCGCTGATAAGCTGGTTTGTTTGTTTTTTGTTTTTTAACTTATTAGTAATCAGGAGCCCATAGGCTCCTGGTAATAGTTCGTAATAGCCCACGTTCCATAAAGAAACATTCCACCATGAATCCGAGCGTTTCTGGTTACATTTCTATATTAGGTTTGGTTTTCTATGTGCTCGTGTAAAATTCGCAATTTTTGTCCGTGTTAGATATCGAACGCAGCTACTAGTGCCAGTCCCTCCTGAGTGCTGAATTTTCAAGATGGTGTCGCTTTGTTATTTTCTAGTTTCATCCTATCGTTCAGCACTTTTTACCCTTTGAACAAGTAACCTAGGCAGTATTTCGAGCTTTTTGATATTTCCTCCAACTGCTGAACATACTTTATGGTGAAATATGGAAGAAAATTCACGAAGAGGACTTAAACACGAAGGGATCGGCCTGTTTGCAAGAAAAAGCTTGGAAACTATAACAAATGTGAGTTTTCTAATTTCTTCCTGTTTCAATGGCCCAAAATGATTATTAGTGTTTTGGTTACATGGATGATAGTAGACTGCAATTTGGCTGTCAGAGTTGTTCTGTCGTTTTAGTTGTGCGCTGTAGATCAATTCAAAAATGTCCGATTTTTTGCTCGTTTGCAGACAATGAGTTTAGGTCAGATAAAATAAGAAAAGTTTAGTCTTGTCCGTGGCTGCTCAACAAATCTTATGGTTTTAGAAAGTAGTTCTGTGATGTATTGTATCGCATGCAAAAAATAAACTTCGCTAGTTAAATTTTGAGGGTTCTGTGAGTTTCAGAAAATGGTGAAAATCTGCTTATAAAAATGGCGTCCGAGGGGGTCGAATAGAGTGATGCTCGTATCTCTAATGCAAGAGCAGTGAAGAACCTATATTTATTATATTTGTCCATTAATCCACCAGACCTATCTGTGTTGTTAGTATGAATTTATTCTGTTGACCCCCTTCCGTTGACATTTTTAACATTTTGCCCGGTTTTCTCTGACAACCACTCTTAAATCTTGGTAAAGAGGGATCAACAGCAAAAGCTAAGTCCAGAATCTGGTATTTCATTGGAGATATATTGGTAAAAAGTATTAACAAACAAATATAAAAATCCCAGTTTTGGTATGAACTTGGTATGCCGAGTTTTAATTTGGGAAAACTTTGGTATTAATGTTGTCACAAAATCTCAAAATTTCCAGTCTGATTAAATTTTCAACGGCACCTAATTCAGTTGGGAAAATTTGGGGAAAACTACTATTAAAATTCTTAGTAACAAGGATTTAAGTCCCAAAATTCGGATGAACTTGGTATGCCAAGTTTCAATTTGATGAAATATTGCTATCGGTGTTGTTGAAAAGAAGTTCAGAATTTCCAGTTTGATTAAAACCTTGGATTATTATTAAATCAGTTGGGAAAATGATGGGAAAACTACTTCTTATGTGCTTAGCAACAAAGATTAAAATCCCAAAAGTTGTGATGAACTTGGTAAGCAGAGTTTGAATTTAACTTCCAAATTTTAATATTTCTCTGTATTGGATAAAACTTGGTAAACAGGGATCAAGTCAAAATCCCAGATTTGTTTTTTTAAGTGGGAAATGCTTGGTAATTGCCAGATTAGTGTACTAATAGCAATTATCACAATTAAAGATTAAAGAATATTGATGTTGAAAAAATGTCAGAAATCCCAAACTGGTTTCCCGTGGTAAATAACTAACTCAGTTGGGAATCTGTTAGTAAATCTACTGCTAGAAATATTTATGTTGACAACCAAACAGTAAAATCCCAAACTTGAGATAGCCTTATATAATTAACACTGGTATGCAAAGATTTGCTACACACTAAAAATTCGAATGTTCCTCCTAAATGACTTGCTTGGCAAAAACGTTTCCATGCCTTGCAAGTCAACAGGTGTAACTGGCACAATGAATGAATACAAGGCAGAATGTTCAGCTGATAAATACAGCTGTACACGTAATTCCATTGATGATCTAATAAAGCATGTTGTTTTGTGAAATAATGAGCATTTACTTTTGTCTGTCTCGAGTTAAACTTTGCAGAGGATTAAAGCTCATCCCGATTCAGGCTTCAGGTACATGTAACTTAGAATTCACACTGTGTCCTTTAGTTCCCACATTCCATTTGCTACCCAGCTGCCCCCAAGTTCCTTCATGATACTGCCTCAATGTACGCGGTGGATTGTGGAATTTTCCCTAATAAACTTTTTTCCTCCAGGCCATCTTGGATGTTCCTTTAAGGCGTTTCGATACAGTTTTTCAAAGACCATACCGATATTT
Source organism: Porites cylindrica (assembly GCA_964035525.1). Lineage (NCBI taxonomy): Eukaryota > Metazoa > Cnidaria > Anthozoa > Scleractinia > Poritidae > Porites > Porites cylindrica. The sequence goes on along the minus strand of OZ037776.1, from coordinate 18,141,610 downwards.
TTCAAGTTAGATCGCGCAAAATTAGGCGTTAATCAATTTCAAAGGTTTTTTGGTCATTGTTGTCATAGTAATATCGATTTTACTAAAACCTACATTTTGACAAATTTCAATCTATAGTCAATCACTGGTAAAAATTTTAGAGCGATCAGACAAGGAGAACATCACTTTTAAAGCGGTTGAAAAATACCAGTATGGCCTCTGAAAAACTATATCGAAACACCTTAAGAAGTGAAGTTCAACTGTCTTATCATCCTGTTGAACAGAGATCATTTTGGCTATCCACTGAACATCACTTTCACCTAAAATCAATACCATATCATTTTTCTTTGTGTAAAACGGAACAACAACACATTGCTTTTGAGATGGTAAAGATGACATGTCAAAGTCCATCAAGACCACTTGATTAGGGATGGATTGGTCTGGATACAATATCACCTTTCTGAAGACATCAATGGTAATCACCTTCTTAATAGTTTGGGATAAACAAAGACACTGACATTGATTTCCAGGATGGTATTTTGGGTGACCATTGTCTTCTGTGACATGACGATATAACTGAACTTCCACAAACAAATGGACACTTTCTATGCCATGTCTATTGTTAATTATTACTGAGAAAACGTGACTTATTCTGCCTGTTCTGTCCTCACTGTTTACCAAAAGCAATGGATTTTCTCCTTTTCTGTAAACCATGGCAGGAACACTAGGTTCTTTTCCAGGCTTTCAAAAGCTTTTACATCTTTTAGAGGCAGAAAGAGGAGAGCAATATTCGATTTCTGCTCCACGATCTCTAATGTCCTGGAAAATTTCATGTCTTTGAGATTCAGAAATTTCTTGAAATCCGTTGTTTTCACTACCAATGAGTAATCCACCTTGAATATCAGTCAAACTGTCATGTGCCTGAGCAATCAGACAGTTGCCTTTACTTAATGAGGAAACCTGTCTCATCTTGAAGGCTGAATCAATTTCCTTTTGTGTTAAAACAGTTGCATTTTTTCCTTTTCTCGAAATGTCCAAATTCTGAAGAACTTCTCTCCTTGTTTCATTGTCACCGTATGTCTTCTCGATGTTGCGATGATTTGTTGACTGGTTAACATACCTTTTAACAGCTCTTTGTAGGTCAAAAACCCAATAATTATCTGGTGATGAAAAATGGAATATATTATCAGCAACATGAATCAAGTTCTGCTCTGTAATAACACAAGCTTCCAAACCAAACACTTCCTCAACCATGATATCGTGGCGCCAAGCTAATTTAACAACAGTCTTAGCGAATCAGTCTCATATCACAAAAAATGACCATCTCAGGAAAACATCTGGCTTAATAAGTATCATTTTGTAGGGTCACTGACCAAGGGTTAGAATAATAAGTATGAGCAAAACTAAAACGTAATTTTTTTCTGTAAGGCAATTGTAAAGAAATGAAAGTGCCAAAAGTTCCTAAATTGAGATCAAAGAAAGCTGCCCTTCACCTGTCGCCACAAGAAAAGGATGACTTACTTCGAAGGTACTAATTTAAAGCCAATTCATTTTTCTTGACATACATGTACTTAAAGCTGTGGCTATACCAGCTCTTTTGTGCCTTGACTTGTACAATACATTCAAATATTTCCTTCATACAAGCATTTACAAGTATATGCCACAGTTTAAGGCGAATGAGTGAGCTGCAAGAATATTTGTAATTCTAATCACTTTTGTTTGTTGACCTTCTAATAAAGGTTACCAGATACCTTTAGGGGTGTCTCACATGCAGGTTATGTATGTAGTGCATTCTGGTTAAATTTCGGATACCTAAACCATCATTTTTCTACTAACATTCCCTCTTTTTCATTTTCTCTTGCTCGTTCCTGAAGATCACACTCTAACCCTTCCTATGAGCCAAAAATCAAAATTTCAGCAAAAATATTTTGTAACCTTTGTTAAACAACAATTCATAAATAAACGGCTAAAAAGATTGTTGATTTAGGTATAAGCATAATTGAACATTTAAATGTCTGCTTTTGTTACAAGTAATGAAAGCCAGCTGATAAGATTACAAGATCTTATGCTACTTTCTTGTCTGCAGAAGGAGGCAGGTCCACTGTAAAACTCCAGGGAATAAAATTCC
>OZ037776.1:18064503-18129503 GCA_964035525.1 Porites cylindrica | reverse complement strand
CTCGGGGAAGTCTCTTATTGGAACTTGTTCACTTAAGTGGGTGGGTTGGGGGTGAGCGCTTATTTGAGTCTAATTGGGAGGAGGAGGGGTGGGCGCTTATTCGAGGCCGGGCGCTTATTAACTTTTTCTGCCTTTAGGATGGGCACTTATTCGAATAAATACGGTATCCCTTCTCAATTACAATTTTTCAAAGATGGCAAATTATGGCAACGGATACAAAATATTATCAGATGGAAAATTAAAGTAACAATCACTATTAAGGAAGTTTACAAATGTTGAATATTACACAGCTTTTTCCCAAGATTTTTGTCGGAGTATACTAATAATTATTACAGATAAATGCCTTAAGTGCTGTTTTAAAGGGAAAAGGGGAGGAAGCGTTGATGAAATATGACAATAGCATCCAGCATGCCAAGCCTGCCATGCACCATTTGAAATGTCATAATAGTATGCTTACCTCACAAATAAGGGAATTAAATTAACTGCAAAAACCTCTAGATGAGAGATCTAATCAGCCAAAATATTAAGAACCAGATGCCAAAGAGGTTTCAATTGAACGGAAAAACTACATGATTTTGTACAAAAGTAATTTTGTGCGAGAAATCAACTCCTCATAACTTGGTGAGGGAAAAAAAGGATTAAGGTGCTGGGAACCGATACTGCTGCCAGAGCTGTGAATATGATATAGATTTCTAGAGTTGGACTAATTCGAACACATTTATCTGCAACTCTGAGTTTCATGCTTCTCACGAAGCAATCATCAGGCAACTGACAACAATAACGGTTAACATTTTCGGTTTACAAATTATAAAACATTTCGCCCATAGACACAGATTACATGTTTTGTTGATATATATAAATGCAGAGATTTAGCCAAGCCTAAAAGCCGACCTTCCAAGTTATTAGATTTGATAAATATTACCATAATGATAATAATAATAGCTAAAGCAATCCATAGGGAACTGTCAGGAAAATATGGGTTTCAGCGAAATGAGAGGTAGTATGACCATGTGCCAGACAATGTACTTGAAAATGAGGATTACATTACGATGCTGCGGGATTTTATTATATGAACAGACCATGAAATTAAGGTTTGGAGATCAGATCTACTGGTCATCGACAAAACAGAGAACAACTGCCAAATTATAGACGTGGCAATTCCGGATGATGGAAGGGTGGGAGCCAAAGAGGAAGAGAAAGTAGAAAAATATCATCTCGAGAGAGAAATTCGAAAGATATGGGGCATAAGGACAAAGGCGATACCCATAGTGCTGGGGGCATTGGGGACAATACCGCTGAGGTTAAAAGAAAATCTGAGGACCATAAGTGTCAACACATCCATTGAATTGATTCAGAGATGTGCCCTTTTGGGGTCAGCAAGGATCCTTAGGAAAGTATTGGAGATGTAGACCAGGGAGCAAAAGTAAAATAAAGGATGCTTCTTGGTGGTTGTTCCCCAGAGTCAATGAAAACCAGATTTGAGCACCTTTATCTGAGAGTTTTAGCAATAATAGTAATAATGAATTTTATAACTTTCTTGGAAACTGGTCTGCAAATTGGTATACGGGGATTTGTAGGGAATACTGGCAATATATGGCTAATTAGAAGTGGAAGTTATTGAGGCCTTTGTGTCTTAAAAAGTCTTGATGAAGTAACCTAGCAACTCTGAAGGATACCACAAATTCACAATCTCTCAAATGATAGGATTTCAGGGATTTTGAGATACTATTTATCTGGGTACTCCCGCTGTGGGTCTGAAATACAGGTCACTATGCCTATAAGAGAAAACTTATTTATTGAACAGTAGCACCTACCTTTTGAAGCCGAAGATTCATGGTGTGAACTTGTACCTTAGACCAGGGGCACCGGAATAAGAAACATCATATTGAAGGTCGTACCTTCCAAAAGGTCAGAATATCTGTCACTGGGGATTTAACAACGCTAGAAGCCATCTACTCGGCTTATTTGTATATAGACTCTCTCGGAAAAATTACAACTAAAGTTTGTAAAAAATACAAACAGTACCACCCATGGCCAGCAAACGTCTTTAAAAACCTGAGTTTTCGACCGCTTCGTTTTTTTCACGTTTTTGCTTCATTTAGGAGTCTTACAGCTAAAGGCGGGGGACGATGACCCCCACCCTTGCGGGGACTTTTTGCCCACGTCATTGGACCAGGAATTTATCGTTCTCAATCTAAAAAATATAGAAAATGCGGATGATTACACTGTAAGTACTTCATAAACATTATCACTATTGAAATCGCTGAGAGCACAGGCTAGACAGGACACAGGTAGTTTCGTTACAATGTCTTTTTCATGCGAACTCAGGTTGCCGAAAAATTTCGATCACTGCTTTGTCTTACATATAAAAGATATAGAAAATGATTAATCAACTTGCTATAAAAAATACTGTTTCCCTCAATACTCATTCTTCAAAATATATTGAAAAAGGTGGAAAACCCACAACGACTTGAGTTGAGAGTTGGTTTGAGAAGACGTTGGGGCGAGGGGTTGTCATTCTCGTCCCCAGAGGCCGTCATTTCCTGGTCACGTGGTCTTGTTACAAATTGAGCCGAGTGACTGAGCATGAGAATGAGGGGTTGTGGAATGACACCTTCACTATAGCATGCGTGGCATGTGACAGATGATTTCGCGCCATTGCAGCCTGAGGCAGCGAAAACGGCGGGAAAACGCGTATATAAAATCCCTAGTTTTGATTGTCCAGGCCAGTTGCTGCTGGATCCAAACTATCGAGGTGAGTTGCTTGTACTTCAGTACTTTTTTAATATTAATCTTGTTTTCTTTGTTGAACTATTTTTTGGACCGTTACCACAAGTATGTTGCTTGTTAAAACTAATTCAAGTCTGAAACTGAAACTCTTTCTTATAATTTTCCATTTGTAGATTCAAAATGGCTGAAGCAACAACGTAAGCTTTAGTAAGCTCACAAGCTGGAAGTCTGTTACACGAACTCATGTTGAAGAAATGACAATTCAGTGTCGTTGGCTTTTTCAGTTTTTCCTCTGCATTTACAGTTTTCTACAATTCATACAAACATTCTTATATTTTTTTAGCGAGCGAAGTGGATGTTCTGCTGAGGAACCTTTGGATGAAGTCGTAAGAGAAAATTATAACTTCGTAAAACAGTCTTTCAACCGTTCCTCGCGAATATATTTATTTGACATATTAAACTCATAAAGTATAATGTTTTGAAAATTTAATAATGTGCTGCCTTTTCTATGTACTACCCTTTAAGTGTTTTCAATGACATTGCACCTGTTAATTAAGGTTACTGTTTTAATTTAATTTTTATATTACCCCTTTTTGAAGCCGTTTTAATTTCTTTCCAGTATACAATTCTATAAAATGTATATTTTTAGCAGAATTCTCACCAATGAACGTTAATAAAACCTTTTAAAAACTTTTCTGTCACCGGTTCATTGGGAAGTTCTACAAGCGGAAGAGCAGGAGCAAGAGCAAGAGGTGAAGGAGGAGTAAGAGCAAGAGCAAGAAGTAAGTGATAGATACGTCTGCAGTTTTATATATTAAACTTTAAAGAATTAGACCTTTTTGAGCAACGCACATCAACCGGAAGTTGACTTAGTGCATCTTCAGGCACTGGTTCCAAAAAAGTCATCTCCGAAAGAGTTTAAGACACCTAACTCCAAGGCATATTAATACAACGAAACAGGTCTCACTTTAGTATTTAACAATTAATATTAGGGGGAAATTACAAAGTGAACTTCTTCAACTTGACCAAGTTTTTCCCTTTCCTTGCATTCAACTGTTCTTTACTTGTACAACAAATATATAGTTTCGTTACTTTAGCTACAACAATTGTTTTAGACTGTTTTTGCCAGTTCATTTTATCTTTTAAAAAATTCACAACTTGATTCTGACCTTTACCGTATTAGCAATTGGGATTCCGCCAAGGAAGGTGATTTGAAATGTTTTGCAAATGCATAATCTACTGTTTTGCACCTTTCACTCAGTCATACGTTCAACCCATTCTTACAAGCACAAGTTAGTTTTTTTTCTCACTTGTGGTTTTAAACCCAAATATTCATTGTTAAGTGGGTTTAATGCCCATCATAAGTAGAACTGGACAGAAAATTACAAAAACGCTTTTATAAGGCTCTTTTGTTAATTTTATTACAACCTCCTCAAACCTTATTTTGTCATAATCTGCGTTTCTTAACAGGGTGCTACATATTTAATGGTAAGGGGCACACCTCCCATGTGTGCCCCTCCCAGGTTCGGGATCATGAACTTCAGGGTAAGGGGGTGTATTAGAGGGGACTATGTTACTGTTAGGGCTATACAGTGATAAATAATAATTGTAATAGGAACAAGTGGAGTCTAACATCGTCTGTAAAGGAGTAAAGTTCTCTTAATAACAAATGACGATGGGTATACCAAAGTTTATAATGTTTAAAGTCTTTTGAAGATTAGGACCTCACAAATATTCTGAAAGCTTTTTGCTCAAAGTGAATAGAAAACACATTCAAGGGCATGTACTGTCATCCAATTCAGTACTTATACATGATGTGTACTTCAATCCCTATGTTAATGGTAAAATCAGGACAGCTGATGGTCAGCCCAATCAGACTACATAAATTTTCTATAGCTATGATTAATATGTTAATGGTAACTCTTTATTTCAATTTGTAGATATACGCTCCAGTGCCGTAATTGTGGTGGGTGGGGCCACAAGAAAAACATGTGCCCCACCCCTTGGCGCAAGCCCCGCGGAACAAGGGTAAAATATTTATCTGTTTTATGAGAAAAGTCCATGATTAAAATACTGAGAGTAGACCTGCACTTTTCTCCAAACTCAAGTTACATCTTCATACATGTATACTGTAAACTTCTGATAACAAATACTGGGCTTATAACTTAGCAATGGGTTTTGAAAGGGTTTATAGACAGCAGGGGGGGGGGGGGGGAGGGGGGTTGGTGGCGGGTTATAACAAGACCAAAAAAAGTGTTTCAAAACAAGATATGTTGCAGTGCTGATCAAAATACGTTTTGAATTTCACTGCTTTTTTAAGCTTCCAAAATTTGGGAAAAACCCTCACGCATTTTCTCTAAATTCAACCCACTTAATCTGGAGACCGATTAATACAGACAAATGAATTATTGTTTCTCGTCTAATCAACAACTTGTCAAAGAAATTCAACCACGCTTAAATGTGGCCCCTTATTGTCAACGGTGTGCTGCAATAGTTGCCTTTTTGAAGGCAAAAATCTTCGGGTGACAACATGTCGGATGTTCCAAATGTTTCAGCACACCGGATAGGACGAATTTTACTTGGACGTCAATCCAAAATTTGGTTAAAAGTTGAATTCATTTCAATAGTACCTAGGCGTGGCCTTATTAACCATGTGTACTTTTTTGTTTACTGGTAGATGGACCTACAAATGGGAGGGGGGTGTCTATAATCAGAAGTTTATGGTGGTGCATTCTTTTGAGATTTTTCACATTTTGTGCAATACCCCTTGTATTGCTGTATACTGTCTTGAATTGAATACTACACTATGCCACGTATTAGTGATCCACAAGCATTTTATAAAATAGAGACTTTCAAATGACCTTGAAATGAAACAGAAGAACAAACAATGGACATAAAGCCAGTTTTGTTGTTTGGCTGAGGGAGATGAGCTTAAGCTAAGAGCTGCAGGACTGGGTGAGAGGGAAATCATGTTAGACAGAGGCTGGTCTGCGAGTCTCTTGCATGAGAAGTTATCAGAAACATATCCTAAGCATTGTGATGGAGGAGGATATGAATTTTTGAGAACTGATGGAAGGTCAACCACATGGTTGGTACTAACACCCAGTTCAAAGACTGAGGGTTATAGTGTTCAGTACTTGAAGGACAATTTGAATCAAGCAACAGCGTATATCCATCCAATGCAGAACAACCTGTCATTTATGCCTCTGGAAGGCGACGGTGCATGTGGTCTAATTGAAGTACGTGTGAGCGGTGTTGCCTCCCCCTCAAACCTCCCCCTGGAGTGACCCCTGACAAGAATAATGGACATGACCATGGATACCCTAGCTGAGCCAGGAACGAGAAGTAAAAATATAGCATGAAGTTTCTTTGTACATTTTGTATTTCTGTTTCATCAGAATTATAATTAGCTATGATCAACATTTCCTTAAGAACAGGTTTCTTTCCCAGGCCAAGTCCCGACTTAGATGTAAGGATATGATGCACTATTTCATTTTGTCCCAAATCTTTCAGGGTGACATTCTAATGGAGGAATGCAAAAGATGTGGTTTCTACTTTTAAATGAATGACTTAAAGGAACATATTTTCAGCGGCAATCAAGGGTAAGTGGTTTCTTTGGTGAAGTTTAAATCCAAATCTAAATGTAAATCAAATACAGTGCGAAACCTCCCACATGGGATATATGTGCACAGTTTGATCCCATTTACAAAAATAATGAGGAATTTGTAACTAATCACCTGAAAAGCTTTTACTTTCTTGGTAAGAAATATGATTCTAAATGACATATCGTGTACTGTCTGGTTTATTTGCTGAATCTGAAAAATTCCAGAAGTTGCAAATGTGATCTTATTTGCCATTCTAATACAATGATATAATAACAATGATATAATAACTCATAATCAAATGGCTTTCCTGTGTAATAAATAGAGAATACTTCATGGAAAGTGCTGGCGTACGGTATTTACGCACGAGTTATTGACGTATCAGAAATCTTACTCGTTCGCTGCGCTCACTCGTTCGATTTCTGATACAAAAACAACGAGTGCGTAAATACCGTACAAAGCACTTTCCATGTGGTATTGTGTTTATTATATACATACTGAGACATTCATCATTTGGGGGGCCTTTTTACTTTAAATCTTTCAAAAGTGCTAAAATTTGCCACTACACAATTACCGCAAAATGACAACGAAAACGAAGTATCAGCATTTTAGTAAAAACGTTTGTTAAAAACATAAATGACGGTGAGGATATGAGGTAATCCAAGAACTATAAGTAATCTTAACTGTTTGTTCTCAATGTACAATTGAAAATGAGTGAATTTAAGTAAAATAGCCGGTTTCAATGTAAGATTAAGCTTAAATGAAAGACAAAGTAGCTCCGACAAAAAGCACAACAAAAGCTTACGTCTCGTTCTGTTTATCCCTTTCCGCTGTTGTTTCCCCGGCTCTCTACCGTTTTCTTTATCGACAGTGAAACAAACGAAACTATTTTACTCCACTTCTGAAATCTTTTTTACTTTTTTAGCGAGAAATACTCTTTGAGTACTAAAAAAACTTTTCTCGTTGAATGTGTGCGAAGCGGCGCTGCAAGCTGCAATAAAAGGCGGGAATTTTGGCGCGAAACTCACACACCTCTGTGGCTTTTGATTGGACGTATCATTTTTCTCACACGTGAAAAAACATCGCGATTCTGATTGGACGTATCATTTTTTTCACGTGTGAAAACCATCGTTCGCTCCTCTGACTGGCTAGAACTAATTTGCGTACGAAAATTTACGACATAGCTTTTTGGTGAATATTTCTCAGTATGTATATAATAAATACACTGTATGACAAATCATGTATAGATAAGCCACCTTCAATTCACAAAACAGAATAAGGTCAGAATTTAATAGTATACAGCAGCTACATGTATAACCACATTAAGAAGTAAAAAAGCAGTTCTGATTACTTTGTTTTTCTCTCCAAATGTTTCACCATCCCATTTACAACAAAAGGCAGGAGACTGGAAAGGATGTTGGTGGACCTAGTTCATCCTCTCCTAACAGTGCAGCAAACTGTAAGTACACTTTTCATGTTCAGTCCTTTAATTTGCTGTGGAAACAAGTCATCACCTATTCTTGCATGATTCTTACAAGCTGCATTAAGTTCGTTGTTTTCATTGCTTTTGTGTTTGAATTATTCCAGCCTTGGCTGCTCTGCAAGATATTTTTCCTGAATGAGATATGACTACACTCAAGGGGATTTTGCAGAGGTGTGGTGGGGATGTATCTGATGCAGTTGACAAGGTATTTACTGAGTTCCCGCCCATGAATGTATGCAGTAATGTTTCTTTAAGAGCTAAACCAGGTAACTATAACTTGTGGTACTGTAATAACCTGTAAAAATCAATTTAGATACCATACCATACTTGGGAATAAAAAGTTACCTTTAAAATAGCAGTGAAAAGGTTTTGTTATCCACTATGACCCTTGTCTTAGAAGAACTTGCAACAACTTGGCTGTGGTTTTTTATTAGAATTGAATGGCAAGAAATTGGTTTCCTTCAAGTGTAACTGATGGTTTGCAGTTTCTTTATCAAATCCTTGTCAGTTAAATGGAATGTATTTTTCTGTTTCATTCTAAGGCTTTACAACTCAAAAAGGTGAACAAGAACTGAAATGGGGCATTACAACCTCAAGTTGAATAAATTATTGTTGTTGATAGTTGTTGTGTCCTACACACCTGTCTCTCCGTTTTTACATTCTTTTCCAAATAGATGCATGGACATTTTCGCCTAGTTATATAACTTTAGCCAGGAAAGTTCTTATAAAATATTCCGTCAGCCAAAATTCCATTAAAATGTTAAGATCAATGATTTTTACGATAGATTAGGAAAAATAGCACGTACTGATTAATTTTAGGATGTGAATGTAAATGTACAAACTAAGACATAAAAGTGTTTGACGTCTTTTTTACTGGATTTATAAAAACGTTTCAATATTATAGTGAAAGTTTTTTTTTTATTTCACTCTTGCGGATGCAAAGGAAGAAAGCATAACCACTAATTACTTTAAAAGAGGAGGTAGAATTGATGACAGTAAGGAGAGAAAGACTTGGTGAGGCAGCTAAAGGAAAGTTCTTGAAGACGGTATTCAGCGGATCACTGTTGCAAGAAACACTTTGTGGGAGGACACTTGCACTGTTTAAAAGCACAGGGTTTGATCCCACTCCTAGGGTAAGGTTTGAGGATGAAGAAGGAATTGATGCTGGGGGTCTAAGGATGGAGTACTTTACTCTTTTGATGAAGCTTCACTAGAAGGCCAAGAACACAAAAGAGCCATTACATACAACACAAGTGCCCTTCAAAGCAATCTTTATTTGTTTGCTGGTCGCATGATTGGTTGTGCAACTATCCATTGTGACATAGGTGTGCCTGTTTTCTCCAAGAGTATGTATTACTTCATATCACATGAAACTGTGGACATGACAGAAATGCCCCACTCTGCAGGACATCCCAGATTGCTCTGTTGTGGAACTGATGTGCAAGGTAAGGCTGCCCACCCTGATGACGATGTAGGTATATTTGTAGATTTTGTGCTTAATAGAATTTTCTTAAGACATCCAAGACAAGATTGATTCACCTAAATTGTTCTAACCACCAACTGTTGACACATGTGCAGCTGGTTCTTTTAATATGTAAAGTGTTTTGAAGGGACAGCACATCATACTGCAAGTTCCATGATCAAGTAATATACATGTTTCACCTTTTATTTCTTCAAAGGTTGAAAACGCAGGATGTCAACAGGACTTAGAAAACCTTCGGGATGATTTGTCCGAGCTATTGCAAGCTGCAGGGTGGGATGAGGTGCTTACCTATGAGAACCGCGTGGTTGCTATGTAGCTAGTAGCTGCCTATGAAGCCTTCTACAAAAGAAAGCTTTCCATTGACCAGTTCTGCAATGGGTTGGATGTTCTTGGCGTGTTAAATCTTATCAGAAGCCATACTGAATCGATGCAGCCATATTTTACACACAACACAGACACCCTGTTGACCCCCGCACTTCTCTTTGACCGGTTCCACAACATTGACAAGGTGGAGGATGGAACAAGAGAAGTAATGAGACAACACTTGAAGAGGTCCATATCTGAGTGCTTTGACGGTAAGAGTTGTCACAGTAGTTAGTTTTACGTCTTTAATAGACTGTATCCTGTCCCCTATTTTCCATCTGTTTGTCAAGGAATCCGCTGTCTTGATTTCACATGGCGAGCTAAACCTTTGTAGAGTCCAAAGTTTTCTAGTTTTCCAATCTAGACCGTATTTCCTAATCTCATCCTGAAATTTATGCAACAAAATCAATTTTATTTAGTAACTATATATTTTATATTATTATTATTATTATTATTATTGTTTTTTTTGTTCATGGGGAGGCTGGGGTGATAAATGTTCTCTATTCAGGCAACATAATTCCTTGTAAAACTGGCAAACAAGCTCACTACTGTGGCAGACCATGTGAAAACTGTGTGAAACTTATGTGAAATGCATGTGAAATTATTTATGCTGTGAAAAATGCTGTGAAATAAATGTGTGAAAAGTTACACTATGTGAAAAACATGTGAAACTGGTTCCATAAACTACCTTGAGTTTCACATACATGTGAAATTTTATTAGCATGTGAAAAAAACATGTGAATAAAAGTTGGCATAAAGAGAAATACCAATGATGTGAAATATGAAATGAAATATATTCCTTCATATATATGTCAAACTGATCAAGATAGTGTCATTTCAAATTGAATGATATATGTCTGAGGGCTGTTTGCTTTTTGAAAGCATTAACAACTTTATGACACTAATTAATTATGAAATCCATGTTCCATTTAAGTGAACATAATGCATGTGCTACTGTACAATTGCTAATTGCATTGCTTTAAAATATTTATCAAAACTACTACAACTTGCATGACTTGATTATCTGTAAGTAGTCAAGGAGTAAAAATGCTCAATCACATGTACACCTTATGTCTTTACCAGTCAGGTTTCACAGACATAATCAATTAATCAATTTAGGCTTATTTGCTGCTAAGAATTTTAATGCCAGAACCTCGCTAGCAAGCTGAGCTGGCTGGGAAATAAATGTTTCAATTGATATTTGTCCATTAAATGTTCAGTATCCACAAATTGAATTCATTGTCATCATTTATAGCTGTTACCAAAGGGACTGAAATGAATTCAAAAGGTACCGTTGTTACATTGAATGACAAAGTGTTAACAAAATACAAACAACTGTCAGGATCTTGTTCAAAAACAGTGAAAATCTCAATGGTGGCAAATTCCTTGTTGATTCCTGAAACTGGAAGGGCTAAAAAATGAATCACTCTTCCAACATGTTTAGTATTTCCAAAATCAACCTGCACCACGGAGGATATATGCTTGCTATCAGAGGAATCCAGTTTTTGAGCCTTCCATACATGAGATTTTCCATGCACCTTCCTTTCAATAGAGAAGAGTTGAAGACAGCTTGCATGATCCAAAGTTAAGACATCACCATAGTAACCATTCAAGTCTCTGATTTCTTGAGTGGTAAGTTGTTAGTTCATGAAGGAGGATGAATTTGTTACTTTACATGTAGGTGCCTCACACTCTGCCACAACATCTACATCAAAAGAAGGAAGGCGCCCAGAAAGGCTCATATACTGAACCCAATCAAATATCTAAAAATGTAAAAACCACATTGGTGAGTTAAATCATCAAATTAGTAATACTGTGGCACTGTTTAGTGAATAAAATAAATAATTACTATACACAAGAGCAAAGAGCATATGGGTAAATGAATAAGGTTATTATAAGGGGGAAGGGGGGGGGGGGGGGACTGGAGATACCGGGGAAGCCTTATTTTCGCTTCTTCACTTTTTTTGCTAGACTTTCATCAGTTTGCACAGAGATTCCTGAAGCTTCCAAGGAGCCACCTTAAATTGAGAGGAACTCTGCGCTTAAAGCCACCTATTAACTTGGATACTTGAGCATTATAATCATGAGAGGAACTCTGCACTTAAAGCCACCTATTAACTTGGATAGTTGAGCATTATAATCATTTAATGAATAATCATTAAAACTAGTAAAGGTACTAATGCATACGCACTCTGTAAGTTTCCATAACAGTTGCTTCTGGAAAACGGCGATTCTTAACCCTTTGGCAGATCCAGCTGTTAAACCTTTCGTAGCAGTACATCCACCAACCATGGACTGGCCCCAGTTGCTGAATCCCAGCCACTGAATGGCGGAAGATGTGCAGGCTTATTGTCTAAAAGATACCAAAAATAATAACTCAATGTTAAAAATGTTCTTGGTATCAGTATGATGCTTATAAAATTAATGTCAAAAACACACAAGTAAAGAATTGTAAAAAAAATTAGCAGAAAATACAAACATGTTAATAATGGTGATTGAACTGAGTGGAGTGCAATTTGGTCTGAAATCACGTGGTCCATGACTTCAAAATCGAATGAGCACGTAGAGCGCGAGTACGATTTGAAATCACAAGTACGATTTTCGATCAAAATTGCACAAAACAAAGTTAAATTACCACGTTATTACAGTGGAACCCCGTTAATAAGGTCACCAAGGGGCCAAAAAAAATTGGCCTTATTAACGGGGGGTTTTTTTACAAGAAAATGTATGGTTGTTTTGCCGACTGGCAGTAATAACGAGGTGGCCATAAGGCGGGGTTCTACTGTACACCCATTTTGAAATCATACAGGTTTTTTGTCAATATTAATATTTATTTATCCACTTCAGCAAACGCTGCTTTTTCTGGTAAAGGGGGAATTTGGGGAACAGAAATTGCAACCCCCCCCCCCACCAAGGACTTTTTTTTGCCTAAACTTTTCTGCGATCTGATTGGCTAGTACAAGTAATTTATCAAATTTGATTGGTTATTATTATTTCATAATCATTCTGAAGAGCTTAAAAAGAATGTGATTTAGAGCAAAAAATGGTGGGATTCGGGAATAAATCGCACTGTTGAGAACCAATCAGATTTCAAGGATCACCAGTAATTTCAAATGGGTGTAATAAAGACAGTAATTGGCAAGAGACAATTTAATTTAGCAACATGTATTAAAGTCAACTGACCCCCAGTGCGCCAGGAATTAAGATGGTAACTGTTAGAATAAATAAATAAATTCACTTTACTGTTCATTTGACTTTGCATTTTTAATTTTTACCTGAATACTGATGGGGAAGTCACGTTCTATCTCAGCACACACTTCATTTATTTCCTTCTCCAAGGCCGGCAAAGTATCACTGTCTTGACATTCACTGCAGACTTTTCGAATGACATCCAGAAGGCGAAAACATGTTTTATTATTATTATTATTATGTTTATTAAGGCTGGGAAATGGGCAAATTGGGTCGGTTTTTAATACGTTCCCTTGACTAGTGAACCTGCCTATATAGCAGAGAAATTTCCATCAGTTTCAAATCATAGCTACATGCCTGCAAGTTACATAAAAAACTTAGTGCAACTACTCTCTATGACAGTATTGTGTTCTTTTAACAATTTCACTGATTAAGACTAGAAAATTGACTTTGTTAAAACAAATCAGACCTGAGCTATGAACTGGCCAGATTTACTGAAATGACAGGTATTTGCATTAAAATTTTGTAAAATGAATCTTCACAGAGCTATAATATATTATGAATATTATTAGAACGAAATCTTTGAAGTATTAGTTTTTGTCATATTTACATTGCCACTGGTATTCACCATCCACAGCCTTTCCATGCTTGCAGTATATGTTTTAATACTTTTCAACTGCAACCTTTCTTGTAAATTTTATCTTAAGCAAATATTTTTTTTATATATATCAATTAGTTAGCGTTAATAGTATTGTAATTTAGTGTCCCCTATTAGTAAGCCTTACATGGCCAGCTAGAAGACTTAACACTGAAATTATCATTATTATTATTATTTTTATTATCATTATTATTGTTATTATTATTAAAACAGCTGTAAATAAAAGATCCTTGATTTACAGTAGTACCTGCTTCCAGTCATGTGACTTGAGATAGCGCTTTTTGCAAAAGAAAGGGCCTGGTTTCCAACCATACCCCACAGGTACACAGATATTTGTTGTACGCTTATCTGCGAAATTTCAAGTCTTCACTTGACAGTTTGAAGGGAGCAGCAGGTAACTTGCTCTTTTAGCTCTTCTTTTTCCCTTTTTTACTTGATGCCATTTTCTCACATTCTGTAAAAATGACAATACATATTGAAAAGACTATTACATGTACTTTCAAAAGAACCCTTATTACATCCCAATAATACATAGCCTGTGAACAGGCTCTCGATTAGGACGTTCCAAGATGTTTCCTTCAATTTGCTTTCAAAAGGAGAGCCTGCAATGGTCTTTCTACGATTTAAGATTTTACATTCACATTTTAAACATAAATTACTGATTGCATGGTTAATTCAACTGTGGCACATCTCAAACATGCGGACGTGACCCAGCTGGTACTTTAACTATCAAGTCTTTTCAGTAAAGCTATCAAAGTTTTGTGTTTAAGATCCTCAAAACCAAATTAACGTAAAAGTAGCAAGACTTGAAAATCAGGAGCCCGCTCAGTGGAAAGGCTGTGCTGGCCATGCTGCATGTATAAAAGCCTTAAAAAAGGGTGTTTGAAGTAATCAAATTGTTGGACTTTTCTGCTGGTCCATTGAATGCTGCTGTGCTCTTGCAAATTTTTAAAAAACTACAAATTTAAGGGGCACATGCCATAATTTTTCTTAGCCTTAGAAAAATTTTCTTGTGCTTATAAATCCCAAATTGCATTTGAAATCATGTGACCCCTATACAAATTGTTGTAAAACCTTTTAAAAAGTAATATAATTTGAAAAAAAATACCATTGGTGAGTTGTTCTTCCTCAGGTATGTCATCCTGTTTGTCTTTCACAAACAAAGAACTTTTGAATCGTCCCAAGTCTCTCTCAGCATTTCTCACTTTCACACTATCTCCTTTTCCAATGAACAATTCAAAAAATGCACAAACAATGTTCTTTACATCATGCATCATGTCTGGAAAAGCTTGATTTGGTCTATCGTGATTGGGCAATAACATAAAACAGTTAACACCCCGAGAACCAGTTGCCTTCATCACATTGCTGGCTTGGGATCTGTTTTTTGCTCTGTTGTGGGCTACAGAGTTCCAAAGAACATCCTCGAAGGTTACCTCTTCTGGGCGTGACCTTTTCTCGGGTTTCTGGTCAGGAAATTTTTTTTCTGGTGCCGCAAAGCATGGTTCTCTGGGAGGAAACGTCTGTTCTCGAGATACACCACTTTGTCCAAACTTGACACAAATTTTCCTCAGTTAGAGAAAAAAAAGGAAATAACGTTTCATTCATGTAGTAAAAAATCGTGATGGAAATTAAACTTGCAATTGGCTTCGAAGAGAAACCAAAATGAAGATTTATATTCTTAAGAAATGGTTCATGCTAAGCATGCATACATCAAGTTATGGATGCATGCAGAAAGTTTGGAGAGCACCAGGGAAGCGTAACAGCCGAGAGTAACTCTTGCTTCTTGAGAAAACATCCATAACTAAACATATGCACAGCTAAAAGCACGAACCAATTCTTTTATAACATAGTGACAACAAAGTAGTGTGTGGAAAATTCTCTCAAGGTCAGCACTAAAACCTGGAACCCAGAAAAAAAAACCGGAATCCAGAGGAATCCTCAAGATTCAGTGACTAGATTGTACAAAAATTGTCTGGAAATAATGTCAATGCAAATGTTATATTTTTCGATTCATGACACCAGAGAAAACAAAAAACAGAAAAAAAAGGTTCTTGTTGGCTGTTCTTATTGAATGTTTCATCTGAAATTGTTGATGAAAATTTACTTCTTTGAATTAATTTAAAGTTACTGAAAATGAAGTCAAACAAGTTTCCAAGCCCACAGAATGTATATGTACTTGAATGTTCAAATCAAAGTTAAAGGCTTGAACTAAGGTTTCGATTCGGCGCACTGTTTACGTTGTGCACGGTACAGTTGGGGAAGACTCAATTCTATGAAAAAGATCAGGTAGTTCTTCACTATTTCCTTCCATTTCTGGGTAACTTTGCAAAAACTAATCGACGGATCTGGAAACCTACATTTGTCTGATTTGCACACATCATCTTATGGACGCACAGCCATGGGTATGTTGAGAAATGTACCATGATGACGCCAATAGGAATTAGATATGAAGCACGTGTGCTATGTCATAAAAATTGTACTACCAGTATGTGATTTTTTTTTATTAATGGCCTTACCTCTGATCTCACACCACATACATCCTTGCAAGGCAGTTGGACCTGCTGCAGTAAACACTTTTCCCAGACCAGGGTAATCAAGAACATAATTCAGTAAAGAAACTTTAAAAGTAAATGGAGCACCCTTGAAAGCATCAAAGAAAGTGACACCAGAAAGATCCAAAATTTCGTCAACTACCACTTCAAGATAGGGATCTATGTTTTTTGGCTCATGACCATCTGCTTGGGCTGGAACTATACCAGCCAGCATAATATTTCCAAAGAGACTACGAACATTCCTGGGCAAATTTAACATGCTAAGCATTATGGGCCACATAGAGTAAGCCACCTTATTGCAGCTGAATGGGTTGACACCATCAGTTGACAGCTGTAACAGCATGCCTCTTGGATCACCACTTGAAAATCCACCTCAAAATAATAATAATAACAATAATAATAATGAAAACAAACTTTTGTTTACAATTCATCAACTATTTACAGAGCAAAAGGGATACAATAATAATAACATGTTTGTAATAAATCACAACCATTATTTTTAATGAACTGTGAATACACATGCCTAAATATAACATGGCACAAACAGGTGATCATCTGCGAGTTTTGGACAACTTGAAGGTCATGCCATGGCATGTTGAAGGTGGCTTTCAAAGAGTTTCAAGTTCTTCCACACTCACAGTTTCAAGCAGGGATTTTGAAACTACATGCATTTATTATTGGTTTCAAGCCAGTGCAAATGACTTTAGCCTGTTTACTTGTAGTAAAAGTCTTACATCACAGCTTATTAGAATACATTCAACGACGTCTTCAAACTTTAATAAAAGCGACAAAATTTCAAAATGATCATGAGTCAAACTGCAATAAACATCAAAATTAATATGCGACATGTAATCAATGTTAATTTGCATCACTTGAAATTTTAGTAGTAGGCAAAACTCACTTAATCTATCAATCTATCAACTTTGTGACAACCCTCATAATGCACCTTATCCTAAATTTGAATACGCACCCAAGGAGCTTTGGTAAGCCCATAGGGCTTCTCAGAATCTATACGTAGTTCAATTTCACGTGTTACCCCCCTTCCCCCCCTTGAGTTCCAGGAGTGGGGAATTGTGGTCAAAAGAGAAAAAAACATCATCGTTGGTCTTCCGAAATAAGCCCCTTCACAGCTGAAACAATGCCCAGCCAGCCAGAGAAGATCTGGCAGAACCCATTTTGGGGGAAAAATGACAGAATTTGTATCTGACTCGTTGGAAAAAGCAATCTGTCAAAATTGAAATCTATATTCAAAGGTGCGGTTATTATAAATACAGTAGTTATAATAATATAAATAGTCCATGCAAACTTGAGTAGGTCTTTGGACATTCAGCTTAAAGAAAATTTCTTCAACATATTTTAATGTATCTGTTTATATACACGTAGATACATGAGCAATATTAAAAAAAGCTCTGGATAAATAAGACAACTGAAACTTGGAACTACAGCTGTAAGCTTTACTTTCTATTTGACAATTCCAAAGCTAGAATGCTGTTCAAATTAAAGTAGAGACCACTTGACTGCCGTATATTGAAATCCTTGTTCCGTAGAAATTTCTAGTAAAAACTGTGATAAACATCCTCACTTCTCCACTACAAAGCCACTTTTCGCTTCTTTTATCAAAACCAAACAATTTGTGGGTATTTTCCCTCTTTGAATTGAGAATGGAAGAGCCAGAACCTGGGGAATTTTGTGAAACATTTGTCAATGGTGTCCTGGGGGTGGGGAAATTGTCTTTTTCTTTGTGCCCGGGGATGGGGAATTGACTTCCAATATTAAGAAAAAAATGCAAATCCCCGGGGGTATGCCCGGGGGGGGGGGGGAGGGGGCATGGTAACAGGTGGAATTGAACCAGGCATTAAGTTTGTAAGGATATACACAGAATGGAACTCACCTTCCGAAAATGCTTTTTTCCACGAGGGTGAATCGTGAATGTCATGCGTAACGTTTTGTTTTTCGTGGCCATAATGATGATTCTGCAGAAGTTCTGAAATGTTTGCGCTTCCATACATTCTCCTCCATCGCGGACCGAGAGGGTAGTACATAAATGTCTCCTGGCCTTTTTATTAGCCGAATAGCGTTTTGTGCCGCAAACTGGACAGCTGACTAGCTTTGAATAATCGTATCTAGTTGTCTTGCGAAACAAGATACAGTCATTTGGACAAACATGGTAGGTCTCAAAAGGGAGCAAGAAAGGTTTCACAAAATTACATGCTTCTTCGTAAGTCCCTCGCAGGTTATTAGGCTGTGGCAGTAATCTCTTCTTTAATCGCAAAATTCCCGAAAGGGCACTTTTGCTGATTGATGGATGCTCTGTGAACCACTGGAAATAGCCCGCTAGCGTTTGAAGAACAGTAAACTCACTGTTTTCAAAAAGTGGAATTTTTGCTCTTTGGCTTGTATAAACATTGCTGTCCTGTTCATGAGTTTCTTCTTCGCTTTCCGAGCTAGAATTAATTAATGAACTTGAAGATTCATTAATAAACTGATCATGGTTATCACTTCTCCTAGATGATGGTAAATCGCTCTTTTCTTCATACATAGTCGGGCTACTGTTTTCTGATTCAGAGCTGTATAAATGATCAGTAGTTTCATTCGTGCCCATCACCAGGTTTCTATCGTATCGCGTGGAGTCGGTACCCGTGCTTGTGTCTAAAACTTGCATCACTTCACAACCGGGATCGTTTCTTTCAGCGATCACAGAATTACTAAACGATTGTTGAGTTCGACGACGTTTCCTTTTTCCTTCATCTGTTTCCGAACTTGAAGTGTCATGTAAATTCTCGCCAATGTCTTCCTGTAGCTGGTGATCGATATTTCCTTCGTCGTCGCTCCCGCTTTCCAGTTCACTTTCGTATCGCCCAAAGGTTTCAAGGTGTCTTTTGACAACATTTTCGGAGTGTATAGATTGAAATCTGCAAATCGTAAACGGACATGGACGGCCTTTCCGGCTATTTTTCTTAGCCATGCGAGACTTTTCATTGAAATGTTGTTTTGAATACGGCATGTCGACTCAAGCTTACCGCGCGATGAGTGATGATCAATGGTCCATTCATGGTGCAAGCGCCTGTTTTAGCACGGATGCGAGGCTCACATGACAACGCCTTTACCATTTATGGGTTATCACAGGGTCATAGTGAGAAAAAGGCGCCAAATTAATCTGCTCGTGGACCTCAGTGCTTGTACAAAATCTCTTGGCTCTGCACTTTGCTGTTTGCGCTTTCGGGCGGTCAGAGTAACTGAGATTTTTAGTCACCTTTTTCTTTGATCAGTTCGGTATAAATAATGGCAAATCAAGCTGAGCAAAACATTGTTCACCAGTTCACACAACTCATTAAGAAAAACCCAAACCTGTTAGCCAGTGTTTTGCCAGCTACTAGCGTAATCTCCAACGACCAACAAAGTGGTGATAAGAAACCAGACGACGAGATCACCGAACAAGCTGAAAACGGCAGAGATTTTGGCAGCTACAGTGCAGAAGATCTTTTAAAGAAGCGATCTAAGAACGGTAAAGGCTCCGAAGCACAACAGACATTTAGGGTAAGTTGATTTAATTGATCAGTATTATTTACTAAGAGGGTTGCTGTGTATTTTCGTCTTTTGATTTTTTCATTGCGCAAAAGCAGTCTCGGGCATTTCAGAAGAATGAAAATATATATTCTTGTTTGCCCGAAATGATAAGTGAAACACGAAGTATTTTCAAACCTGAATTAATTTTTAGTCTTGCTTGCCGTTCAACAAAGGAAATGCCTCGAGTGAAGCGAACCGCTTACATAAAAATGAATCTAGCTCTTTTTAAAGCTTCACATATTGAGTTCCATGTTTGCATACGTTCCAGCTGAGACAGAAAGATAGCCTTGATCAACCAATAATAAACGATTTAAAATTACTCGCCCGGTTATTCCCTGAATTGTACTCTACTCAGTCCTATTACCATTATTAATTTTCTTTCATCATTTTAATTTCCCGCTCTTTTCTAAAAAAAGTGGAGAGCAACCCGCTCGCAATAAATGGAATCAACGCCAAATCGCCCTGTTTTAGGCTTTCTTTTTATACCTGCGCACAGCCAACGGTGCACAAATTTCTTGCCTTATGCAAATGCCAACACTAGTACTACGCCAGGCACAAAATAAGCAAACAATAAGCAAGGAACCACACAACGAAAATGCTGCAAGTATACGCAGGATTTGTAAACGGACAAGAAGACATTGCGGTCGTCCTCGCGTTACGTTCCCCGATTTTGGTTTGTGCCACTTCCCAAACAGACGTGTTTTGGTGTGCACTATTTCAGGCGACTATTCCTGGCGACAGCTATAGCTACGCTTGAGTAGAAACGCATTCTCACAACTAAACTTGTTTAGATTCTGTCCCGAGTGTGACCACATACAGCCCGGGACCCTAGCCTTGGCATTAAATAGGCCTTATCACGGTTTTCGACGTCATTTTGACGAGTAGGCAATAACAGTGTTTGTATGGAAATCCGATGTCAAATAATTTTCATAAAACATCGCTTCTGAAAAATTCATGAATTGAAAACTTTTCAGTGGCACTAGCCGGACTTTAAAAAAAAATTGGAGGGATATAGCAGTGCTAGAAAGCGTCCAGTCGTGTTCTGAACTTTCCATACATCTTCCTGTATTTTTTCCCCGCGAACTATATATTTTTAGTAGCAGTTCACGGCTGGTTCGCTATACAGACAAATGTATGGAAAATTCAAGATAAGAAAAACAGATAAAAAAAATATATCGCCCAACCTGATGGGTTGGCTTTACTGCATGGCGATTCGCAGCAATAAACGTAGAAAATCGCGGGAACGGGCACACGTGGCGAATGCTGGTGATATCTGACATGCCAGATATCGGCGATTTTATACGCCGATCGCCGCGATCGGCGTATAAAATTGCCAAGTTTTTTCGCTGGCTTTACTCTGTTTTTGATTGAACTATATATACGCTCTATTTTGCTAACTTGTACAGACCGCGATGCGCAGACTTTTAACTTTGATTTTCTCATTTTCAGTTTGTGTTGAGAGTTGCCGCTAGACGGTGTGGTCTCTGGGAAAGGCCACCCCTTCTTAGAGATATAGACGGCAAAATTTTGGACGCCTTCATAAAGATGGTAAATTAAATTATAACGTAAATTTAACACCTTTTTAACATTATTGCACCGTTTGGTACATCTCAAATCACAACATCAGTGGAATCAAACTTGAATTTAAATCAAAACAGTACGCACTGTCCGGCTTGTAGATTCGAAACAGGTCCATCAAATGAATGGTTTAGTCTTAACGACTTTAAAGACTAAAGGCTCTAATCACGGCCAGAGTACAATTTCAATGCAGTTTTTACGGGTTTGGAAACTATGTGGACTACATTTGTATTGTAACAAACAAACCTGTGTTTTTATCAAATCACTGAAATTTTCCAAGATTTATATAGCTTAAATTGCCTCTCATAATTGCCTTTTCACTGCGTGAAAAGGCAATTATGAGAGGCAATTTAAGCTAAATCTTGGAAAATTTCAGTGATTTGATAAAAACACGGGTTTGTTTGTTGTCTAAACAAGCATCCCTTACAGAAGTTATTTATAATTAAGGAGAAAGTCAACCTTATTGGACTTTTTTAATTCTCGTGTTGTTATGTATTTCATTTCTAGGTAATCAAGGCACTCCCACAACTAGGAGGATGTGACAATGAAATCCGGAGAAGGTTGTCAGAAAGCCTGATATACAGGCGAAATCAACTCAACAATACCAAGTATTGGAAACGTGCTAAAATGGTATTTATAAATGCAGGATACTTAATTCCATACTTCTGGTACTTTATGCAGCTCAATGTCATTAAATATATATTAGGATATAATCATGTAATAAATTATAACATTCATCATAAGTAAAAAAAACTTAACATGCATTATACACAATTGGCCAATAAATTAACATCCTGTCATGACCAGCCAACATATGGCTAGTATTATCTTGAAGTTTCTGTTATATTATGTAGGCTTCATTATGTGTATTTGAGTACACTCAAACCTAATTATGGCCCACTGAATATGATTTGCTTTTGTCTTCATTTAGATTAACAAATACAAAGATGAGGCCTGCCAACGGCCCGTACTTAAAATACTGTAATAGAAAACACTCTTCATCAAGCTCTGCATACTGAGGAAGAAGAGACCGGTTTCACCTTTTCACCATCGTAAGTTTAAAAACAAGGTATTTAGAAACCATGAAGAGCCTCAGCATAATCTGAATGCTCTGACCTCTCTCTCTCTCTCTCTCTTGACTGCATGCGCAGCTGGCTGCAGTTATTTCTTATATGATGCTAACTGCCCCACTAATTATCTGTTACATATATATTTCTAGGTAAACTATGCTGGATCCACTGGATACTTCAGGGTCTAAAATATACTTCTTGTTAAATGTTGTCCAAGGTTTTCCTAGACTCCCAAACTAGACTGTGGTTAGCGTGTGTATATTCGCTCGTACACATTAGCAAATGCCGAAATCTTTGCACAGATTGAAACTGTCAGATAGTGGCTTATCCACGGGATAAAGTTATCCACCCTTTGAACAATTGGGGCCTGGTCTTTAACTGAGTTTATTATCTCTCTCAGTTAGTACGCGCGGAGTGATTAGTCAATTTTGTGGGCCGTATTTCATTGTACGGCCCACTAAATTTGAAAGTTTCCTTTCCTGTACAGTGCCCCATTAACTTCAGAGAAATAATAAATATCTTTAGTTACTAACCTCATTTTCTCAGTCCGTACTGTAAGTTACAGGTCCTCATTTTTTTTCCGTTGATTTATATATGGCCCAAGCGCGAAAGTATGCGAAAATAACGATGATCCGTAACTTTCAGTATGGACCTCGAACTCGGTTAGTAAGAGGTATATATGTAATGTTATCTATTTTTTAATCTGGGTAACTTTTAAAGTGATGGAATGTATGCTGCACCACATGTACTGTGTGTGCAGACTAAAAAGTCACGCATGTATCTCGTGATGTGTCTCATCACCACTTTGTGGTTAATTCTGACACGTGCATAAACTTAATAGCTGCATAACCTACGCACGACTTCATTAAATTAGATATAAAAAACAAACGTCAAATACAATAATTACTCAGGCTCACCATTCGAGATGCACTGAAAACTATCAAGTAAGGCCAGAATCGCTTCAGACTTTTCAATCCTCTTACGCATCAAGCAAGGTGAAAAACGAAAACGATGCCATCCGAAATCGGATTTCCGACTTTGACAAGCGACGTATTTCTCAACCAAAAACCCAATAAACAAACCAGCCATGAATAACAGAAGACTCTTGATAGGAGCTGAATTTCATTCTGTACATTCAGTGGAAAAAGACAGTTAAAAACATCACAAGTTGACACAAAACTGTCAGCTTCAGAAAAGTAAACAAGTTTCAAGATGCTGCATAAATTTTCCGCAGGAACTCACCTGTCAAATTTTGACCAATCAGAGCATAAAAATTGGACGTAGAGCGTGACCAACGTGTGACCTTGGTGAGAAAAGTCAAAAGTAACTGGCATGTCTTCCCTGCCTGTAAAAAATTGGCTGAATTTTAGCTTCCGAGGTCAGTTTGAAATCAACATTTTAATTGTGCGGCACATACAAAACAACATATTTCATATGAATTAAAAAAAATTAGCTCGAGGCACCTCACTAGTGTCGTGACCAAAGACATGTCCGGCGCAACTGAGGCTCTCTCTTACGCGCACCTCTTCGATCAGTGTACACAGGATTGGTTCTCAGTAGCTTCAATTCTAGAAGACCTTCTGACAAAACTAAAAGCCAGGAATCCTCTCATCCAAAGGGCATATTTAAAGTCAGATGAGGCTGGTTGTTATCATAACAGCTCCTTGATTGCTGCTGTAAGAGATATCGCAAAGAGAGTTGGTGTTACAGTACATAGTTATCATTACTCAGAGCCACAGTCTGGAGAGGATATTTGTGATGATATCCTGTGTCCACTGAAGTCCTCCATCCGTATGTACTGCAACGGAGGTCATGATGTTTTAACTGCTGCAGACATGAGAGATGCCTTAATACAACACCCGGCAAAAGGAACATCTGCCGCGGTTTGTGTAGTCAACAAGTCGAGAAAGACTCTTTCTGTAAAGAAGACAGAGCAGTTCAGCAGCTTTCATAACTTTGAATATGAAGCTGATGGTCTTAGAGTGTGGAAATGCTATGGTACAGGCGACGGAAAGTACATTCCATATGAAATGCTTTGTGTCATCAATCAGGCTCCAAGCACTCTCCAAACAGTGGAATCCCAAGAATTCTATGTACCACTTGGAAAACGAGAGGTAAAACCCAGTTCAGACGCTAGCAAGAGTACTGAGAGTAGTACACCACTGTTTGAATGTTCAAAGCTCGGTTGCAACGAGGCCTTTGAATCCTTTGCGCAGTTATCTCAAGCGCAAAAACATACTTACGCACGTTGTTTTGAAACACAACTCAGTATTCCTGGCCATTGAGATAAAGTTAACGTTATAAGCTTTAATGTTTCTGTTTTTCTTTGAGTTAGCTAGCGCTACAATCTCCTGAAGCTAGGAACGGAGTCAAAACGATTTAAAATGGCCGTCTCATCTGGAGTCTCGTATCCAGACTTCCAGCTTTGTCTCGTTTTCGTCCTCCCAACACTTCCGTTCACTTGAGTATCGCTTTTCGCTACAACACATTTTGATAGGATACATGCCTTATTGGGGAAACAACTCATAGAAAATGCGAAGATGCGCAAGTTCCCACCATTATGGCCCTTTCCTTTTTTAATTGCCTGGGCTTAAAATGGTCTCTGTAACTTCAACAACAATAATTTTCCAATTAAACAATTTTTAATCTAAAGAACAATGACTCCGTACCTTTGTACAGAACATGAAAATGAATCGATGAATCTTCTTGAGTTTACCTGATTTATCGTGAGTGGTCTGCAGACCACTAAGCCTCGACTTGGCTTTTGTAATATCGCAGAAGCTCATGGGTATCCATCATGGCGTCTCGAAAAGGATAAACCTGACAAAAGTTTTTTCTCAGAAGTAACGAAAAAGTGGATGGAGACGAAGCAGTTCAGAACAAGCGAATGAAAACAGATCTTGACGGTGAAGTGGAAATTGACATGAAAAAAATTACTTGATATTTTTATTGCATACATTGATTGTACTGTTTGCTTTATTACCGAAGATTTCCTCTATTGTGTATACAAAGGGACGCTCCATGTCAGCTTCAAATAAACTGACATTTTGATTTCCTTAACTTTCCAACTGCTTCTTCTCTTTTGCATATTAGAGAGATACTGGTACATTGGCCCTTTCTTGAAATATCTGGCCCCCAAAAATGGATTGTAGGGGCACTTTGGCCCTCAAGCACAATTTTCTGGCTGGAACACTGAACAGTCTGTGCCCAATTCACTGCTAGCACTGGTTACTATGGTGCTTAATGGACCAAATATCAAATCACGTTCCTCCAATGCTCTTACTTTATATAACACTGTATAACAGCGTGAAGCGGTACAAGGAAAATAATAGATATTGTCCGATGCAGCCAACAACGAGAAGCAGCTCCAACAGTCTATTTATGATGCTTCATACAAAGATCAGGCAAAGTGAAGTTGTGGAAGCTCTTTTTAACCTTGGCTTGTGCATATCGCAGAGTCTTGCTTTCGTGCAGGCATGGAAATCCACTATTGATCTTGACGGCTCGGATAACCAAGAAGTCTGAGCATTAATTCTTAAACTTGACGATTCTCTTAACACTGCCTCAAAGGCGATTACGCAGCAAAATAAACCCATTAGGATTACCGACAAATCTGAAGTTGGTCGGGCTGCTGTTGATGAGTACTTCTCTGACGAGGTTGCTTTGGAATCCAAAGACGAAAAGAAGATCTGTGCTGCTGAGGAGAGAGCTTTGAAGAAGAAGAAAACTGCCCGGTTTGCTACTCTGGACAGAAGTTAAGTATTTTTTCTTTTTTGTTTCTCACTTTGCCCATTCTTTATCTTTAGCTGTTTCTCAGGTCGACAATATGGGCAATGCTGTACCTATTCCTTCTATACAATGAATTCATTGTTATTGTAGCATTAATGTGTTTTATGAATGATACTTGAAAGCAGAAATAAGTTATTTTCAGTACGCAGTTTAGAAAATAATGATGAGAACATACCCCTCAAAAAACTAGCATTCAATAGTTGGAATGACAGTGATAGCGATTTACCATTAAGCATTCTCACCAAACACAGTTGCTAACGTTATTAT
Source organism: Porites cylindrica (assembly GCA_964035525.1). NCBI lineage: Eukaryota > Metazoa > Cnidaria > Anthozoa > Scleractinia > Poritidae > Porites > Porites cylindrica. The sequence goes on along the minus strand of OZ037776.1, from coordinate 18,103,172 downwards.
ACTCCTTATGAAGCGAGGCAAGAGGCTAGAGATTTATGACTTTGTCATGCACAGAACAAGTTTTATTGGGTTATTAAGAGGAAACCAAAAATCCAAGTTTTAACACTAGGGGGTGGGTCATATTTTGCAACCTTGCTTCAGGGGTGGGTCAGTCATTTTTCTGCTGAAGGCAGGGGGTAGGCTATGTGTTTTTTATCAACCACATTTCCAAATGCTCTGTCCCCCCAAACGTTTGGACAAAATGTGACTTAATTGATTTTCAATCACTGTAACGATAAGATTTTTGATTAGCTAATTCTGCGTTAACTGAAATATTTTTGTCATCAAACTGCTTCACATACATCTTCGAGGGAGATCTTTCTGACTCAATTAAAACTGGAAGCATTTTGTCCTTGTGCAGAACAAAATCGAACTTATTGCGTTGATTGAGTTTGATTAGTTTGTTTGAGTTTGGTAATCAAACTCACTGAAAAGTTCCAGTTCGATTACGTTTGATTACTGAGCCAATCAAACAACAATCCCAATGGCTGGTTGGATTGATTTCTGGTTTGGTTTTCTTCAATTTATTTGAAATCATTAAAAATCCTTGACTTTACAGACGAAACGGACCCTGTACTGTATGACAAGGTAAGTTGAAAAAGTAGACAGCTGGTATTTAACGTGTCATTTTGCACACTAGCTAGAGTGCCATTTTGCTCACTAGCGTGTCATTTAGCTCAGCCAATACTGCATTGTTTCATAGGACACAATGCTTTGTGTGTTTCGAGTGCAATGGAAACAAAAGGAAATTTGTAACTCAGCGTGCCTGATGGCACACTACTCGCACACTGGCGTGTCATTTTAGTGTGCCCGTGCATTTACCTTATTCCCTGAAATCCCATGGAGGGTCACATTTACTGGTCAGAGATTTATCAAGCGGCTTAGCGTTATGCACCTTTTGAACAACTGCAGTGTTTTCTTGTTTGTTTCCCATTTTGAAAGAATGTTGCCTAGGCAGCTGAGTGATTGCTTTCCATTTTGTGTCTTCTGTGAGTTTATCAACAACAACGTGACTCTATATTTTCCTATTATTAATAGGGATTCATCTACGGAAAAAGAGACAACTGATGACGAGGGAATCCTAGACGTTTCTAAACAACGTAAGCAAAGAAAGTATGATCCTCAGATGTAGGACAGCATTCGAGGTGCAGAAGTAGACAAAATTCCAGTAGGTAAAGACCGTTTAGTAAAATTGTGAATTAGCATTGTCAGTGCTTAAACCTCAAAGGAAATTACCTTTGCACTGCTCGCAAATGGTCGGAAATGGAAGAAAAGTAACGTCACGCATTTGAAAAAAGGACAGATGCGGTATTGAGACTGTAAGAGCTTTTTCTGGTGCATCGATACACAGTGTCCTTTTTGTGTCCAATTCAATGGGACAAACAGGAAAAAAATTACAAGTGGGTCGAACAATGAACAAGCCTGTTCAATATGTGGAGATGCGGGTGAATTTGTAGTTTGTCCTGAAGGCGCTATGTAAAGTACGGCAAAAGAGGCGTACAGGTCTTTCACTGTGGGAACCACACGTGCCCTGTAACATCAAGGCCAAAGAAACCAACTGAATATGTGAAAGAAACGATAAAGAAACATCCCCGCTTAAAGCAAGCAGAAATACAATCTGCCTGCGATGGTCCTGGGATACTGGTCAGTGGCTATCCTGTTTTGACAGCCGTCAATTGATCATATTGTTAATGTTCAATGTAAAAGATGTGGACTTGCCAAGACACGCCTGAGGCACCCCTCCCTTCCTTTTGATAGTCTCCCCTACCCCACCCATACAATCCGTAGACGCGTACATACGTACGCTCGGTCAATCACGTGACAACCAGACGAAAAGAGGTTGACCATATTCTATGAGTATGGGGCTCTGTCTCATGCGCGCTTCGCGTGTGTGGGAGCCCCACTAGTATGTTAGGCCTTATCAAAAGAACAGGTTACCACATCAATTATCTCACTACTCTTGGGACTCTGTATTGCAGTCTTGTGTGACCCAAGGTTGAATATGCCTCACTGGTGTTGAATCCCTATACTAGGAGTAATATTAGTCGTATAGAGTCAATTCAAAGAGGGGCTACCAAATTTATTCTAAAAAGTGATGAAGAGTATTAGGTTAGGCTACAATCTTGGACAAAAATGTTAACAAAAATGCACGTTATATGTTTAATTTTAGAATAGTTCACTCACGATACTCCCCCCTCCCCCCCAAAAAAACAATGTTGAAGTGTGGCCCGAACATTTTTGCTCCCTACTAAACAACATTGACCAGGGAGGGGTGGGGGAGAGGGGTCAACATGGTGCCAAATGCGCAGGGTGGGTCTCCTGTGTGTAAGAAAGAGCAAAATTCTTAACACTTTTTGTCCAAGATTGTAGGTGAAGTTCGCTTGTTATCTTTAGAGGATAGATTGGATAGGTTTATTGCTGATGTTGTTTTCTTTTACAAGGTGATTAATGATCATATTCGCCTAACCCTTGGCTCTAGGGTTCGTTTCTCTAGGGATGTTGATAGGGGATATGAATTGAGAAGTATGGATACTTCGAACGTCTTAAGGTATCATCCACCCTCAAGCACCCTCATCGCATTGATGGGCGCTAACACTTTTGCGTTTAATACCTACCCCCATAAACCGTACATTCTCTGAAAGCTTAATAGTTCCAGATTATTGCTTATTCCTTTCAAAAAACCAAAATATTAATGCGATTTAGAAATGAGAAGCTTTTTGTGAAAGTGGACGTCACTGTGAATTTAAGTCCAGGCCACCCAAAAATAAACGGATGAAGCCAATTAAGATCGCATTCGCTTCTTAACACGTTCGACTAAAAAACCGTGCCTCAGATTTTTATCAAGTGCATTTGTTCTTTTGTTATAAGCAACTGAAGTTAGGGATACCAAATCATTAGCACTACCTGTGACAAAACAACTCTAACTCGAAAACGAAAAAAGAAATCAAAATTCGCAGACACAGTTTTTTAGAAACACTATCCGACAGTAAGTTGGCCAAATTTCAACCAAATTGAAGCTCTTGAAGCTCCTGTCCCGCTACAACAGACTTAAAAAACAGTCCTTTATCCGATTTTTATATGGCGTGGCACCTCTCGCAACTTTGTCGCCCACCTGACCGCTTCGTGGCCAAAAAAGCTTGCCCCGCTCGCTAAGAAACTCGTTAAACTCGATTCCGCGGTGGTTTCAATGGTTTTTCAGGAGCTTTGTCATCTTTTAGCCATGTTTCTTGATTGTAGTAGTAGCCTTTGTCGCTCTCTGCTAATTTCGAAGCCCACTCTTTCCAAAACGATTTTGTCGTCTTCTTTGGTCTTGGAGTCGTGCACGAAGACGGACAAACTTTTGTTGTCTTCTTTGGAGGCATTCACTTCCAACATCCAGGGAAAAACAGTGAGTACTATACTTGTAGACCACGATTTCTGTCAAATTGCGTGATTAGATTGGTTCAACAGCGACAAACTTTTGCGCTCCACAAGTCTGTACAGAAAAGACATTTTTTCTTGGAATTTTTTTAAAAGAAAGCTCTTGATTAGCTCTATTTAATCATCTTAAAATTGCAAATTTCGAAAAATTATGATATTTTACCCTGGATGATACCTTAACCTGTTATTCTCGTACTAATTTATTTAAATATGGTTTCTTGAACAGAGTAGTTGAGGAATGGAATTGTTTCCCTCATGATATTAGAATAGCGACTTCTGTGGCAGATTTTAAGTCGAAGGTTTTTAGATTTTTAGCTCATTTTTTAATTTCTGTATGTATAATTTTGAATTTTTTATATGCATCTTTAGTGTAAAGGTAGTTTAGGGTTCCTTCCTAGAATAGTGCTTCAGCACTTTTTGAGGTTCTTTCTCTTTCAACACTTTTCCTTGTACTAATTTGTAGTTTATGTTGTTGAAATAAAGTTTGAACACGTACATGGTAAGAACAATGACGAGCATGACAGAAATCTATATAGATTGATACAGAGATTTGCAAAGAATAACGTCACCCTCAACCTTGAAAATGCCAATTCATAATGGAAAAGGTAGTCTCTATGGGGCTTTTAGTGTCAAAGTTTGGTGTCGTCCAACAGAGGAGAAGGTATGCGCAGTGCTGGAGGCAAACAGTTCATCTACTCCAACAGAGGTGGGAAGGTTCCTCGGTACGGTTGGCGTTAGTGCACGATTTATTTCCAATCTTGGAACCATTGCCGAGCCTCTACAATGATTTCCAGGGATGGAGTATACTTTGTTTTGGCCGGTGAGCAGGAGAAATATTTTAAGAACTGGAAAAACAATTAGCTAGTGCGCCTCGTGGAAGTTCTCATCATTAAATCCACCAGTTCAGAAGTGATTATCAAGTGTTAAGACAGACAGTTCTCTAGTTCTCCCAACCAAGTGTCTGCTGAAAGATGAAGAGATGGAGATGGGAATTAAGCACAGGTTGACCACACCACTATGGTTAAGAGCGAATAGAGAGGTCAAAGGGCAAAATTGTTCTCTTTTGAAAGCAATGAGAGTTGCTCATGCCGAAGGAAGAGACTGGAGGTTGGAGTTGAACACAATTTCTTCCTGGCAAACTGCTCCAACCCGCACACAACTACCAGCAAGAGACCTGCTGAGTTACTGAGTTATGGGGGGAAAATGTCCACTACATTACTGATGGTTGCTGACTTGGAGAAGTTTGAAGAGCTGGGATATCAGCAAACTAGAGATCGTGATGCGTTAGAGAAGCAGATTTGCGCTGATTATGGTGACAAGAGACACTGCAACAGAGAAGCGTGTACAGGAGAGAGACCTCAAAACTCTTTACCATCATTTGCTAGTAAAGGGAGTGCTCTGAGTGAAATTACGCATAATAAGGTGGCTAGTTTGATTCCTATTGAATAATTTACCTGACGTATTTTTTTATTAACCCATGCTCATTGGTATACTTATAGGGGTGGAGACAAAATTCCCACAAGCAACAGTTGTGAACGAACTTAAAATGGTATGCATCGATTGCAACATGACAGTGCACCTCAGCAAAGTTGTAGTGTGGTAGTAAATATGTCATAATATAACAGCACAAAAACCCAAAAAAACTAGGTTGTATTTACGTAACTACCTTTCTTTTTTCAGAACACATCAACAATGGTCGGTGCAGTCACATAAAAGCAAAAAAAAAAGGAAAGCAACGTTGTCTCAAAGTGGTCAAACCTCAGTGCTTGCATGGCTTACAAAAACAAAGTAAATTTTAAGTAGCTTAATCTTTTGACCTAGTCAAATAGTCTATTTGTGTTTTTGAACGTGTAGATCAGTAACCTTTTGTAAATAGTTGAATTTGCTTTGAACAATTAGCTAATTTTGTTTACTCTTCAAGCTAACTGATATTTTAGACATTACAGTATTTTTTAAACATTTCCTATTTCTGAACCATTTACCCCCTGAAGCCGCAGTTTTAATATTATTTCAATTATTTTTAAACCATTTATTCCTTTTTCCCCCTTTTCAACGCCAATTGTTTTTGTTGAGTAAAACCAAGTACGTTAAACCGTGTAGTTTTTGCATCATTGACTTGGCTAATAAATTATGAACTGAGTTGACTGACGCACTGTATTGCATTAAATACTTTAATTTCATACATTGTGTGGTTCCAGAAAATATCCATACCGCCCCCCCCCCACGGAAGATCATTGGAAATTCCGAGGGGGAGGGGGGGTTCAAGAGCGGTAATTTCCAAGGGGTAGGGGGGTTTCGTGGGAAACTACTTTTCCAAAGGGTGACGAACCACGTACAAAACATTGAAAGTAACATACGATCGATCTCAAGTGCAAAAACATACTTACGCACGTTGTTTTGAAACACAAGTGAGTATTCCTGGCCATTGAGATAAAGTTAACATTACAAGCTTTAATGTTTCTCTTCTTCTTTGAGTTAGCTAGCACTACAACCCCCTGAAGCTAGGAACGGAGTCAAAACGATTTAAAATGGCCGTCTCATCTGGAGTCTCGTATCCAGACTTCCAGCTTTGTCTCGTTTTCGTCCTCCCAACACTTCCGTTCACTTGAGTATCGCTTTTCGCTACAACACATTTTGATAGGATAATGCCTTATTGGGGAAACAACGCATAGAAAATGCGAAGATACGCAAGTTCCCACCATCTCAACGCGTACGTGCAATATTTTCTTTTTTGTGGGTGACATTTGACATTTTAGAGCCACGGACAGGAACCGGAAGTCGAATTTTCTCCTCTTTGAGTAAAAGGATTGCGGCCGCAGGGAACGAGATTGTTGAGGTTTAGTCCGTAACATCAAATTGCAAATTCTAAAACAGGGGTTTTACTACTTATTAGAGGAAGTAAATCGCGCCAAAAACAATAACGGTCGCCCTCTGGGTTCCGTCCATGGCTCGAAGGCAAGCTACAAATTTCTGTGAGGATGGGTGTCGTTTACTGGCGAGAATGACTGCTGGAGGGTTTGCGGCATCGTCAGTAAATGTTAAGACTGCACTTAAGTCACCATAACCGTTTACAAATATTAATATGGATTATTTTGGCGTCAAATAATCTTCACAAAAAATCACCTTTGTATGCATTTTATTTGTGGAAAGTTATGCTATCACACGAACAACTGAAAGGGTGGATAAATCACAATGTTATGCATTTATTGAACCGTTTCGAAATTGTGAATTTTAATAGAATGTGCTGGAAACCCCAGGAGAAAGATATTTTGAACTAGTATGACCAGTCACGGAAAAAGTAAAAAAAAAAAAAGAAAGAATAATTTTAACATTTTTTTCGTCGGCTTGGTGATCAAGTTCATTTTATCAAATATTTCCTTTTTTCTTTAAATTAAATGTAATATTTACGTCAGAACAAAACGGCTTAAGTTGCCAAAAAACTGTAACTTCTACAATAATTTTACAAATGCATCTTACTGAGTTCATTCATCGTCACTTATACATTTCATCCTTTAAATACTCTGTTTTCCTTATTGTGTTCCTACAAAGCTCTTCTGCTTTGGCGTTCCAAAATTCTCTTTATATTTTTTGCATTCCTGTACTCTCTTCAATTTCAGTCGCACTAAAGATCTTGATCTTTCTTGCTCTGGCCGCTGAACGGGATTGGGATGCAACTGTCGGGCAGTTTGGCGTAAACATATAAAACAGTGTGGGCTGCCGAGAAATCTTAGCTTTCTTTGCCGGCGGGACCTGCTCGTCATCCTTTGAAGTACTTGGTTCCTGGACATTGGGCTGTTCTACGACCTTCGTGTTTGTATCTTCGAAAACCAAGTAAACACCAGTTTCACCTTTGTCTGATTCTTCAATGCATTGCTTTAACTTAAGGATCCTCTCTTGTTTAAGACCCACGACTACACGTTTGTTGTTGACCATTCTAGTAAACTTGTAAGGAAAATCCAGAACATCATCGACTTTTGTGTCTAATGATAGTAGTAATACTGGTTACTTCATCACACAGCCAATCAGAATCGAGTATTTCAAACACGTGACTGAATTAATTCACTCTCGACCAATCAGCGTCCAGGATTTCATGGGGGTAAGTACTCCATGTAAAACCATCACGAAAAGTCTCCCAACATTCCCCAGTCATGTAAGACACACGAAAAGTCACGTTTCAACCAATTTTATTCTGACGTCATACCTAGCATTACAATCGGGTCGTGTGTGACCTCCTAATGACGTCACGCCCATTTCGTTTTAAAAAGTTTAAAAAGTCATGAAAAAAATGGCCGGGAAAGCGATGGTTCAGTGGCCATCGCCGGTACTGGCAAGAAGTTCTCGCTTTCGGCTTATGAGTCCAGCCAGCCAGCCAGGGGTGGGACTTGAGGCTTACAGGTTCGAATCCTGTCGGGAACGGTTTTTTTTTTACAAATCTAATAAAATATCTACATTTTGTGCGTCGCACTCTGTCAACACTCTGTATCCAAAAGGATAACTGATTTTTGTTTCCGGATCTATCACACGTTTGTCAAAAACGAGTCCATATTGTTTGGCCTGGTTGACCAATTTGATGGTCTTGTAGGTCGTGTCACGTTTAAAATGATTTGGGTTGTTAACCCAAATGACACGCCTCTCTTCCTGGGGATCCTCGATTTCCGCTAAAATGTTCGCTTTCATGGTGTTAAAATTTAACACTTCTTTGCCTCTGACGTTTAAGGTAAAGCCGCGAACTTTACATTCGCTTTTACCGCTCCTGGTGATATAACCATAGTTCTTGGCCCCGCCCGATACGAATTCTATAATCACATCTCCTTCCAGTTCGTCTGTCATCTCTCCTAAAAAGTCACCAATGGGAATAGAGGGCTGTCCCGCTTTCCATCGGTAGATGACAGAGTCCGTGTCGTAGTAGAGAACCTGTTCTTGCAGCACGTCCAAGGCTTCGTACAGACGTAACCGCGCCCAGGCTGTCGTGAATGCCGCAATGAAAGCGTTCGTTTTGTTGCTGGGAACGACATTTTCATCTAATTCTGTATAGACAGCTTCCAAAACATCGTCTGTACAAATGCGAAGAGTGGACAGATTTGTGTGGGTGTGAAACAAGAGTGGAAACAACTGTGAAGGGGAGGTGATGGTCATGGTCCTGGGCTTGTTTTGACGTTCCCCGAATTTTCCCCAGAAGGAGTTGAGCATGAGCTTGGCGGTGGCCTTTCGCCCTGGATTTTTCTGAAGCTTCCATAGTCCAGGTCAATACCTTCTTTTTCTTTGTACTGGGTTAGGTACTGTTGTTTTTTGGCTTCGGTATCGCACCAACGTGGCCAACCAGCTGCCTCCTGTTTGAATTTCAGCCACGTGTTGACATAGTCCCTAAAAAGACCTTCCTGCTGCTGATGAGGGGGGAAATGCCACACTTCATGTATTTGTACCACTCTGTAACCTTTTTCCACTGCCTTTTCAATCTCTGGGGTACACCAAGTTCCACGGAGCATCCGTTCTTCAGGGGTGTGGCAGCAACTGTCGCTCCGCAACAGCATGGGATTGGCTTGTTCTTGCTTGACACAGGCCGCACAAAGGGGAAAGGTCAACTTGTTGCCACTTCGCATTGGAAGTACCGGGTGAAACAGATTGGCGGAGGCGAGAATATCCACGAGGGCAATGCCAAAATAGTTGGCAATGTCTTGATCTCTCGGTTGGGTCAAAATGGTAGGATGTCCGATGGGGTAACGGGCATTCTTGTTGACCCACGGGTAAAGGGAGGTCACGTCTACATAGCGTATTTCTTCTCCTTCCGAGGCCACTGCGTGAAGAGGCACGGCCCCGGTTCTTCCTCCAAAAAAGGCATATCGCGGTTGCAGGGGTACCACCAAAGAAAAATCGGTCACAAATCGTTTGACGGCGCGATCGTGTTCGCACAGGGTGTCCCAGTCGCATTCCCACATCACTTCGAGGGTGTAACCGTCCAAACGGAGAGCAGCTTCTTTGGCCAAAGTGGCGCGCCATAACTCCTCCATCGTTCGGTCTGGATTGGCGGCATGTCTTGCGTGGCGATTTCCGGGATGGCAACGAGGACACCCGTGCCAAAAACAGCTGTGAAACTCGTACACCGTTTTGGATTGGGGATCATATCCGTTCACGAAGTAGCGGCCCTCCACGCACGTCACACTCTGCTCAGCCCCGTTTCTGACATGTCTTATTCTGTCTGGACTGGCATCCAGCTTGGCAAGACCTTGTTCTTTGAAATACAGCCACTGTAAGGCCTTGACAGATTGATTCACATTGGCCCCGCGCCATCCTTTGAGAGGTTCCACAGCGATGGTGTCTTCTTGAAGGCAGTGTTTCCGCCAATAGAGATTACAGGCACTGGCGATGGTCACACATTTGGCAAAGGGGTTGAAGTCGGCGTGACGTTCAAATTCTTTGGTGAAAGCTTCACACCCTGCTTGTAACAACGCCACGTCCGATTTACAATATTCCTCCATTTCTTTAACAAAGTCATATTGCAATCCACGCCTCACTTGCTCCGCATGCCATTCTTCCAATTCTTTTTTCTTGTTCTCACTCATGCCATCCGGGTCGAAAAATTCAAGGGCAGGAATTTGGCCCACATAGGACTGGTGCTGGGGTAAATTGAACTCATGAGGAAAGAAACCTTTTTTCAGTTCCGTTAGATTGAAGGCGGCTGGAAACGAGGCCAATGGCATCGGCAAAAAACAGAGAGAGTCCTTGAAAATGAGGGGTCCACTTTCAAAAGACAAAACTTTGCTGCCCACGGTCAATTGATTTTCAATGCTTCTTTGCTGTTGATACATTTCATCAATGATGAACATGCCATCGAATCCTTTCAGGTTATGGAAAATGGTAATAATGGTTCTTTCACGGTCGTCATCGGGAATCTCTGTGGCATCATCCAAATCGTGTAAAAACGTGTTTACACAGTCTTTGCCTTTGTGGGTCACGATATTGGCACTTTCATGGGTGCGATAACAAAGCATGTTAGGCTCAAACTGCCTGTCGGGTAGCTGCATGGCCTCGATGTCAGCATAGACAAACAGCGGGGGAGGGAGGGGTTTTTTCTTGCCTTCTTCATCTTCCTCTTCTTGTTCAGGCTCATCAAAATGAGGTTGAATGAAACACTTGTGGGCATGAATGTCAACCATCTCTTTGCAGCTGGGGCAGGCAGCAAATCCACAGCGATGTCTTTTTCCTTTGATCACATTGTATTCCGCATGACACTTTAGAGATGTTTTGTGTGTTTGACAAAGATTCTTTTGGCGGTGATAATCAAAACAGTTATTGCCATAAAATCGACAATGACAAAAAGCACAAAGGATAGGCGGGTTGTGATTGGTGCGGTCGTAGTCTGGACAATCCTTTCGATTGCAAGAGTGACACGATCGTCCTTCGCAAGGGTGATTTTTAGCATCGTCAACATTAAAACCCTTCTCGCATGGAGAGCACCAATAAGATCGGTTCACAAAGGCTGGAAAAGAAGAACATCCATCGTAGTGAGTGTCAGACTTGATGAGTTTAATTTCCTTGGGGGCAGGCGGTCCCTTGAAGATGAGAAAGAAAGGCTTGGTGCGACACATCACCAGCAATTGATAAGTGGGCTGTAAATATTGCTGAAATTTCTGCAATTCTTCTAAGCCACAGGGTCCCCGATGTACGTCAGCAAGTTCGTGCAGTTCGATTGCCTTTTCTTCTTGAATTTTTCTTCCTTGTATCATGTTCCGATAATCTTGATAAGCATCATTGGAGTCGTCTTTGTTGACATGGGCTGTCATGGTCACGATAGCACGCCCACAGCAGAGATCGTCATCGTTTTTGATAGAAATGATGCATCGTTTACGTTTGTTGTCATTGCCCATACATCTTTTACCAACATTTCTCTTTTTTCGCCCGCTACCGGGCCGTGGACGTTTAACAAACACCACATCAACTTGAAATCCTTGCTGGTAGTCAAAGGATTCGTTGCTGTTCAGCTTACCAGCTAGCTGTTGCAACAGTTCGTTAAGACTATATATCACAAAAGAGGAAGAAATCCATGTGGGATGGCATTTGTGTCCCTTTCACAGAACGCATGCGCACAAAGGAATTTTGGTAAAAACGTTCCCAAACGTTCCCTATTTACTCCATGAGTTGAGGGTACCCATGTGGGATGACATTTCTGTCCCCTTTTGGACACGACGCATGCGCAGTAGGGAAATCTTGTAAAAATGTTCCCAATCTTTGCCTATTTATCCCAAGAGTTTCTGGTTGCCATGTGGGATGGCATTTCTGTCCCTTTTATTGAACACCGCGCATGCGCAAAAATTTTTTGGTAAAAACGATCCAAAACGTCAATTTACCCCGAGAGTTAAGGGGAGCCATGTGGGATGGCATTTCTGTCCCTGGTTTGACACCGCGCATGCGCAGAAACAAAAGACACGTTTTTAGTGACAAAAAGAATAAATTTAATAAAACAATTCATTACACTACATTACATTACACTTTTAGCTTTAGTTTGGTTTGCATGATGTCTTTGACAATTTTTTCAGTCTTGGTTTTTCGCCCCGGCAAACGATTGATCTTGGCGATCATCTTTTTATCGGCTTTCCACTTGTCCCTGAGTGACTTGGCTTTGCTGTAGGGCTATCATGTCCAATCGATTGATGCCTGGATCTCCGCGGGCCAGTCGTTTCTCAAGCTTGGTGCCTGGGCCCATGTACTGGTACCCTGGCCAATGGAACTCGATGCCTGTTTTGGACAAAGCCTTTTGCACGTCCAATCGACCACCTCTCTGTCGTCTCAACGAATCACGTCTCAACTTGCGTGTGGTTCGAGGCATCTTACTTGTACTCTAACCACCGTCCCAATAACTGTTTTCCTTTTTTGGTGACTGCCTGTTTACCCTTTCCCTTCAAGGCTGTCTTTGCTTGTTGTGTGACCTTGCTTTTAACAGACGTGGATGGAGAGCCTCCTTGTTTATCTGGAAACAACCTTTGATAACTTCTTTCTATAAATTTCTCAGGTGGTTCGTCGTCGTCTTCGTCAAAAGTGTTCAATGGATTGAAGCCTGAGAGTGGTGTCTCGGGTTTCTTGGGTCGTCTGGGAGTGGGTGTGACCACAGGTGTCGGTAGTCTTCTTTTTCTGTTGGGTCTGTTGGCGGGTGTCATAGACTGAGTCGGTTCTTGTTTGGTTGGCTTTTTTATAGTTTTGATCAACTGTTTGACCAGAGCCTGCACGGGACCAGCTTCAAAGTCATCCTCATCTAGTACCGTTCCACCAGTACCGCTTCCACCCGATGGTCCAAAAGGTTGACGCACACGTTGAGTCCATTTTTGAAACTGACTATGGACACCCCTCAATCGAGCCTCTTTCATACCATCGTCTTGATTATTTTTCAAGATCATGTGTTGTTTGGCAGCCAGTTCAGCTGCTTTGGTAAGACGTTTATCTTCTACAATTTCACCCTTGTATTGCTCTTGCAAAGGTAAAAACTCGGTTGAATTTTTTACTTCAGTACTTGTCAGTGGTTCACCCATGTTATACGCAGTATCGAACGCAATTGGAAAGCTCTCTGAAGACCGCACCTCCTTTCTGTTTCATCAACAGTTGTCGTCTGGCTTTTATGCCTGCTCTTCGTCGACTCAATTGGCGAAGTGTGTTGGCGTAAGGTCTTAACCTTATCTTGGCTTGGTTAGAGACGGGTACGACACCTTTCATGACGTTGAGGGCCAATTCACTCACGGCATTGATTTGATCGCCATTAGCCATTCGAAATTGTTCTTTGCGTTTGTGATCGTCGGCTTCTCTCAGGACAGACTTAAGAAAGGCAGCTTGTCTTTTCACTCCAGAGGCCATTCTTGTTGTTTCAGTAGTAAGGTCTCCTGGTCCTTTTTATACGGTTTTTAGCTTGGAGCGAAGCTTGTAAATGACGTATTGAACCAACACTCTGAAAAGTTCTACCAGGCAGAACGAGACCTCCTCGCTGACTCCGTCTGTTGTGTCCACGGGGTCTTCTACGTTTACGATGATAGTAGGTTCGTCTGGCCCCTTTGGCTCCTCTGACCATTCCTTTTCCATGACGTGTGTCAAATGATAATTCGAAAGAACTATCAATGCACTTTTATAGCCTAACGTGTGGCTCTTTCCAAACCTTTCTTGACACCAAAGCCGACACCAGCACCGATGCCACCCATTGCAGCCGCTTTGGCTCCTGCAATGGCTAAAGGAATGAGGAACGGTAAATACCACCTCGCTGCTTTCCTCTTTTTGTCATTTTGGGTGTATAGTAACGTCGCAATGTGCCACCGGTTTGCTTTTTTTGAGGTCGACGTCGACGTCGACGTCGACTGGTCGTCTTCCTCTTGTAGTGTCTAGGCATTGTGTAGGAAAAAATGATGACGGTCTAATGACGTAGGCTGTATTTATACTTAAGGCCTATGTGTTGAAACCAATGCTTGTCCAGCGTCAAGACATTGCTCGGTCGAAAACCATTGATTGGTCGAAAACCAAGCATGAATAAAACGAAGTTCACGCTGTAAGAGGTCTTTCCACTCCATCGTGTTCTGGCCAATACTTGGCGTAAAGTCTTGGTGAAGCAGTTTGAATGGTCCATTTAATCTCTTTTTTAATACTCAAACTTGATGATGTCGATATGATGTTTGAGGTCTTGCCATTCTTGTGGCTGGCCCAAACAGCGACAAAGGTTCCAGTGATACCCCTTGCACAGCACAGCTGGGTCGATTCCACGTCTGTCGGGTGTTATGTAGCCAGCCGAAGGTGTTGTCATTTCGGCCATTGATCTTTCATAGTCTTCTCGATCGACATTGACAATAGGACGAAGACGGGGTGAACCTATTCCCGCCGGTCTGCTCATTCTTTCGCTCAATTCAGTAAGCTGTCCTCCTTCTCTTTGCCTTCTTTGCCTTTCCCTTTCTCTTAGCAGTGCGTTTTCGAACGAGACTCGTTGGGACATCCGTCGGTAAGGTGTGCACTTGACTCAACCCCTCTTGACCGGTGAGATGGCTCCACAATCTGTATCGATCGTCCGAGGCCGGGTGAACATCGATGAACAAATAACCATAGGGTCTAGAGGTCACTTTGTTAAATAGATCCAACACGTGTCTCCAACGTTGAGGGTAGGCTTGCAACAGTAAATTGCGAATGCCCGTCTGATCGCGTGGACTTTTGAAAGCAATGATATAATGAGCGTTGCAACTGATGGTCTTGGAAAATTTGCCAGGGGGAAATAAATCCTGTGTGAGGTACAACACGGTAATGTTGCGATGATGAGAGTCTTTGGTAAACAAATCCAACACGCGTTTATCGTCACTGCCCTCAGCCATGAGATCGTCTAGCACCAACAAACCCCCTTTGGTGGGTTTGAACCATTTGTCGAGGTGGGTTGGATCGGGTATGCCTTCATAAAACTAAATCTTGTCTTTGGTCTTCATGCGATCGAACCTCGGTTGCCATCGATCATAGCAATACACAATCTTTTTAGGAGAAACCTGAAAGAGGGTCTTTTCCCGCAATAAATTTTCTGTCAATTGACTTTTTCCACTGCCAGACTGTCCAGCAATAATCACACTCGAGGGATGGCGAATCATTTTCCTAATTCTTGACACCTGAGTGTATACTCCTCAAACAGACGTTTTGAGGCAGACTGAAGAAGTTCCTCCATCTGATCTCTTAAATGCGTTTCGAAGATAGAACAAATAAAATCGAAAAAAAGGGTCCAATCTCCTCTTTTGTCAGCTTCGTTAATCTTGTTGCAGGCCATGGTCCAAAAATAACCGTTCCATTCGTCTATTTGTTGGACAGTTTGCACTCTTTCTATGGGATGCATTACCCAGTAGATGGCTTCTTGTGCCCCAAAGAGGTTACGAACAGAGTCAACGTCTCGTCTGGTGATCATGATGAGAAATGAGTGACGAGGGAAAGGGGTCTCGAGTTTTATGAGAAAAATAGAGGCGGAAGTCATTTGATTGATTGACAACATATGGTTTATTGATTTTGACAGCATAAGAAAGATTGGTAACTACAATTACATTGTTCATGGTCTTGCGGTTTTTCCAACATCTCTCTGACTTCAGACTTGATGAGTTTGGTCATTTGTTCGGCCACGCGTTGATCGTTCATGACTAGATTGTTGGTGTTCCATCGCGCTAAAAAGTCTTGCAAGGATTCTCCTCTGGCTTTGGCTTTCAGATAAAATAACGCGTAATGACCACACGTTTGACTGTCGAGGGCTTGAAGGCTTGTATCACTCCTTTGAATGACGGGCCATTGACTCCACCAACGGTGCAAGTCTGGATCACTGTATTGGGTGAGAGGTAGTCCATAACTGTCAAAGACTTCACATTCATTCCCTTCGGTCCATATGCCCAGCCAATGTTGACCCGGTTCCCCTGCTGGATCCGTGTTGACGATGTAAGCTTGTCTGACTTTGGTGTTGGGGTTGCGTGGAAGACGGTCCGCTGGATACACGCCCTGAAACATTCGTTTCAAACATCTGTCTTCTTTGGCCAGCGTGTTAAGAACGTCCGTACTGAGGGCCACAAACTCCATCCTTTCTCTTTCTTAGTCTAGAATGTTATACTTGACACCACCAAGGTTATTGATCTCAAATACATTTTCGTACTCGCTCCAGACCATCACGGTGATATTGTTAGTGGTGGCAGCGCTAAACAAGAGCTGCAGGCGCACATTGCCACTCTGTCTGGGATTTCTGTACTCTGCATTGTCAGCTTTTCCGCTGGGCACATTGTTGAACATGAACAGGGTGCAATTTTTACCATGTCCCCAATCACCTGGTTGAACCATGGGTGAACCATCTTTGTAATACCCTTCACTGGCAGTCAGGAAACGATCGTACCCCAGCAAATCCGTTCCACTTTCTTGATCATTGACATTGCTCAACTTTAAGGTCTTGTAAGGGTACTCTTTGCCTTCCACCGTTTGGATGATTTCTGCCAGTTTAAATTTTTCATAAGCAAAACAGGAACGATTGATTTTTCCATCAAATCCATCGGTGTGAACCAAAGCCACAATGTTTCTGTCAGGCAATCTGTTCAAGAAGATATTGTCTTGTTCCCAGAACGTGGATCCGCTAGGAATGGAGAAGGTTCTTAGTTCACTTCTCACCACAGGATACGGAACCGCTTGTTTGCTCAATTGTCGTTCCTTGGCCAGTTTCACATAGATGCTGGAATTCAAGGTCAATTTTCGCATGGACAATTCAACCTTAAAGTCAGAAGCTGTGAAATAGGGAAACTTCTTGTCAGTGAGGGTTCCTTTGTTGGGTGTTCCAAACAGGTAAATGAGGTTCGAATTCAGATAACAGTCCAAGTCGATTTGCACGCCTGGCACCAACGCTTTTCCTGTTTGAAAAGCGGCCAAGTTGGGTTTGACCACAAAGGTGGCCCATCGTTTCAGTTGCAAAGGTTTGGTGATTTCTTCTAGGGCTTCAAAGGCACCCTTTCCTTCTGCTTCTGTCAATTTATCAGAGTTGGCTGCTGCGGCAATCAATTCTGCCGTTGGGTTGACTTGGTTGACCCAACCTTGTGCAGCCAGTTTAGTCTTGCCTTCTTCTTGGGAAAAGTTGAGAAGGGTCTTGAGATAAGCATCTTGATGGTACTGATTAGTCTGCTGCGTCATCAACACCTGATTGAATTTCAAATCCATCTGTCGGAAGATCGTGTGAGCAAAGTTGTTTTGAATGGCCATGTTTCGAGTCTCGTTGCCATCGGAAGCAGATCTTGCACCGGAGGCTTGCACCTCGATGCCCGTGTAACCCGTACTGGGATGAGTGAGTCGGCACTCCATGATCAGTTTGGCTTCTCCCAAATCATAGAAATCCTCCGAAGCAGGTATGTTGAAGGAGATTGGGTTGAGTCCTGTCAAAGCCGGTCTGAACCGCACTTCTCGGCTAGCTTCATAACGGTAGTCCACATTAGGGAGATCGAACAGGTTCAGAGACATGATGAACAATAATGGTCGGCTTTACTGTTCTCGCTTATTTATACTCTATTTGCTTGGTATACGATTTAACGTTGTTTCTTTTTGCTAGGCATACGTTTGACAATATAATCGACTGTCCATTTGGACAACGAAACGTTGAAACCTCCTCGCTGTTTTCCCTTGGTTCTCTTGACCATCCATTCCAACATGTCTCTGTTAGGTCTACGCTGTCAGCTCTGTCGAAACACAGCCTCCTCCAATGGTGTGTAAATACTTTCACCTTTTTGGTAAGGTGATTTGTACTGACCCGTGGCACGTTGTTTGCGTTGTCTGTTTTCGGTTTTCAAAAACCCTCCAGGTCTGCCCATTATGAAAAAATGTCTTTGACAGCTCTGACTCTCTTGGCAGACTTTTTATAGGTGGCGCTGGCCTTTCGTTTGACGGCTCCTTTGGCGAGTCCCACGGCAATAGCAGGTGCTGTTCTTTTCAGGTCTCTGGAAAATCGGTCCATGGATTGACCCAAAGCCTTAGTGGTTGGAACCCCTTTTTTTTACCTCGGCGACACCTTTCGACAGTTCTCTGATGACCATAGGACCGGCAATCTTGACGAGGTCGTCTGTGACGCCTCTACCCTTTTGTCGGGTCATGAGGGGTGTGTGATAACGGTTTAAGCTTCCTCCTCGCATTTTTGTGTTGTAATGACCCAGACGTGAATAAAGTCCGCTTTTTATAGTTGTCTAAGTCCTATGGTGACAATGGTTTTGCCGGGTGGTAAGACTGCCAACGGGCCTCCTGGGGTAGCCAACTCGAATTCCACGATTTCAAGTTCGTTCCCTCTCAATGGAATCCACTCCCTTGTGACGGGTTCTGAGGTGGCTGTACCTTCACTCTTGCGTTCGATGGTCACTTCGCGCAACAGAGGGTATCGATCTCCACCCACAATGGTGGGGTTGGCCATGTTAGAGTATAGTAACACGGTACGTCTGGTTTTTCCCACCAATTTGTCGAAAGATTCGTTGAGTCCAGTGAAATGCCAAGTCACATATCAACTAAACTTGTAGTAGTCTCCGTCCAAAGCCACCATTTGGGGAGATGATCCTGACGCTGCTGTAAGGGTAGTGGTGTCTGGTGTTTTGCTGGCTCTGTACACTTTGTGATCAAACGTCAACAGTCCCAAGTCGAGGGAGGAAGCCCAAGGAAGATTTGAAGGAAGATAGGAATCTTCTTCTGTCACAAACGATGTATTGACTCCATCTGTGTAGACTTGTCTGGTAGGGTCGTAGTCCACAAAACCAAATAACTTGGCTATGTCTTTGTGGATTAAAAAGGTACTGTAATCCTTACTGGTTTCAGAGGGCACTTTTTCCAACATAAATCCGTTTGCATCAAACTTGACAGAGGGAAACCATTCTTGTGGAATAAGCAGTAAATCATCGTTTTTAACATTTTTTTCAAACTGAAGTTGTTTGATAAACGTGTTATGCAGATCCGTCATCACATTTTGCCAAAATTGCACTCCGCTGCTGACGGGTTTATCATCACTCATGATGTATTTCAACGTGGAGGATTTGGTCATGGTTTTGAGATTCACAGATTGGAATTTTCCTTTGGAATTCTTGTTGGTAAATTGAAGCATTTTCAAGGTCGATTTCACCACCTTCAAGTCCATGTCGGAACTGATGACGCTGTTGCTTTGACTATGGTCTGGCACCGTCATTTTCCACAAGCTGACGTACCATCCTTCTCCTTTCAGGGTCATTCTTTCGGGTAATCGCACCTTGAAACTAGCATTGGTGTTCTCGGGAAATTCGTCCGTGGTGTCGCTCACAAAGGTCAAACGAATAGGCTCAGATATGATGTTATAATGACTCGATGGGGTTACAACCAAGTATTTATCTTCTTTCTGCTGGATGGAAATTTACTGACAGTAGACCGAAAGGTAGATTGCTTGGGATGAAATGACACTGTCTTGGCAATGTCTGGAAAACTCCTGGCTAGTTCCATGAGGGTCATTTCTGTCTTGGTTTTGGCTTTGCTTTTCCTCATGCGCGGCTGACGTCCGGCTTGTCTCCTTTTCTTTTTGGCTTTTCTTTGGCGGTCCTCTGCATCGTGAAACGCTTTGGCATAAACCCATTGCTCGCGGGTTGGACTTGCCCATCGTCTTGGGGTGGAACGTCTTTTTTTACGCGGTTTTGTTTTTCTTCTTGCCATTGTCTGCTGGGATCCAACTATCGTACTTGCTGGGCCAACCTTTCCAACGGACCAACATAATAAGACGATTATCCATAAAAGAATCTTGGTACAAAGAGGCAAGACTGCAGCCGAGACGGCAAAGCAGTGATGGGAATGCGTTGAGGTACGTCGAGGGAACGTTAAGGGCCTAACGCTAGATAGCATAACGTGCGGGCCGCTAGTATAGATAGACGTCCAACCCTAAGCCCTCAGTTTTTTGTTTTTTGTTGTCGAACCCTAATCGTATGTAGGTTTCAGAAGCTAATTCGCGGCGCCGACGTTGCACCCGGTCTCGTCTGCATCAGGGCCTCAACCAGCTGATTTAAGCTGCATCGGACACAGAAAGAGACAGCCAGTGTCCAGAACGAAGTGCTTGCGATGCAAAGCAGGCATTCAGAAGTTTTCTTTCATTACGTTACTGCTTAGCAAAAGAACGGACTAGTGCGCACGTGATAATAAGATAAGCAGCGCCATATACAGGTCCGCCAGTTAGCGTAGTCTTCTTATCCTGTCGCGATTTTTGCCCGTCTGAGCTTTTGATGTTATGTCTCTTTGCCTTCGCTAGCGATGAAACAGACGATGTCCCTGAAAAGATTTCTTTGTACAAACAGGCGACAGAGCAGCCCACAGAGGAAAGTGGTGACGGGAATGCGTTGACGTGAAGGTACGTTAAGGGCCTAAAGCTATATAGCATAACGTGCGGGGCTGACATAAGTGCTGTCCATTAGCTTGTACACAAAAAAATAGCTGGCTTTGTTTACTTAAATAGCACTTTGCTTTTTTTCTCTCTTCAACAGATAATACCTTGATATGTGATGTTGGTGCAGAAAATTGGTTTACAGTTAACAGGATTACCTAACTAAACTCCATCCAGAAGTTACTGGGCTGCATGATTTGTCAATCAATTTAAGTTTCTTAAGTGCAAAAGTGAAAATGCTACATTTTCTGCCATGCTTAAGACAAAAAAGTGTGGTCCAACTTGTTGATATCAGTATTAAGTAATATAATTGTAAGAACTTTTAGAATATCTGTAGTGAATGTTTTGTGTTTTGGCCCAAAAGACAAGCAATATTGTAGAGGAGGGCCATGCATGTTACTGAAAAACTCCTTTTTTCTTGTCCAAAAAGGCATTACTTTGATATTGCTTTAAGCATTTAAATTGTTAAAGATCATTACCCAATATTGCTCATCATTTTTTGACAATGAAACATAGTTGGAGGAGTCAAGATCATAGGTATCTTTTAAATTTGTTAGTATGATTAAAAAAGGCTGGGATTTCAATTTCTGAAGTATACCGTTTATTACACTAAAAAAACATTACTGTATACCCAAAATAAAGGACTGGTATGTTAAAGTTTAGCTATCCATTTTTTTTTTTATGTAGGTTTTGCATTTCAATCTTTGCAGTTGTTTTGTACCCTCTACGCACGCTACAATTCAATTCGCAACTTCTGTATATGAGATAGGACCTCAAATAAGCATTGTTTCATACTAGTCTATGTGAAAGAAATGGAATAAATGCAACACAGATTTCAGCTTTATTGTGTTACATATTGGTCTGACTTATATAATGAGAAGGTTGATTTCATGTAAGAATGAAGAAAAATGCCAATCGGAAAACCAGGTTTCCGCAAATGTGAAACTCTTTCGACGTATTTACGCAGAAACGGCAACAGAAACGGCCGGAAACACGGAAAAACCAGTCAGGTTGCCGGATAGTATCTTCACGTTACCGCCAGAAGAAGGGACGAAAAAGCATGTTTCCGGTACGGAATTTCGCGTTTCCGCAACATAAACACACCTTAACGACTGCGGAAATACGTGATTCCTGAAACGGAAATCTGTCGGAAACATGTAATAAAAAGTGTTCCGCTTCCCTTGTAAAGGCTGCGGCGGAAACATGAAAAACCGTAATGTATCCGCTAACGTAAACACGCGTTTGCCGGTGTGTTTCCTCACCGCAGTCACTTGTTTCCACCATGTTTAAGTTTACGGATTCTTGTGTTTTCGTAATGTGTTACGATTCAGAGCCGTCCTTGATGCCTGCTTTTTTACTTGTGCCAATTTGTCTTTACTACGCTTTCTACAAGAGCGCCAAACGTCAATCCAGTAATTAAACTTACAAGGAGGTAAAATTAAGGCATATAGCCTCTGCAAATAGATGATATATGCTTGTCAAAATTGAGCTTGGAGGCGGTCGACAGAGGGCTGTGCCGATGCCTAGTTACAAAAATGCGGAATATTTTGTCTTTTTTTAGGGTTTTTAGAGTCCAATGGGGTTTTTAGAAAACTTTACGATATTTAGAAAATTATGGAGTTTTTAGATGTTTATGTTAGAAAAATACAGTTGTCAGCTTTTTGGCCTCGGTTGCGCCATATATCAGGAGCCCATCAAGTGATGGGCTCCTGATATATGGCAAACTCTACTAAGTGCTCATTGTCGTTATAGTTGTTTGAAAGATAAATATGTAAAAGAGACAAGCCTCTTACATTGTCAGGTAAATAAATTATCATTTGGAATCAGTTTGAAGGTGTTTGCATGCAATTTGACCGCAGGACTTGTGGTCAAATTGCTCAGGTCACGAGAATCTCGCATTTTATGCAAATTATGTGATTATTGACGAAAAAAAATAAAGAGATTGATTTTAAGAATAAGTTTTGAGATTTATACAGATAAAATCGGGATTTATAGCCGAGCCCCATGGCTAAGGAAATGTGGTAATCTACCCATCCGAGGAAATTTGGTTAACACGTGACCGTACCCCGAGCGAGCGAGCGACCGTCTGTCTGCACCACAGGCATACCAATGTAAAATATCTCAATCAACCGGTATGGCAACCCAAATGCAACTCAAGTTTTTATTTGGAAGGAAATCACATGGCCGCCCGGACTTTTAGAAAGAAAACACAACAAAGTCGTGTATTTTTCGGCGTTATTTTTTATGTTTACACTAACGTGGATAACAAAGAAAGAGCTAAAGCGAGTTATTAAAAACAAAGGAAACGAATTTCGTAGGAAGACAAAGCGGCGGTGAGAAAATGAGAAATGCTAGCGGCCAGCAAAGTGAAAATAAGCGGCAGTGAAAAATAAAAGCGAACATGATCACACGAAACAAAATATTGGGTACGCACATATACGACAATTCCTCTATAAAAATAATGTGTAACTAGGAAGTTTGACGTTTTCGGGCCTGTTTACATGGAGGGTAGGGGACCCCAGGTCGGTAAGGTAGCCCGCTTTGGTGGATAACCCGCCTGTCCACATGATCTCTCATTTTAATTTGATCACGTTGACATGATAGGTGAGGTGACCCACCGCAAGTTAAAACACCTATCTGGGGTCCCCCACCTTCATGTAAACAGGCCCTTACTGGTATAAAACATCGTTGTAGTCGTGCAAAACAACGGGAAGGGAAAGACAAAAAAGCGTGCTGTACCTGCAAATTTGTTTTTTGCTAATTAGAAGAAAAAGTGTGCTGCACGTGCAATTTGTTTTATTGCTCATTAGATCTATTAGTCTTGAAGCCATTTTCATTGTCGTCCCCGTTTAGCATTACACGATCTAATTTTTTTTGTTTACACGTATTATTAACCAGAGCTTCGCTTTTAGCCCTGGCTAAATCTATATCTTAAAGATTTTTTGGAGAATTTACGGATGGATTTTTAGGTCGTTTGACGGGATTTTCGTAACTAGACCCAGGCTGTGCGGAGAGGCTGCGTATGTGTAACGTCAGTCAGTGGCAAACAGCGAGCGGCGTTTGAGCCTGGAAACGAGATAGAAAACGCGCGCTTTTTTGTTTTCTGGAGTTTTTTTGTGAGATCCTGTGAAGACAAGAAATATGAGTGAGCTTTTATTCAATAGTCACTTTTGTTAATTTTATTTTATATTCCAGTTTATATTGTTCATACTATTACAATAATCTGATTTAACGCAAGTGAAACACTCTTTTAACCGTTTTTTTTGCTCTCAATATAACTTTATAGAGTTTGTCTCTTTCCCTCTTAATCCTTTATCTATAAAGTCATAGAGGTTCGATAGATGAATGTGAATATAGTGCTGACGTTTAGTGTTTGGCATTGTAAACCTTTCCTTTTCTAAATCTTTTCTTTCCAACAGGTCTAGAAAGACAAAAAGGTAGTTTAACAACTTCATATTCCTTTCTCTTCTAAGTCATTGAGGTTCGATAGACAAGAATCACAAATACGAAATTTTAAGTCTTTATTTGAAAAACCTCCATGCTTTAATTCCAAAGTTTATTTTGTTGCAATTGTGTTCTTGTTGACAGAGACGGTTGACCAGGATGGAACCAGTGGTAAGTTAAACAGCTATAGAGGCCAGCATATAATTAAGGAAAAATCTTACTGCATTCCTAGAACAAATACTACTTTCTCTATAAAGTCATAGAGGTTCGATAGATGAATGTGAACATAGTGCTGAGTTTGGCATTGTAAACCTTTCTTGGATTAAAGCTTAATTTTTACTAAATATTTTCTTTCCCGCTGTTCCTCCAGTTTCTGGTCAAGACAAACAAAAAGGTAATTTAACAACTTCATATTCCTTTCTCTTCTAAGTTATTGAGGTTCGATAGACAAGAATCACAAATATGAAATTTTAAGTCTTTATTTGAAAAACCTCCATGCTTTAATTCCAAAGTTTATTTTGTTGCAATTGTGTTCTTGTTGACAGAGACGGTTGACCAGGATGGAACCAGTGGTAAGTTAAACAGCTATAGAGGCCAGCATATAATTTAGGAAAAATCTTACTGCATTCCTAGAACAAATAATACTTTCTCTATAAAGTCATAGAGGTTCGATAGATGAATGTGAATATAGTGCTGAGTTTGGCATTGTAAACCTTTCTTGGATTAAAGCTTAATTTTTACTAAATATTTTCTTTCCCGATGGTTCTCCAGTTTCTGGTCAAGACAAACAAAAAGGTAATTTAACAACTTCATATTCCTTTCTCTTCTAAGTTATTGAGGTTCGATAGACAAGAATCACAAATATGAAATTTTAAGTCTTTATTTGAAAAACCTCGATGCCTTAATTCCAAAGTTTATTTTGTTGCAATTGTGTTCTTGTTGACAGAGACGGTTGAACAGGATGCAACCAGTGGTAAGTTAAACAGCTATAGAGGCCAGCATATAATTTAGGAAAAATCTTACTGCATTCCTAGAACAAGTAATACTTTCTCTATAAAGTCATAGAGGTTCGATAGATGAATGTGAATATAGTGCTGAGTTTGGCATTGTAAACCTTTCTTGGATTAAAGCTTAATTTTTACTAAATCTTTTCTTTCCCGCTGTTCCTCCAGTTTCTGGTCAAGACAAACAAAAAGGTAATTTAACTACTTCATATTCCTTTCTCTTCTAAGTTATTGAGGTTCGATAGACAAGAATCACAAATATGAAATTTTAAGTCTTTATTTGAAAAACCTCGATGCCTTAATTCCAAAGTTTATTTTGTTACAATTGTGTTCTTGTTGACAAAGACGGTTGACCAGGATGCAACCAGTGGTAAGTTAAACAGCTATAGAGGCCAGCATATAATTTAGGAAAAATCTTACTGCATTCCTAGAATAAATAAAACAATTTAAAAACCCTCTTAAACTTACATTCATCACTTTTGACGTGTTTTCTGAAAACCAGTGCAACTTAAGTGGTATTTTGATCTCTATATTTTCTTGCAGAACAACTGGACATCAAAGAAGTCCTCAGTAAGCCTCTTTTAATCTTAACCTGAACAAGTTGAAATTGCATGGTGACATATGAAACAAGACTTGTCTTTTTCCCTCTTTTTGTCATCTCTATTAAGCTTAATATAATCAAACAGAAATAATATTAAATAAATTATTCACATGTGCTTTACCTTTGGTTTCCTTGCAGAAAATCAAGAGATCTTACAAGAAAGTAAGCTTTCTTTCCTTGATATGGTTTCTAAGCTGACATTCAAGAAATCAGGCAACTAATTGACTCGTGCGGCAGGACACGGATTGATGTTTATAGCTGATTCAATAAAGGTTGCTTTGGGCATTGGGAATTTGGCATTGGAAACCTATTGTTTGGCAGTCACTCAAGTAAATCATTGCATTGTTCCATAATGTCCAATCACCCTTCCAACCTTTTTTGATTTAGCTGTACAAAAATAAAACATGTCAGACAACTTAGATCAATGTAGAGTCACTGTTTTTCACCCCGACATAGATGAATCCTCATCCAGCAGTCTTGTTAATGTTTCACAACTAATTTCTTTTCGGCAGAAATCCAAGCTCTCATGAAAAAAAACGAAGGTAAGATTTAGGGGTCTTTTTACCACGTGTAGTAAACAATAACTTTAATCACAATAGCTAAGATAATTAATTAACGGTGATACAGTAGCCAAATCAATTAGCTAACATTAATTCTTATAATCAATAACATTGCATTTCATTCTCTTTCAGAATTGGAGACAAAACTGCATGAAAACCATGGTGAGCTAAACAAGCATTCATTTCAACATAGCATAAATAAAAAATGACTCTGAAAAGCAACAGTAAACAACTCTGGTTACAGTCAAGTCATGAGGATTCGCTTAAAAAGCCCGAGTTAATTAACAGCCCTCTGAAACGGCTGAGTTTATACGTGCCATGATGTCATTGCTACCTAAGCTCCCTTCATGTTTATGTCAATTTCTCTCACCAAATGTTAATTTATTCTTTTTCTCTGTTTTCTTACAGTGAGATGTTGGGCTTGTGGCCAACGGGGCCACAGAAAGCGGGATTGTCAAAAGGGGAAAAGGGGGAAAAACCAGAGGGGGGGGGGGAGGAGGGGAAGGGGGAGTAAAATGATCGTAAATATGGGAGGGGGGCAGGTGGGTGTATACTTTTAAAATAACAGAAATGGGGGACGGGAGGGAGGGGAAGCAAAATGACAGTGAATTTAGATAAGATGATAATTTCATATTAGTAATAGATAAGATAATAGCAACCAGGAAAACCAGGAACACCAGAAATATTTCAGGAATGATATTGTGTTGCAAGAAAAAAGCCAATCAGGCATAAGAAACCTAACCCGCAAGCAAGAATGTTAATTAGTTTGAAAATTTGTGGCCAGTTCACGTGTCTTGATCTTTCAAGTGTTCACGGTTTTCCAGTTCGCACTGTAAGTGTTATGAATTAAAAAGAGATTTGTGTCCCATAATGCTTAAGCAGATGTTTTAAGGAAGTTTGAAAATTTTGAAGTTTACAAGGATTTGTATGGAAAACCATTCACGTGTGACTGGGTGGCATAAGTTTTTTCGCATACAAATCCTTCCAATGTTTAGCTTGTACGTGTCACTTTCCCTTTAATGGTTCAGGTGAATTTGCCCCTTTCTCTTTCACAAAATTATGCATACAGATGCACTTGACTAAGACCAAAAATGAAAGAATCATTATTCTCAGCCAAAGGGGTTGTCAGCGTTGTTGGTGTAATATATTACTTGGGCACGGCTGTCATTAAGTACGAACCAAGGTTCACTGGACAACGTTTGTTGTGAAAGTACTTCATACTTATGGCAGACAAAATGTTAGAAGCCGCCTAACTGTTAATTTCCTCACCCACCAATTGAATGTAACTCTTGAAATCTTAGTGACAGCCCTTGCTCCTTTGGCCATCATTTCATAAGGGGTTAATAGTAGGCTTATACCCCTGGGCCGGGTTGTTAAAAGTCAGGTTAAGATAACCAAGGGTTAGTACAAAATTTGAATTCAGATATGAAAGCATAAATAGCAAATTCAGTTTAATTCTTTTTGTCTACAAATTGGATGATTAGCTACTCTCAAAAGAATAGAGAAAATTTTCCTAGAAAATGCTTTTGATAAAAAGAACAAGAGACCAGGGTTAAAATTTAACCCTGGGCTAGCGCTAATCAGCCTTCAAACAACTCGGCCCTGGAAAAAATGTGAACAAAAACACCTTGTAACCTTAACATGAATGTTAGGAAGCCACTGCCATGAAGAACAAACATCCTTTATAGTCAAGGATTCTTTTTCAACATAGGATTAAACACCTTGAAAATATGTCACTAAATCATGATCGTAGTAGATCCAACAATGACGATGGCATTTGAACTGCTATGGCTTTACACAGGCCAAGGACACCTGTGCCCATCCATCACTCAAAAAGGTCCCCTCAATAGGGAGTTCCAACCCAAAGCTTTGGTACTTGAGGGCTTTCACAAACAGGCATTCTATGGATGAACCATGCAGGACACTGCAACTGTGTTATGCAAGCGTAGTACGAAGAAAGAAGCTGTCTGTTCAAGAAACGGAAAATCATCGAACAGTAAACATACTCTTTTGAGATCAAAAAGTTTATTTATTTCTAGACTTTACTCACATGAAAATTACATATGGTAAATGTGAAGCCAAGCGACTTCTGTAAATATAAGTAAATGGGTTGATAACTTTACAAATGATTTTATAATTTCAAAAGTACAAATTGATGTAAAACTATGTAAATATATGTGCAAATAAATGATATTACTGATAACAGGAATCCATCAGTTCACTAAATAATCACTTAATATTTATAGACATTGCTGTTTCGAGGTGGGCAAGTGTTACCTCACCAAAATCATTCTCTTAAATCATTTCCTCATGAATATGTTTGACAGACACTGACGATACATTAACATTCATACCTGGGCCCAAAATTTAGGAAAAATAATACACAAGAAATCATCTTGAGGCAATAAATTAGTACAGAAGACAACAGTTGAAATTAAGAGGTAATATGGTACTGTTATCATCATTGATGGCTAAGACTTAGTGATCCTGTACAAGACGGTCCCCTTATCAACTTAATGCGAGTACTGTGTAATTAAGTGAAATTAAAGGAGAAACTATACGTAGCTTTTTGCTGTACTGTCATTCTATGATGAAACTCATTCTGTGACGATTTATATATGAGAAGAAATATACACTGGCTGTTCTAAAAGCTTTGAGTTACAATTTGTATCATTGGTAAGTAAGAATTTCACACAAAATCAAACCCACTGTTTTGCCAAAATAATGTAACAGTCTTTACACTAATAGCCTGAAGTCAATAATTAAAATCCTGCATGACTACTGACACTGTTTTTAATCTCTCTACGTTTCTGTGTAAGCAAATTACTGCACTGCAATTATTGAGTAACTGAATGATGAAACAAGTCTAACAACGCTTTAATCAGTAGGGCTCGAAAAAAGTCTCGCCCTGTCATCCAGAACAAGTAGATTTTCTTGCTGGGCAAGTCACTATGCGCTCTTTCCCAGTGAGTATTAGGGTCAAGGCAAGTCATGAATTATTGTTTTACTTTGTTTGATTTAATTAATTGCCAGTTTGTGATTTCAAATTTTTACCTTCTAATGCTTGTACATAGTTGTATAATAAGAAAGTAAAAAAGTAAAACTATATAAATATATGTACGATTAAATGATATTACTGATAACAAGAATCCATCAGTTCACTAAATAATCACTTAATATTTATAGACATTGCTGTTTCGAGTTTGGCAAGTGTTAACTCCCCACAATCATTCTCTTGAATCATTTCCTCATGAATATGTTTTGACAGACAGTGATAATACATTAAAATCCATACTTGAGCCCAAGGTTTAGGAAAAATAATACACAAGAAATGATCTTGAGGCAATAAAAAAATTCATACAGTAAATGACTGTCAACAAAACCCAGTGTAGTAAGAACATCCTTGCAAAAGTTTTATTTCTTTTTCCAGTAATCAACCATCAATTACCTCCTTCATTGAAATAAAAACCTAATAATTATTAAGAACCGACTTGGCTGCTGATAAAATGCCCTGATATATATGAGAAACCATTTTCTCAGCTAGACTTCAAAAAAATATTGTTCTTAATCCTGGGTGTTTACTGTAATTCCTTTCTTTTGTTTTATTGCCCCAAAGCGTAGTAGTCAAGTATGAAATTTGATGCATCAGATCATGGCGTATAAAATCAATAATATGTAATTTTTTACTGATTGCATCTGACCTTGTGCTAAACTTAAAACTTACACCCAACGCCCATCTTGCATTTTTTATCTTTTGCACAATGCGATTGTAAATCTTCCCAAAGATTGAACCTTCCTGTTTCAAAAGATATGGTGATAAGGCATCAAAACAATGCTATATACATACACACTGGCTCTTCTAAAAGCTTTGAGTCACAATTTGTAGCATCGGTAAGCTTCAAATTCACACAAAATCAAACCCGCTGTTTTGCTACAATAATGTAAGAATCTTTGCACTTATAGGCTGAAGTCAATCATTAAAATCCTGCATGGCTAGTGATAGTGTTTTTTAATCGCTTCAAATTTCTGTGTATAAAGCAAATTTCTGCGCTGCTATTTTTAGGTAACTGAAAGTTGAAACAAGTCTAACAATGTTTTAAACAGTAGGGCTCGAGAAAAGTAGATTTTCTTGCTAGGCAAGTAACTTTTATGCTCTCTTTTCCAGTGAGTGAGTGTGTATGTATGTAACTTCCACTTTGATTTGCGTGAAAAATCCTTACCTTGAGCTTCACTCACTCGGTTGGTTTTTATGAAAAGATCGATCGATCGAAGAACATGAGTTGAAATACCAGAGGTGAACAGGTCCAATCAATTCGGGTTCCGTGTGTAGGAGACGTACAACCACAAACTGCAAGACTTTTACCTTGCACTCGCCACAGGCGCAACATGTGGTAGGAAGAAAAGACAACTGGAACTTTGATCTGACCAGCGGTGGATTCCTTTTCACGTCATGTTATCTAAGTAAACTGCATCGCCAGTCGAAAACGATAGACTTCAGGCAGCAAAGCAATCATTTCCTTCTCTTTGATTCAACGATAAAACAAAGGGAAGCTTGACTTTTTCCTTTTTGGCTTCACGCATAATTTGTTTACATATTATGGTAATGCAAATTAGCCATGTGTGCACAAGCAAAGAGGCCGAGTATTGAGGCCTGGGATCTAGTCCGCGAAATTCGAAACCGTTTGCAAGTGACTTGAATGTTCTTCGCTTGTTCACTGTACCCTGAAAATTGTGGGTGTATTTTAATTGCACTATGGCAAAACGCTTTGTGAACGAATTCTCCATGAGCCCTTTCACTGTAGAGGTAAAGAACTGAAACATTTTTTTGCCTTTGTTGCTGTAGGGAGTAATGTTTGAAACAGTTTAAAAAAACAGCAAAAATTCATATCATGTTTGCATTAAACTTATTAAGGTTGTCAGAAAAAAAATAACATCACGGGCAAAACATTAAAGTGACATTTTCTCGGAGAACATGCACCATTATCTTATTGAGATAAATTGGTTTCTTTTC
This sequence comes from Porites cylindrica, assembly GCA_964035525.1. NCBI lineage: Eukaryota > Metazoa > Cnidaria > Anthozoa > Scleractinia > Poritidae > Porites > Porites cylindrica. Next base: position 18,072,220 of record OZ037776.1, on the reverse strand, counting down.
TTATTTATTTGCTACACAAGAAGTAAAAAGAAACAAAAAATGGAGAAATTAATGGCAAGGAGGCCAAATATGTTAATTAGGCCTTCTCAATTGCAATTTCGAAGGCCGAGGCTGATAACACTTAAATCGAGACCTTGCTTAAGTCGGTACTTAATTGTTATCACCGGTGCTGGAATAAGCACTGGTCCTGTGGTGTCAATACTGTGTTATTCACGGGACCCGGAGTCTGGGTGTGCAAAGCGAGGGAACTAAAACTGCCTCCAAAACAAAAAAAGACAACATGTATTCTTGGAGCTGTGCCCTCATCCTTCGACATGGCTCATCTTAAACTAAAACGGGAAGGTCTGAGTGCTTTTTTAAAGTAGAACAGGGGAGAAAATAAAATATCCATTTTAAACATAGTAATGTTAGACTGTAATAACTACAATTTTTAAATGTAGTATCAAATTACCAACACATCTCTATGTTTTAGGCCTATCATGATGGTGCCTCGCTCCTGCAAAGATGCTCTGCAGAGTCAGTGAAGGCAATTTTGGATAGCGAGGAAGCTCGGAAAAACCGACTTTCTTTGCAGGCTTACCACCAAGAAGTCGACGAGTTTTGCCAATCCAGTGACCATGAAAGGATAATGGTCATTGCTTTTGAGAAAGAATCAAATAGCCCAGCAGCAATGGTACTTCTCAAGAAGAGGGGCTATGATACAAGGCACCTGCTACCTCTACCTCATCATCCAGTTGATGCTGAGATGAAAAATACCAGCAGAAAATTGTACTGGGAGTTAAATTATTGTATCAGGAGGGCTGACAAACGCTCAATGTGTTTGGGAGATATTTGTATTTCCCATGGGATACAGGAGGTGTACAACAGAGAAAAAGACCATCCTAGAGGGGCTACCATCTTCATCTGGCTGATGGTAGCAGGTGGGTTCAAAAATTCCCCAGCACTGCGCCTGTACTTGGCACATGGATTTGACATTATTGGGATGTATGGAACAGCGGTAATGATGTCGCTGCGTGATGTCAGAGAGGAAAGTGTTAGCAGGAGCTTAAAACAACTGGTGAACAGATTGGAAAGCACCTTCCTTCTTCCTGCCTTGAAGCAAAACCAGGCACCATCATCTGTTGAAGATTCAAACAGCCAGGAGGGTCCCAGTGCAACAAATGAACCTACCTCACAAGGTTCTGAACAAGTAGTTGATCCTGAAGATGCCAAGATGTTGGAACCAGATTCCCAACATTCCGCTGCTTCTAAAGAAAGTGTTTTTTCCTTGAATCAGGAAAGCCAGGATACAAATGTAAATGAACTGCAAAAATGAATTTTGACATCGTCCACACGAAAGTCTACACTGTTTCTTACAGCTATCATTGAAAAAAAGATACGCCTATTTCAATAAAGGTTGCTTCAGTGAAGAATAATGCATGGTCCATGTTTCATGGCCTGCAGTACATTATGGGAGCAAGTCCAGTAAATTATACCTGCGACAAGCCTAGAAACCTAGAAAGCAAACGCTACTGACGCTTCAATGCAGAACCTTATGACAATGTATTTCAAAACACTGAATCCTAGACTTTTTAGGAGAGTGATTTGAGTTGAGGTTTTGCTCTGTGGTAAAATGCAGATGTTGCAAATTTTCAACGAGTTTGATTGGATCATGCACATGGACATGGGAATTTTGGACGGAGTTGAAAAAAAAACAACTTTTTGTTGAAGTACAATAAATAACTTAAAATTACACGTTTATTTATTTTTGAGGTGATTTTTTTAAAACTGACTCAAAAAAAGAATAGAATTGATTTGCTTTATCGAAATAACCAGCACTCTGGCCCATCCAAAAACCCAGCTTAATCCGGCAGTATAACCCTGTTCAATTGATGTTGTTAAAGGAAGAGGCTTCTAATTTCTTACTGTGAGATTTTAAAAATAAAATTCTTTAGCTCGCTCATGCTTAAGAATTTTTGAAGGCATTTGAGTTGAAAGCTCTCTTGAACACCTTCTCACAAAAGGTCTCCATTATTTCAATGAACATGAACAAGACTGAACTTCCCACTACAAAAGGGTTTACAATAGTGATTTGCAGGCCATGAAACATGGTTCATCGGAGCAACCGTAATTGAAATAAGTGTATATAATTATTAAGTCATGTTAAATTGCCATTTGAGGTACATATGACCCAGTGTACAATATTACCCTATGAATCTTTATTCTCTTATACTTTCATTTTTCCTTTGATAATAAACAATAGTTAATTTCGAAGTTTTCTGTTTCTTTGATAATAAAATAATAACAATTATTTTGTCTATGACTATATTGTTTAAACATTTGCAGGATGAAGGACCTGCCAGCCAAGCATCCAAACGTCTGCGCGTGGAGCAAGAGTCTGATGAGAGGCGTTTACCAAGAATGCTCTCTGGTATTGTTGGTGGCCGAACGCCTGATCACTTAGAGCAGTACATTTCCCAACTCGAGTTCAGGTCCTTTGAAGATAATTTCAGATTCCTAGAATCACAATCTGTGATAAAATGCCAAATGGATGTGAATCAGCAAGACATGGCTAATCGCATAGAATCAATGGAACAACATCAATTGAGACAAGGGCAGTACAATTCACTACTTCAAAAGCTGCAAATTGCTAAACAGCTGGAGTATTTGAGCAATGTCAGAGATGAGCATGTGTTAAACACAGCAAAGTGGCTGGTTGACAATGACAAGGTCTCTATGAAAATGGCTGCTCTGAGGGAGGTTATTGCTGTAGGATGGGCAGTTTATCGTTATCCTGTACTAGGCCAGGTAAATTTATGTTGGGCTTCGGCAAAGCTAGTCATACCTGCAGCTGCTGATCTTTTCGACGAAAAGATTAAGGCAAATGAATCTCTACCTCAAAATGTCACTGAGGCCCAGAGATCACGATTAGAGGCACCCTGCCTGAGAATGTCCATCGAATTTCCACAAGGGGAACCCGGTGATGGTGATGGATTGAGTGAACTGAGAGTAACCGACCTCCATGGGCTTTTCATGGGGGATGCTGCAGTTCCAAACACAACCGAAACACTGGTTTTTAGGCACATGTATCCCAGTGAGTTTGCAGCATTTGAGGGTAGGCCGGCTTCAATTATTGAAAGGAGAAGCAGGCTGATGGGCTTTGAGACCCAAGAGGCACCAAGGGACCCTGGCAGAAGAGACTGCGATATCCCCCAACCTTACTGGAGAGAAGGAAGGGAGTTTCTAAAGCAAGAGTTAAATGGCCTGAGAGGAGAGATACCTATCGATCAGGCTATAATCCTTGGTGACTGTTATGGAGTTGACCTCTATGGACGAATGTTGTTGGACATCCGAGGTGTATATGACGAGTCTGACAGAGTACAAGCTCCAACATTGAGAAGATTAGAAATGGCAGAAAGAGCTATTCGTTCTGGGTACGCATTTCCCACCAATCATTACTTTGTCACTGACAATCTGTGGCAGGCCTTCCAAGATGCAATAAGCCAACACAAGGGTGGCTTTGGCGGGGATGTGGAATTTATTCATCCATGCATATGCAGAAGAGCACGTCACCAGCTTGAGGTTCAAGTCACACGGCAAAGGAGACACAGATATGCAGAGTGAATGCATACTGCGCTTAGAATGGCAGACATGTATGTCTGCTGTTGTTCATTTGTTATACAGCAGAAACATAACATTTGCAGGTGAATAAATTAAAGTTATTCTCCATGACATACCTAATGGAGGAGAGAGTTAACATTGCCTGGAGACCAGGAATTCAAAGGTTTGGCAAAGACACCATAAAGACTGCCTGGAAACCTTGCCAAGGTTTGGCAGATGAATAATATTGCAGCATTGTTGCTAGCAACAATTTGCCTGGAGACCTAGAATGGAAGGTTTGGCAATGTTGGTTTCCCTGCATGTTCAACATTTTTAACTCTGCCAAGATGTACACAGAAGTGCATTTTGCCGGTCCCAAGCCCGGACAAAAGAGGAGGGTAAAATGTGAACATTTGTTGCCAATGATGTATCTTGACACTCTTTCTTAAAATTCAGTGAGGTACATCAGATTGAAGCTGTTGTACTAGCAAGTAAATGAAATTTAATTTTTCATAGGAGGGAACAAAATAGGCAAATGAAGAAAAGAGCAAAAATTCCAAACTTAAGCAACACCACAGAGAGCTTTGCATGTGCAGGTCACATACGTGTACAATTTTCTGTCCTATAAAAACACCTAAGAAATGCAGGAAAAAGTCATAATTTTTAAATCAACCTAAGAAGGTCTTCACCTATGTGCAAGATGAAACCTCAGCCCCAAATCGCCTTTGTAGTAAGTGTTAAAAGGAAATGCTTACTTTGAAACACTCGAAGATATTTCCACCAATGCTGAACTCGCTTGGAGCTTTTTTGTTTTGTAGTAATCCTTGGCGAGTATTAAAAAGTACCCCTTTCAATCCCGAAACACGTGTTTGCTTCCAAAAATGTAGATATCAAAATGTACGTTTTTTATGTTTCACATGGTACCATGATCAGACGGCTTCTTTTGTCTAGTCAATGAGGGGGATTGGTGGTGCTCGATTCCATGGACAGTCACAGGTCAAAGTCACTATTCAAGTTAGCCATGACGAAGACATTTAGTTAATTTCGGTTCCAAATGGTACAAACACTGGACATACAACCCTTATTACCTTTTTCATCTTTATTAAATTTTTTTCCATAACAGACATTTTATTCTTTGCCGTAAACGTTCATGGGAGCCACACCTATCGACCTTCGCTTGTAAAGTTATGCTGGTGCAAATATGGAAGTAAAGAACAGAGAATGTATAATGTTTCCCTAAAACCTTATTTAGAACGCTGTGCACAAATAGCTGATGAAGTGCGACAGTCAAATTATTCACGATTTTTCGGCTTGCCATGATTGTTTTTCAGATTTCCTCTTCAATCAATGTAAACACACCAATCATCGGTTGCTAGGCGAAACCAGCTGGCCATTGATCAAATTACAATTTGCTTTGCAGAATTCTGAACGACAACTGGTTGGATGAATTCATGATTTTTGTGACCAATTGATTTTTTTTCAGAATTAGTCTTGGGCATAACGCTTCACGAATGCCACGATCATTTACCCTCCCTTGTTAAACTCTGTTAGTTTTCCAGTTGTCATCGAACGGGTTGGAGAAACCACAACCCCAGACCTTATCTGAAACGAATCGTTGAACTTCGTGACCTATTTTTAGAACGTTTTCTTTTTAGCAGTGAGATTCAGCATTAGGATACACATGTGTCACGTATACTGTCCTTCTCTGGTAAAATTGTGTTGGTGTTCTACCGGAAATGGATGGAGCAAATGGTCCACCAAACGTGAATTCATTCAACGTTGTCACGCACTAGGAAGGCATCCCATTCTTGTTAATTTTTTAAGGCCAGTACGATAAATGAATATTTGAAAGGGCGTGACGTCAATAGGAGGTCACACACGTCCCGATTGTAAAGCTAGGTATGACGTCAGAATAAAATTGGTTGAAACGTGACTTTTCGTGTGTCTTACATGACGGGGGAATGTTGGGAGACTTTTCGTGATGGTTTTACATGTAGTACTAACCCCCATGAAATCCTGAACGCTGATTGGTCGAGAGTGAATTAATTCAGTCACGTGTTTGAAATACTCGATTCTGATTGGCTATGTGATGAAGTAACCAGTATTACTACTAATGATTCGTTACGAAACATTTGTAAAGTGACTTCCGAAGTATCGAAGATCAAGGAACAAGAAACGGTCTCGTTGACGTACACAAGTAGATCCGACATTGTGTTTAGCAACACAGCAACGGAAGTTGGTGCGGTAGATTACTTCTGTTATATATATTTACAGTTGTGATATTTACGAACAAAGGAGTTGACACATTCCCAAGTGGCTTTCTATAACATCAATAAGTGCCAAAATCTAACACCTTTTGACGGCTCCGTGTTTTAACAGAAGAAACAAATTATTTTATTTATTATTCCTATCTGCGATATCACCAGACAGCTTTTTAGACGGAAAAATAAAAGAACGAACGATCTTATAAGCAGAAAAATACGTTAACTGAATGGTTCTGATAGGAGATAAAAGAAAATGCAATAAGTGGGTTCGTTGCGCTAAAAATAAGAGGGGGTTAAAATGATATGGTGTGATATGTAAATTTCTGTAACAAACTCGCAGGGAGGGAAATTTCCCCTACATGAACTCGTATAAAACTTGCATACAGTGTTTTTCTGTGGCTGGAAACAAAAGAGCACTAAGAAAATTATAAAAGAAATGAAAGTTAAATGTCACTTGGAACCAAGTTGAATCTTCCCACTAAAGGGAAGCCAGAAAACAGCAAGCTTTCACAGGCGAGAGTTAATTATCTCATGTAATAATAACACGATGCAAACCTTCTCATACACGTGTAAGCGACTGCTTTGTTTGTCCTGATTTTGTCACCTTTTCTTCAATAACCACCAATTACCAGGATGTGTAAAGAGTGCGTTTTAACCCATTTGCCCCTAAACCGCCCGTGCGGATCCAGGTCCTTTTTACCCTTTGTGACGTCATCAGTTTTAATGGTCAAGGACAATTTTCTTCGCTAACTTGTGCAGAGTGAAGAGATCTTTCAAACCATGCCAGAATGAGCACAATTCAGTCAAGGACACCGGAGAAAGAAGGAAAAAAACCACGTGACATTGACCTGAAAATCACCATCAAAATCTTGTTCCATTGCTCACCTACCTTTCCTCTCACCTAATCCTAAGATCCTAAAAGCTTTCATAAAAACTCTTCCCACCAAAATGAGGCCTACTAAATGCCCAGCAAGAGAAAAAAAAAGAGGCAAGAAAAGTGAAAAAAGAAGCGAGGACAGAAAGCGAAAAGTAAAAGTCAAGACTGCTGTGTCACTTTTAAACTCAAAAACTATCTCGAGATTTTGCTTTCTGCACATGCCCGAACTTTGCAAGCTGATATTTTGCATCTGGATCAGAAGGCCGCGAAGTGTATGACCTGTAAACGGGTTTGTGGTAAGTTTTAGCTCTTTATAGCACGACAGTGACCAGAAAACCACTCGACTAGCTTCAAAATGCGTTTTTCGACAAAATCTCCAGGAGCGAATGGGTTAATTACCTCTGGTTAGCTGAAACAAACGCAGCATGAAGTTCTATACGGTCGGCAGCGAGGAAACTATTTGCCCTGTTGCGCTCTTCTAAAATGGCTCTTCAAGACCTGAGAAATCTGGCAGATAGCTGAAACGATTTTCGTCAATTCTGTTCAACATGCGAGCAAATGGAAAAAAGGTGGGGTTTACATCCTGCGTTGAAATTCAGCGAAATTCACTTTTCCACAAGTCAATTTAAGTACAGTCAAGTGGACGAAATTTCTCGCCGTATCATCCCTTCAAATTTAGGGCTATCTTACGTTCCAGTGCGTTCAACGGGAAATGGCAACTGTCTCTTTAATTCTGCTAGCTTGGCTCTTTGTCAAAATGAAACCTTGGCCGATGAATTTCGTTTATGCACATGTTTCGAGCTTGCCAACAACATAGAGTTCTACAGGAAGCCTTCTCTGTTAGTCAACACTTCAGTTACTTACCACGCAAGAGATGGCCTTGGTGTTATGTCTGTGCAAACACTGTCTGATCTTCAAGTTCGTCTAATGTTCATGCAAAGTATGGCTTTGAAAAGGCATTTAACAATGAAATCATGAGGACAGCAAAAAATTGGTC
>OZ037776.1:18057003-18059503 GCA_964035525.1 Porites cylindrica | reverse complement strand
TAATTCAGGCACTGTACACTTTCCTCTGGCCCATACAATGCTACGAACACTGGTGATATGTTGGGCTACACACTTTTAAACAAGAACACTTAAAAGAACAAGACATTTGACCAAGCTTGATACTGTGTGCATTCTTATTAATCTTTGAATTTAAGTCTTTGAATTGACAGCAATGTCAGTTAAGTTCAAGTTTGCTCACTTTTTAAACCAATGTTACAGTACACAGGGCGGAAAGCTGATTTGTTTTTCAGTGTTAAACAATTAAGATAATTTTTATATTTGTAAGTGTTTTGTACCTTGTATTCTGCAGCCAATGCATTGTCAAGAATACCAGCTCCAGGTCGGCTGTTCACCACTTCTGCAGTTGTCTTTGCTTTTACTGTCAGTGACATTAAAGAAAATAAAAATAAATTAGTTTTGTTGAAACTGGTCATGCTATTTTACAGCAGATTACAGTTTAAGAGTATAGCTGAATATGCTACACATCAGGAGTACTCGTTTGAAAATTGTGTCATACTATTTTGTATTGGTTTCCATTAAAGGGGCAGTGTCATACTATTTTAGTAGCAGTTCAAAAAGCTGAAATGTCTTCACATCATTGGAAGCCCCAAAAATAATAGTGTTGTTTTGCTACCAAAGACTATATTACTGCACTGAGACTGTTTACTGTTGCTGCAGACTGCAAGGGTGGAAATGGATTACAACTTGAAAATGTTTGCCAATTTTTTCAAGTTGTGACACTGTGTATGGAAAGTAATACATCATAATAGAAACTTACATGCTATACTGAGTCTCTTGTGGACTTTCTCTAACCGCTTTCTTAAGGCCTTTGTTTCCAGCCTCTGTTCTTTGCAGCAATTACTACTGGAAACATCAATGTCATTCTCCTCAGGGATGATTTCCACCTCCTCATCCATTTCTTCATCGCTACTGTCTGCAATGGCGCTTTGAAAATGAAGGCCCCTCCTTGGCTCACAGGTACCTTTTGACTTTGAACTGGCTGTTGTTTTTGTAGGCATGTTACGTTTTGCTAGCAAGGTAAGGTTGACTGGTGGAGATTCTTGTGGTGTTGATTCAGAAGTGTTTGCGGTTCTGTCCGATGATAAAGTTGTGTTAGCTGGAGTCAATGGTGTAGAAGAGTGGGAACCTGTTTGGCGAATTGGTTGAGGTGTGAAGGCTGCATTGGCAGGGTTTGTTTTGGTAACCTCATCATTTGCACCCCATCGGGATGCTGCTTTTCTCGCTTCCAACAAGAATTTTTGTCTTTCTTGATCTTGATCTTTTTTCTTTTGTTTCTCTTCCTTGTCTTTTGCCTTCTGCTCTTTCTCTTTAGTACTCTCTGTTTGTTTCTGTGTTGTTTTCTTCTTTTTCTGGCCACCTGTACTCTCCGCCTGACTTTTTCTTTTCTGCTGTGCTTCTCTTTCCTTGCCTCCATTTGTTTTTGCTTTTTCTTGCCTCAACCTCTCTCTCATAAGCTCATTTTTATCCCCTGTAAAGATGTATTTTGATGATAACAAATTAAACACAATTCTGCCACTCAACCGGATCTTGACATTTGATAACAGATAGGAATATTTATCATGCCATATCAACCTGTCTTGTAGCAACCTTTGTTGTAATTTTTTTAATTGGTTTCCCTGCACTCACAAAAGTTTTTTCTATTGTGGGTTTGTCATGGTCAGTTGAGCCTGGTTCACACTTGCGACATAACTACAATTTAAATAACCAAACTCTAAATTTAATCTATGTCCTGTTAAGAGATGGTTTACATTAACAGCAAACACAATTTACTCACCTCCTTTCATAAGTATCTTGGCATCGTAGTATTGGCCATTGGGGATCCATAGAGCACTAACGACATCTCCAATTTGCATTTCATTGCCAGCTTCTTCTTCATCAGGGAAGATATGGCGAATTTCATCTTCAGCAAGCACTCTTAAATTTTCATCGTCTTCATATTTAACAAGGTACCAAATCTCTGTATAACAAAATATTTGTGTGTTAGACTTGTTCACCGATTAAAGCTTTTTTCTGGGTACTGGTAGATTTTATTTTAGGAAAATGTATAATTCCTAAAAATATTCAAACCCCACACTCAACAGGGCTGTGCTCTAAGGGCGCCCGGGGGCCTCAGGCGACTAACTTTAGCCTTTGGGCGACCAGATAAACTTACATTTTTCATATAAGCTTTAGTGCTGGGCGACCAGGATTTCATGGTTTAGATTCTCTTGTTGCCCAGTAATTTTTGTTAGAGCACAGCCTTGCTCAATCATTTTCTACCTAACTTCAAATTAAAAACGGGGTGAAACGTGTTACAGTCGAGCCAGGTCAAGCATACCCCCCTAGATTGCCCGTTAGACGTTTCAAATAATGCATTCATTTTTGAAAATGTTCGAATCAAAACTCGATTGTTGATTGGACAATGTGAACAAGGAATGCTCCTAATATGGAGATGTAGCTTGCTTTCAAAAGGAGTTCGGTCGTTTTGATACAAAGTCGA
>OZ037776.1:18037003-18049503 GCA_964035525.1 Porites cylindrica | reverse complement strand
AAGCAAAGCGTCGCGAACAGTTGTGAGACTCGCCATATTAAACGCGGCAACTACTTTTCTGTTTTATAAGCTTACGCTGATGTCCATTGCATCATTTCCATTGCGAAAGCAAAACATGACGACACAGATGAAAACCAGCTAAGTTTAATAAAAAATTAGTGTTAGATTCCGTGTTCCAACATCCTGACCAATATAACCACATGCTTACCACAAAGCTTATCGTAGTTGAACATATCCATTAGTAGAAAACCGCGACAGGAAATGCCACAACATTATATGCTTGATATTATGCCAAGTATGTAATCTGTAATTAGAGCCGCTTATGAATGTTTGTATAAATGTGAGTGAAATAGCAAATAAAAATCAGTTGTTACTCCTACTTGTGTGATGCGTATGTTCTAGTTATAACATGACGACATCAGTAAACCTAACAGGTTATGGGCCCAGGAGGACGCTCATATTTGACGGGGACGAAAGCAGGTACGAGCTATGGGAAGTAAAGTTCCTAGGATACATGCGCCTTCAGAAACTCCACGATGTAGTTATACCAGCTGCAGATGAAAGGGAAGAACCCAGCGAGGAAAAGAAAGCTAGTGCGTTTGCAGAAATGGTCCAGTGTTTGGATGACAGAAGCTTGTCCCTGGTTATCAGAGAGGCCAAAAATGACGGGAGGAAAGCGCTCAGAGTCTTAAGGGAGCACTACCAAGGCAAAGGAAAACCCCGCATCATTGCCCTCTACACAGAGTTGACTTCACTTCAAATGGGTGAAACAGAAACGACCACAGACTACATCATCAGGGCGGAGACCGCAGCAACTTCGCTTAAAGCTGCTGGCGAAGTAATCAGCGACGGTCTGTTGGTCGCGATGACCCTAAAAGGCCTGCCTAAAAGTTACAAGACTTTCGGCACGATTGTCATGCAGAAGGACACTCCCATGACATTTGCAGAATTTAAGGTCTCGCTCCGAAACCATGAGGAGAACGAGAAATGTTGCCATAAAGACGATGATGGAAACGGAGATGGCGTAATGTCGGCCGCGAATGGTTCAAGCAAGCCAAAGTTCCAAGGAAAGTGCTTCAAATGTGGACGAAAGGGACACAGAAGCGTGGACTGCTACTCGAACAAAGTCGCCGACAAGTGGTGCCAGCGTTGCAAGAACAATTCCCACAACACCAAAGATTGCCGCAAAGGGAACCCTGACGCAGCAAAGTCCGCAATAGGACAAGAACAAAAACTTAAAAGAGACAACAATAGTCATAGTTTTCTATTTACTGTTAAGGATCAGGAAGGTAGAGGTGAGCCTACTCCAAATCAATTACTTTTAGATACCGGCGCTACAAGCCATATTATCAATGACAAGTCTAAGTTCGTAGATTTTGATAAGAAATTCGACCCTAGTACACATTTTATTGAGTTAGCCGATGGAAGTAGGGCTAATGTGGTTTTAGGAAGGGGAAACGCCCAAGTTAAGCTTTATGATGTAAACGGTAATGTACAGGATGTGGTGTTAAACAACGCCCTTTATATCCCGTCCTATACCCAAAATATTTTTTCTGTTCCCGCAGCCATAGATAGGGGGGCCAGCATAACTTTAGATAAGGATGCCAAAAATTTGAGAGCACCAAATGGTACAATGTTTAGTATCAAACAACAAGGGCGTTTATTTTATCTGAACAACATTTCAACCCAAAATAACGCCACCACACTAATGGAGTGGCACAAAATCATGGGACACTGCAATTTTAACGATCTTCGAAAACTTCAAAACGTAGTTGAGGGAATGAAAATTGTCGATGATCGACAGTGCGAGTGCACTATCTGCACGCAAGGCAAAATGTGCCAATTTCGGAATCGAAAACCGGACGAGAAAGCAAAAGAGCCTTTAGAATTCGTTCATTGCGATTTAGCTGGCCCAATCAGTCCCGCAGCAAAAGACGGCTTCAAGTATGCGTTATCTTTTATAGATGATTACACAGGAATCAACAAGGTGTATTTCCTCAAACAGAAAAGCGACACCGTAGAAGCGACGCAAAAGTTTTTGGCCGACACCACTCCTTTCGGTAAAATCAAGCGCATTCGGAGCGACAACGGAACGGAATTCACAAGCAAACATTTTCGATCTTTGTTGCGCGAAAATAAGATAAAACACGAAATGAGCGCGCCGTATTCCCCGCACCAAAATGGGACGGTGGAGAGAGGATGGAGAAGTCTATTTGACATGGCGCGCTGCTTATTGCTCGAGGCAAATTTACCCAAAACACTTTGGACCTACGCAGTGATGGCATCTGCATATATCCGGAATCGATGTTTTAACTCAAGGTTGGGAATGACACCATTCGAGGCGCTAACCGGAAAGCGACCAAACCTAGGCAATATGCACGTTTTCGGATCCACATGTTATGCTTATGTGCAAAACGCGAAGAAATTAGATGCGCGAAGCAAAAGGGGTATCTTCGTGGGTTATGACAGGGAAAGCCCAGCGTATCTAGTTTATTACCCTAACGCGAACAAGGTCGAAAGGGTAAGATGTGTGAAATTTCACGGGCAGAGTATTTCCTATACAGAGATTGAAGAAGGGGAAGTATTTGTACCTGTCCTAGAACAAAGGGTCGAGGATAACACTGAACAGAACACAGAACAGGCTGACCAACCAAACGAGGAGGGGAGCGTTACTGCGACTAACGACAATGAGCCTGTGACGAACGGGAGGTACCCAACTAGAACCCATAACAAACCCAAACACCTCGAAGAGTATGCTTTAGAGGACGATATGAAAGACAATGTTTATTACACAGTAGACTACTGTTACAGGGTCGTAAACATACCGACAACGTATGACGAGGCTGTCGACTCGCCTGAGGCGAATAAGTGGCAAAAGGCCATGGACGACGAAATGACAGCTTTGAACGACAATGACACGTACGACCTAGTAACACCACCGGAGGGTAGGAAAATAGTGGGGGGAAAATGGGTCTATGCCGTAAAAAACGGACCAAATGGGGAAGAAACTCATAAAGCGCGTTACGTCGCTAAGGGCTATTCCCAAGTTGCAGAAATAGACTATCAGGAAACATTTGCGCCTACGGCCCGCATGAGTTCAGTTCGGATGTTGATGCAACGTGCAGTCCAAAATAACATGATCACTCATCAAATGGATGTAAAAACCGCCTACCTTAATGCGCCAATAGATTGCGATATTTACATGGAGCAGCCAAAAGGCTTCGAAAAGGGAGGCACAAATGGCGAAAAATTAGTGTGTAAATTGAAGAAATCACTTTATGGTCTCAAACAAAGTGGGAGAAACTGGAACAATATGTTGCATAGCTTCTTGTGCAACGAAAATTTTTCTCAGTCACGTGCTGACCCATGTGTGTACGTGAGAAATTCAGAGACCGAAGGATGCGTTATTCTGATTATTTGGGTCGACGATATCATTATATCGGCGACTTATGCCAAATTGCTCGAGAGCGTAAAAGAGTCTCTCTGCCAGAAATTCAAAATGAAAGATCTGGGTGAACTTTCATGGTTCTTGGGAACCCAATTCAAGTGCAGCAAAACATCTATTGAAATGAGCCAAAGCCAATACATTGACAAAGTTCTATCCAAATTTCAAATGAGCGATTGTAAGCCAAAACCAACGCCATGTGCTCTTGGGATAGAAAAAGAATGTGATGTAAAACCAAAAGAATTAAGTGACCCCAGATTGTATCGAGCCATTGTTGGGAGCTTAATCTATGTAATGACAGGCACGAGACCGGATTTGTGCTACGTCGTGACTAAACTTTCACAGAACATGGCCAAGCCCTCAGAGTCAGATCTCATTTTGGCCAAGCATGTTCTTAGGTATCTAAAAGGCACAAGGGAACAATGTCTTAAGTTTGAAAAATCAGAGTCACCATTAAAATTAATAGGATTTTGTGACTCTGACTGGGGAGCATCTGTAAAAGACAGACGCAGTATTACTGGGTATAATTTTCAACTATTAGAGAGAGGTCCTTTAATTTCATGGAAGAGTCGTAAACAACCCACTGTAGCTTTATCTACTTGTGAAGCGGAATACATTTCGCTAGCCAGTGCTGTACAAGAATCAAAGTTCTTGAGACAAATCTGTAAAGATATGAACATTGTGATAGATGATGTTGTAATCCACGTAGATAATCAGGGGGCGATTAACCTAGCTAAAAACCCAGTTAATCATCAGAGGTCAAAGCACATTGACATAAAATATCACTTTATAAGATCGGAAATACAAGCAGGAAATGTAAAGTTAGAATATGTGCCTACAGAAGATAATGGAGCTGACATTTTTACAAAGCCAGCAACCAAAGTTAAACTAGAAAAGTTTAAGTCTTTTATCATGGGAAATTAGTTTTGTATATATATATATACATATATTAAGTTCGTCAAAGATGATTGGAGCAAGTGGGGGTGTTAGATTCCGTGTTCCAACATCCTGACCAATATAACCACATGCTTACCACAAAGCTTATCGTAGTTGAACATATCCATTAGTAGAAAACCGCGACAGGAAATGCCACAACATTATATGCTTGATATTATGCCAAGTATGTAATCTGTAATTAGAGCCGCTTATGAATGTTTGTATAAATGTGAGTGAAATAGCAAATAAAAATCAGTTGTTACTCCTACTTGTGTGATGCGTATGTTCTAGTTATAACATGACGACATCAGTAAACCTAACAATTAGGGAATATAAAAAGTACAAATTAGTACAGCACTGCATTTTTACAAGTACATGTAACTTACCAAACGCAAAGCCTCAGACCAAACGTTCAAGCGGTGATCATGAGCTCATTCAACAAAATTCCTTGCTAAGCTTATCAAAATTAAAAGCAATTCAAAATCGAACATTCCATTCAACGTGCAAGGTGGTTAAGTCACCGAACTAAATTCATAAGTCAAGCATGTTTATGTTCTCAATCAGATTTTCACAAAGCGAAAAATAGCCTACTAATACCTCACAGAACCAACGAACAAACGAACTTCGAGAACATGTGCTTTCACATTCCGCACGTCCTGTTGTTCTTTGCTAAATCACTTTTTCTGGCGACGCGACCGAGTTCTCGACCCAGTCCCAATCGGTTATTTTCTTGTGCGCGCCCCGTTCTGTTAGCCGTCGCGTTGTCTTTGCTAAATCAGCTTAATAACACGAAAACGGAGAGGCCGTTACCGAGAATACATGCGACATTCCAATCCATATAAATTTCCAGCTGCAAGGAGACGAAAAGGAAACTTCCAAAAAGCGAAACAATCGCCAGCTGTTACTCGCAATGGCTTCAACAAATGTGAATCCGATGTTCAAGAAGTGTTTTGCAAACAGCCACGTGAGCTCCGTTGTACTGTCGACACTGTTGAACTACTTCAAGTCGAGAAAACATACACGTCGCCTGGCGAGGTCTGCAGCTACGAGCAAATACAAGACATGGATGATTCAAGCGACTCTGAATTGGAAGACAAAGATGACTTATTGAGCGAAGATGAACTTTTTTTCCGGTTAGCGCATATGAACGATTTCTCAAAGATGATGATGTTTGCTCGGACTTTCTCAGTGACTCTGAGAACATTGAATCAGACAATGAATCCATTTCAGAACAACGTGAAACAGAAGCGGATGACATTCTTTATTCGGGTGCTCCAATCAAAAGCAGCACGAGTGTTGTGTTGTTGTTATCGTTTGTGTTTAAACACAAGCTTACAAGTGAAGCATTCAGTGATTTACTTGCAGTGATCGAGGCCCACTGTCCGCGGCCTAACAATTGTAAGACAACAACAAAGAAGCTTTTTGAATTTGTAAGCCGAGCTAGGGGAGACATTGTCAAGCATTACTTCTGTGGTTTCTGCAAGGCTTATTATGGCAAAGATGTCAATGGAAACTGCAACATTTGTGGTAAAAGTATTCAAAAAACTGGTGGATTCTTCATTGAAGTGCCTATTGCAAATCAGCTGCAAACGTTTTTCACTGGTAAGTGTATTATTGTGGTTCTTTATTGTGTGGAACTTACAGTTCGAACAAGTTAAGTTTGAAGCTATTGGTGGTTTCCATGTCGGCCATGTTGGGGGTCAAAAACAATAGAAATTGTTTGCATAAAAATAGAGTTTTATTCCGAAAGGAAAAAAATTATTGTTCTGACCCCTAACATGGCCGATGTGCAAACCACCAATTGAAAATGATTGACTTCAAGTCTTGTTTGTTGACTAAATTGAGCCCGAATCTGAAATTTCCCCAAATATAAAGATAGCTTATATTAATACCAGTGTTCACGAACAACGTTGCAATGATTTTTTGTTGGAATGATTTACTTGTCAAGAATAGAGATGTAATATGCATGTATTTTGTTTGGAGGGCGAGTGCACAAGAATCAAAATAATTTCACTTAACTGTGTACATCAACAAGCTGGTAAAAGGTTTATAAGTGCCTGAATCACTTGGCTGTGATTTTGCAATATGGGAATTTATCTTAATATTTTCCATGAATCATAGACAGTGAAATTGTGATCTGAATCAGTTCAGTTTAATCTCTTGCACATGACAGTGATTTCACACATTCATCTTGACAAAGGTCCCTTTTTCAGACAGAGAATTTGTTGACGGCCTGAAGTACCGATTTGAGCGAGTGAAAAGGGCTGACAATAACATTGAAGATGTATATGATGGCACCCTATATCAAGGCAAATGTGGTCCAGGCGGATTCCTGTCAGAACCATATAACCTCTCTGTGAAGCTTAACACAGATGGTGTGGCTATATTTCGTTCTTCACAGTTTGGAGTTTGGCCTCTGTTTCTTCTTGTCAATGAGCTTCCTCCATCGTTAAGGTAAACAATTAAAGAAATAATTCTTTACAAAACATGTGTTTTAGCCAATATAAGAGTACATTGTATTAATGAATTGCTGGGAAGAGTTTGTTAAGGGGTCATATGCCATCATGTTTCCTTGATATAATCAGATTTTCTTTCACCACCATTTTGAATAATAAGACCCTTGGCTGCTGGGAGACAGTTGATTTTTTACAAGATCTTATATGATAGACCTGGTAACCTTATCTCTTATTCTCATGTTTACAGGAGAAATAACAAGTACAGAGTATTTGGTGGCCTGTGGTTCGGGGAAGAAAAACCTTTCTTTTCAACTTTTTTAAAGCCATTTGTTGACACTTTGCGAGAAACAGAAATGCACGGTAAGGAACAGTTCATTATTTATGGGGATGACCGGGTTGGGAAATAATATAATGCTTTTTGTTTCTATTTTAAAGCCCATCCTAAAACCATGTCGGAATTCCAAAGCCCGTCTAGATGCATCATTAACTTTTCGAAGCCTGTTCAATGGAAATAATGAACTTGACAAAAAATTTTAAATTATTTTGATCCTCTGTTTTGAAATAACAGGAATTGAAGTCACGCTTCCAGATGGAGTGAAGAAGAAATCAAAGGTCATGGCTCTTTCTGGTCATTTTGATCTTCCTGCCCGTGGTGGTGTCCTTGAGCAGGTCATATATGTTGGCCATGACAGCTGTAGCTATTGTGATGAGCATGGTGAGACCGTCAAGACTGGCACAAGGGGTCATGTGATGACATTTCCATTTCGCAACACTGCATCAGGACATGTGAAACTGCGAGTTGCAGAAGAAGTAAAGGCCTACTCACATGATGCCCTTGAGAGGAATACAACAGTGAGTTCCTTTTTTTTGTGATAGACTGTAAATTAAGTTGGCCAGTCATCACTGATTTTTTAATAAGCAGCCAATATGAAGCATTGCCACAGGTTCTGAAGTCATTGGTCCCAACATTCTGTCAAGGAAACACTTATTCCAGACATAGCATGTAAAATGTTCAATGTCTACAGTACAGACTGTACAGCTAGATACTGATGTTTTGTCACTACGTTATTTTGTGATGATATTAAATAAAGTCTCATAAGAATTCTGGGCTACACATGTCTGAGCAAGAGATACGGGGTCAAGGACTCAAGGTTGATGTTTCAAACATCCAGTTGTAAAGACTATTACATTTTGCTCCCCATTATTTTTCTGATAGACTATCGAATCTCCTGTTTTTCAAGTTAGCATTTTGTTTCTAAATGCCTTATTGGGGAAACTCCTGAACTTCACATTTCTTTTACAGGTTTGTGGTATCAAGGCACCAAGCCCCTTATTGAAGTTACCAAGCTTTGACATTGTCAGTGGCATTGCTATAGATGCAATGCATTGTGTGTATCTTGGAGTTGTAAAGCAGCTTGTTGGTCTGTGGTTCACTTCAAAGCACAGTGGGCAGAGGTGGTACTGTGGGAACAAAGTAGAGAGGGTTGACAAACGCCTACTGGAGATCAAGCCTCCTCGTGTGATTACCAGAATCCCAAGAAGTATACAACATCATCTGAAATTTTGGACAGGTAAACTATCCCGACAACAATATATCAATATAACAGATTCAGTCTACTCTTTGCTAAGGATATTTTTAAATTTTTAGACATTTTTTACCACCCGTTTGAGCCATTTGCAAGAAGCGCTATTAAATCTTTAGGTATTGAGTCAATGTTTTACCCACTACTTGTCTTAATCATCAATGTTTGTTCAATTGCAGCAACAGAGTACCGCAACTAGCTGTTTTATTACTCCCTTCCCTGTTTGAAAGGTATCCTAAATGAGGATTATTACCAGCACTATGCCTTGCTGGTTGGCGGCATCATCCTATTGTCAGGAAGATCAATTTCCCCTGGACAACTAGAAATGGCTGGAAAGTTCCTGATGCACTTTGTTGAGATGTTTGATGTGTATTATGGTAAGTAATGTGATATATCAGGGAGGGGTTTTGAGTTGCCTTTTAATAGCGGGGCTCCCGCGCGCGCGAAGCGCACGTGGGACAGAGCCCCATACCCATGGAATATGGTCAACCTCTTTTCGTTTGGTTGTCACGTGATTGACCGAGCGTACGTACGTACGCGTCTACAGATTGTATGGGTGGGGTAGGGGAGACTATCAAAAGGAAGGGAGGGGTGTCTCAGGCGTGTATTGGCAAGTCCACATCTTTAATATAGGACATTAACAATATGGTCAATTGACAGCTGTCCAAACAGGATAGCCACTGACCAGTATCCCATGACCATATCGCGGGCTCATGTGTCAACTCATCGAGGTGACGTGATTTATTTGGAAGCTGTCCGCTGACCAGTTAACTGTTTTACTAGATCGCGAACAACGTTCAATCTCATACTTTTACTAGTTTGGGAGCACAGGAAAACTGATAATGCACACATATTGGACATCAATGTTTTGATCAATTGACAGCTGTCAAAACAGAGTACCCGCTGACCAGTATCACTTGACCGTATCGCGGGCTCAGGTGTCGACCCGTCGAGGTCAAGTATTTTTTGAAGTTATCCGCTGACAAGTAAACTAGTTTTCAAGTGATCGCAGGCTCAAGTTCAATTTTTTTTCTTAATTCATATGAAATATGTTGTGTTTATGTGCTGGACAATTAAAATTTTGATTGCAAACTGACCTCGGACGTGAAAATTCAGCCAGCTGTTACAGGCAGGGAAGACAGTTGCTTTTGTTTTTTCTCACAATGGTTACGCGTTGGTCACGCTCTACGTCCAATTTTTATGCTCTGATTGGTCAAAATTTGACAGGTGAGTTCATGCGCAAAATTTATGCAGCATCTTGAATCTTGTTTACTTTAACAGCTGAAGCTGACAGACTTTTGTGTCAACTTGTGATGTTTTTAACTGTCTTTTTCCACTGGATGTACAAAATGAAATTCAGCTGCTATCAGGAGTCTTCTGTTACTCATGGCTAGTTTGTTTATTGGGTTTTTGGTTGAGAAAACGTCGCTTGTCAAAGTCGGAAATCCGATTTCGGATGGCATCGTTTTCGTTTTCACCTTGCTTGATGCGTAAGAGGATTGCAAAGTCTGAAGCGATACTGGCTTTACCTGATAACTTTCAGGAGCTGCATCTCGAATGGTAAGCCAGAGAAATTATTGTATTTCATGTTTGTTTCTTGTATCTAATTTAATGAAGTGGAGCGTAGTTTATGCGGGAATTTAGTTTATGCGCGTTTGTAAGATTTGAGACAACGATCTCACCGAGTATCTGGTTTGATATAATCTTACAGAACTTTAAAAAGCCTTTAGACAGTTTCTCACCGCAAATAGAAAGAAAATGTTCCAAAGAATCTTTAGTTACAATTCTAGCCGGAAAAGAAAGCTTTGAGCGATTTTCTTGCCTCGAGTTCGTCTTTGCAAAAACAAACACCGGGAAGCTGGCTTAAAACATAAACTTCAGCAAACTTAAGCTTGAAGCTTGAAGATTCAGGATATTTAGGGACACTTTAATAATTGTCTTCCTGAATGAAAATTGTTGTCTCTGTTTATGTTTCACCGAATTATATTTCTTTTATTGATTGTTAGTAGTCTCTCTTGCAATTTTAATCGCTATGCCGATTGTTTTCAGTCGTTCAGTGAACATCGCTTGCAGGAGTTCTCAAAATGCCGCGCGTTAAACCATCAAATAAAAAATAAACATGATAAATTCTTTATTATCTTGGAGCGTAACTCTGTTAATGTTCATTCAAACACTCGCTACAGCTCGCACTACAAAAGTGAGAACCGGATGGCTGTATAGGTGATTTTGGAAAATTTTTTTAACAGTTTATGAATACTGAATGAGAGCAATTTCTATTGTGAAATACTGCTTTCTGTGCATGGTATGAAAGGTTGGTTTACACGCACCCAGATTTGTTGGCAAGATTTTGCAAAGTAAACTTGTCGAACGCCAAAACGTTGGCCTGGTTTTTTTTCTAAGCCTAATTGATCTACGGTGATCAATAGCCATTACGGCTCTTAAATGTGATAAAAGATGATTACCAGTTTTTGAGTGTACATATGAGGCTATCAACTCGATGTAAGATTTGGTTCACTCTTGGGCTGTTTGCAAATTATTTTTCTCTAAAATCAGGTAGCCTTTCCCTCAAAAGTCACATAAATGTGCTCTAAAGTTAACTGAATTGTTGAATTCGAATACAAGTTTATTGTTTAATTTAAATTATAAATTTACTAATGGGAGCCTCGCTTTTAGCCCTGGCTAAATCTATATGTTAGTTGATAGCATACATGTACTTGCTTGCTTTATTTTCCAAAGTAAAAATGTGTTTTACAATGGTAAAGAGCACATGAAATCTTTAATTTCGTTTGATTTTTTTTTTCAAATTTAGAAAAAAAAAACATGATATTTACCTAAGACCAAGCGATATTAGTCTTTCTTGTCTCCCAATATGGAGACCACACCAAAAGAGAACGAAACTTGTCTTGTCACTGATGAGAGTAGGAAGTTATTGTATTAGGAGAAAAGTGCCTGATGAAATAATTATTGTAATGGCCACTAAACTCTGCCATTAATCTAGGTTTAGCATTAACAGTGTCATAACTCACTGTAGAAAAAAAAAACACTGATTGCAGAATCAAGATATGTGCTGATGAATCACCACATGCTGCTTCACTTGAAGAAATCAGTATTAGATCATGGTCCCCTTTGGAGTAGTTCCCTGTTCGTTTTTGAGGATTGGAATGGAGACATTGGAAATTATTTCCATGGAACACAGAATATTGCAAGCCAGGTAAGTCTACGTGTATGTTGAAACCTGTTATGATAAACCAAAAATCAATGTTTTGAGAAACCTCCTGGACACAGAATAATTATTGAAAGTATAATTTCAAGTTTTATTGTCTTGAGCAACTGCTTTGTGGTATGCAGTGAAGACTGTCTGATGTATTAGACCATGCAAAGGATTAGAAATTTTATTGGAATTGGACGATGATGTTGGACACACACGAATGTCATTTGTCTTGCTCTAAATGGCCCTTCACTTCCAAGCAAATCTAATTTCTTCTTTGTGTTTGTTGTTAACTTGAAGATAATGACTGCTGTGACAAGTCAACAGTGCCTCCCAGAGATGATCAAAGACATTCCTCCAGGACATGCGAAAGATATGGTATTCCGGCTATGTGGTCATACAGACAGGTCAGTGCACGTATAACTTATTTACTTCGTTTATTTCCTATACACGTACATTGTTTTTCAGGATTGCTAAGTGGAAAAATGTATTTTTGTTACGACTTGTGAGGGTCATAAGTTTATAATATTGCTATTTTCCTGTCTTTCAGGACCAACCGAACCCATCGGAAAAATCAGTTCTATGCAATTGGTGCATTAAAGAAAGGCACACCTGGTGCACCATTTGAAGACGACCTTCTGCTGTTTCTCGGGGTGGAGTCGATTGAATGTGTCTCCTTTTTTAAGCGACTGCAAATTGGTGATGCAGTTTTGCATTCGCAAATGTATAAGAGAGTGTCAAGGAGAAACAGCTTCACTGTTGCCTATTCAAAAGGGGAAGGAACAAGCTATGGGCAAATTGAAGTTTTCTTTGTGCTCAAAGAAGATCCCAGGATGACCTGTGGGGCCATCATTGCTCCCATGTCCGAGGCT
>OZ037776.1:17917003-18027003 GCA_964035525.1 Porites cylindrica | reverse complement strand
GCTGTTTGCTTTAACATCACCACTGACTGCCAATCTAAATTGAAAACTGCTCTAGAGCTTCTGCAGACAGATCAAAGAGAAGGGCTTTCTGATTCTTACAGCACATTGACCGCTCCAAAGCCGGACATTGTACATGCAGGAAAAAATGTACATAGGTCACACAGTAACTGGTTTCTATTTATTGACAATACCCGCTTTTCTCTTGTGATGCTGGGCACTGCACGGCTGTATTTGTCCTGTACTGAAGAGCTTAAATCTGCTGTAACTAATATTACTTTAAGAGGAAGAGACAGGATGGATACAAGCTTTATTGCCGAGTGTAATGCAGAGCCTGTGCAGAGAATCATACAAAGTATGGAATTTTTGGTCCACATGCTTGTTCCCGAGATATTTTGGAAAGAGTACGGTCTAAACAAACCAGGCGTGCTTGAACACCCACTATAAGTCTGTGCTGGAAACTTTGGCGCTCTGTACACCACAGATTATACGCTTGGTATCCTTTTGAAGGTAAAGCTTCACAACCCAGCTGATGTACAAAATGTGGCCACAGACCTTTCCAGTCCAACGTGTGTGATTTATAAATCTGGTGTTGCTTTTGTCGCGGAAAAGAGTTGTTTATCATACCTAGATGTCCGTAACGTTGTTACACTCAATCTGAAAGCAATGAAAAAAACACGTCTTGATAAAGAGGTTCTCAATTGTCATCTTTTGCAGCCAGGCGAAAGAGCCACTGTAGCACAAATGTGGCAGTTTCTCTCAGAGTGGATCGAAGACAACTCTCCTGACACCTCGAGAGAAAATGGGTTAAAAATCCTTATTGATGAAATCAGCCCTCTGGCTTTAGCTGCCGTTGATGACCGTGACGTGATTTATGTTTCAGAGCATAATTTTTGAAAGTAACTCTCACTTTCACTGGCGCAAAGCTAAAGGGAGACGTCAAGCCATTTATCACAATGCCAGAAAGGCGTGTTGTACAGGACTGGTTTACAGCAAAGAATCCCATAATCTCTTCGTGGTCGACTCTCAGGAAGATCGAGGAATCTACATTATTGACACTGCTTTGGGAAATGAGGAGCCAACATACGTTAAGCAAGTGAGTAACAACAGCGACCTGCAGCAGAGTATACAGCTTAACAGTTCTTGATGCAGGTGACGTGTACTTCAGCGACGTCAATGCCCGCAAGGTAGGAAGACTCACAGGTGGTGTCAACGCAGAGTATGTGATTGGTTCTGGAAAAGAAACACCCTGTGATGGCTGTCAAAAAACTGCATCGTTTGTTCAACCGACATGAATATGTGCCGAAGGAAGTTCTCTTTACTGACACAGGAGCTGGGGTGCTAAAGCTTATTTCTCCAACTGGGGCAATCGCAAACTTCTTGCAGCATGTGAGAACACTGTATTCCTCGCACGGAAATCATTCATGACCCGTACCAATTTCGACCACCATTCGTCTTACGGAAGGTGCTACACAGTACTTTGAAGCAGCCATAACAAAAGCAAAGACCAGTGCTGGCGGGAGAGCTACAGTCGAAGGACCCCACGGTGTACCATCTTCAAAGACTGTTGGTAGCATAAGGATGACAGAAGTTTTAAAATCAATCCAAGCTCGGGTACAGACTATTGATGAAACTTACCTTAATCAGGTTTGCCCTAAATTGTTGGTGACCCTGATCGTAGAACACTTCAACTCAAAAATGAGGGGGGTACATGATGTCCGTTCTGTCCTGCAGAACGCTCACCAATTTCCCGCTGCAGTAGAGGAAACAGTGAAGAGAACGACACAATGTGGATTCAACTATTTCACGAACCTACAAAGCTACTATGAGGTCCCAGATGGAATGGTGAGCTTTGGGGATTTACCAAAACTCCCCCGGCCCCCTAAACATCCCGGCACTACCCAAGAGGTGACTGCTAAATCCATAAAGGATAACCCCAGAACCCTTCTTATTTCTGCTCATGGCCGTCGCGTACTGACCGCGAATCCCTCTCCTTGTCTTGTGGAATTAAGAAACAGCCTTGCATCACAGGGTTCGAGCAGCAGTGAAAGTGACAGTGCAGATACCACAGAAGATTGTGGGTCCATCATCCCTGAATTTATTGGCAAAGGATCCACCCTCCTTGTGTGACACGATCAATGAGCTTCAGGAATGTTTTTACTTGGTGTGTTGGCACACGACTGGAGACCAAAAAAATCAGTACTCTTAGTGATGCAGCAAAAGTGCATATATACTCTCCAGATCATGAGGACTGTTTGCTATTTCACTATGAGTTCACTGGCAGGATCAAAGTAAACCAAGTTATTTGTCAGCTAACAGCTGAGGGAGGCGCTATTAGTTATGTCGAGGATGACTTTCATCTGGAGATTGATGAAGACATTTATCATCAGTGTGTAGTTCAACTGAGCCAAATTCAAAGAAGAGAGTCCTGGCTAGAGATATCAAGAAAAGAAAACGGTGCAAGTTCCTCCAGGGAGAGGTCCCTACGGCTTCCGCACAGATATGTCCAGTAACCAACAATTATGATGTTAGAACACAACAAATTAGCTCAAATTGGCCTGCTGTCTATGTAAACTTCTTCATAGCTTAGTTGGTAGAGCACTGCAGCACTAACACAAGCTAACGCAGAGACCATGGGTTCGAATCCCGCTGGGTTATTTTGCGCTTGCTTAAATAGCTATTACAACGCAATGATCATTTCTTCATTTAAAATGTAATACCACAGTTCTCATCATCTTCACTAAAAAAGTAAATACAATCGGACTAACAGTTCAGAAGTGAAAGGTAATGGACAATAAGTGCATATTCTAAGGAACAGACTTTCCGCGCTAAATAATGTTGCTCCAGAAAATATCAATGTGTAATTGTTCATCAGTAAGATGCCTAAAATGTATACAATTTCACGCTTGGATTGGGATCGATTCCCAGTACTATCTTGTTTGTCCTTGACTGAACTGAGGTTCACCAACTTGCACAGCAGGCGCATGAGATACATCAGAAGGTAAACAAAAACGATAACCAAGAGTTCCGGTAAGGGAGAAGAACACACGAAGGACAGTATGGCTCATATAGTTGAGGTCACTTACTACTTCAGGTGAAGGAAACGACAAAAGCACTTGAAAACACACAGTAAGCAAATGCCGAGTATAGTACATGATAATTTACGGTACTTAGATGTTTACTTTAGAAACAGTACGCCCCTTCATTTTAGATCCAATGTCACAACTTTTTTTGTTAGTGGAAACCTGAGCACGCACGTCATTAACAGATGGTCGAGTAAATATATATAATTTAAAATGCGTATTGTGCGACACTGTCTTAATTTACTCACTCATTTCCATAAGATGTACCCCTGAACTCTGAAAAATTGGACTTCTGAAAACCAAACAAAAACAAAAAAATAAAAAAAATCCGAGACTACGAGACCTGTCGGTAAAAAATTCGAGACTCCGAGGCACAAAAAAACATGCAAAAACGAGACTTCGAGACCCTTTTAAAACGCTTTCGAGATTTAGAGATTGGGCCGAAATTTTCCGAGACCCATGTTTTTCGAGGTACCATTCACCACCCGTACATTAAAGAAGCTTATTATCAAATACCAAAAGTGAGGCTGGAAATTGGGGGTATATGTTAACACAGCTAGCTGATGACAGCTGAGATGAAAGATAGATTTGATGCCAAATATTCATGAAAAACAGAATATACCCCACAACTGCTGTGTTCCCTTCTGCAATACTAACAGAACAAGCATTTGGGTTTTCCTCAATTTCCCAAGAAACATCAGCAAAAAGATCATTGGATTGCCAAAATTTGCAGAGCAAGGAAATATTGTTCACTGTCACGGACAACACACGTATCTGCTCAATGCATTCCAGGAGATGGATTACCCAGTTAGCGAAGTTGAAAGAACTTGGTGATTAAGTGCAGCATTACCAAACCCAAAAACCAAAAACGTGAGCATGCTATAGCACCTTGAAGGATGTGAATATTGATACTCGTATTACCTTATTACAAAAAATTAATGCTCCATGAAATTAAGGTATTGGAAATTAACGCGACTTAAATTAATGCGAATTTAATGGAAAACGACTGTCACATAAAGAAAATTAACGTGAAAGAGGAGGTAGAATTTCATAATAAAAGAAATTAACACGATTAAGACACGGTGGTGACGATTCAAAATCTATCTTGGCTGAAATCAAAGGAGAAGATATTGACATCACTTCTGACAGCAACAATGATGAAGATGAACTCGAAATATTGTAAACCTTCACTTTAGCTTTTGTGAAAGATGAAAAATAAAAGGTAAATGGAAAGAAAGAAAGCTTGTAGTTAATGTTTTTTAGGTGTCAAGAATGTCTGGACAGGTTCCAGAAATGGGGTTAAAAAACAGGAAATTAAGAGCGCGGAAATTAATGCTGCACGTAATTAACATCGCGGAAATTAACGCTCAACAAAATCAACGCGACTTAAATTAACACGAATTTTAACGATTTGCGTTAATTTCATGAAGAGTTAATTTACCATAGTAAGGTAATATAAGTTTTGACCACCGTCCGACGTTCGCATGGGGGGGGCCTGGCGGGTCTTCTTGGTCATAGGAAAAGTACACCAGCTTAGTGAAATTACTACAACGCAGCTACAGTCACAAGATTTTTAGTAACCAATCATTGAGCGACAAGTTTAGAGCGTAGCAATTCTTAGTGCTGGGAAAACTACGGTTATGCGCATTTTAGTCTTTGCAAGCAGACAAGCACTACCATCTAGCAAGCTTCCATAGCTTTTCAAGTTAAATTTTCTTTTGATCATGGCAACTGCTTCAGACCCCAAGGCAGATCACAGAGTCATAAAACGTCGAGGGTGTAAAACACCTATTGAAGATCACCATTAGGGTATTCCCTCAAAGTTGTGCGAGAAGTTCAAGAAATCCTCGCCTGAAAAGGAAATGGAAAACTCTCCTCAGAGCGATGCAGTTTCCTCGCCTTGGCAGCTGAGTTAGGGACCTTAGAACTGGAAGAAAAAGAATTGCGGCGTCAGGAGGAAGAGTCAAAATTGTGGAAACGGATAGTGGATAAGCGCAAACTCATCAAAAAGCTCCGAAAATCTGGCTCAGGAGATGCTGCTGGTGAGGACAACACCAGCCGCTTAACAACCAAGGATCTACCGAAGGTGGATTTCAGCGATGCTGAGGGCAGAACTCCTCTTGATGAATTTTTGGCTGGTTGGGAAGATCAGCCCCAACTCTGACCCACGGACACAATTTGGCAGCATGCTGGAGCATGTGAGGGCCGCCGCTTGCAGTCATCTCACCAGCCCACAATTACAGAAATGTTCCTCACACCCATGAAGACAGCGAAGGGTGAGAAACCATTGCTAATAATAGACTTTGTAAATAACATTGTCCCTCAATAAGGGGAAGAGACCTTGGGCAACCAAGGAAGTGGTAAAATTGTGGTGACTTATGGGCCAAAAAAGCCAAAATTAGAGTCTATTTCAATCCCCAAGTGGGTGGTAGCGAACACCCGTAATTTTTATACTTTCCTCTCAGAGGACAAATTATCTACTCAATCGGCTATTCAAGATTATCTAGCCTACACGGTCAAAACAATGGAGTTGATAGCTAGGTTTGATTGGAAGTCCATTTTTATGTACAATAATGAGTTTAAGAAATTGCAGGCTATCTATAAATTTTCATGGAGTCTTGACTCCACACATTTGCATATGGTTTTACTTCAGCCCAAATATAAACCTAACCCAACCACAGTCACTACTAAACCATCTGCTTCTACTACCAACCAGCAGACCGCATTTGCCCGCTTTATGCCAGATGGTAGGGTTATATGCCGCAATTTCCATGGGCTCAAGGGTTGTGCACTCCTGAATTGTAATTTCCCTTGCGAAATAACTTTTGGAATTCCTAGGATAATCCTAGGAATTCCTAGGAATCATAGGTGTGAATTTTCACGGTAAATTCGGACTTGGAATTCCTAGGAATTCCCTAGGAATTCCCAGTTTAAAAAGTTCTGGTTCTAAATTCCTAGAAATTCCCGGAAATTCCAAATGGAAATGAAACTAGAATTCCAACCTACAAGATTTTAAAGCACAAAAAATTCTTAGAAATTCCCAGAAATTCCTAGTAGTTCCTAGGAATTCTTAGGAATTCCTAGGAATTCTAGGAGTTTACAGGTTTAACATCATGTCATCAATCAACATCCAATGCCAGGATAGTAATGCAAATTTAATGATTAATTACCAACTGGAGAAAGCATGGAAATTGCATTTAAACAAGTTTATGATAATAATGTTCAAAATCACATCTTATGGTACATGTTTTGTTTTTTAAAAAATTGAATAAAACAATTAAAGTCCTGAGATATAAATTGTTCTTGAGTCATTATTGAAAAATTGTGGGACACATTTGTAACTGGAATAATACACCAAAAGAGTCTTGATTGAATTAATTTTACAGCGGGAATATATATGTAAAAAAAGAAAAAGTCAGGCCAACTTGCTTCCAGCAAGCTTATCTGCTAAGCCCTTATCAAGCCGCCCTTTTAATTCAGGTCTCCAACTGAGAACAAAATAATGAACTGGAAACTAAAATACTTGTAGTACATGACTACAGTAGAACCCCGGCGGTGAACTCGAACTCTAAAGGGAAACGAAAAATAGTTCGATTTTAAGTGGGGAATTCGAGTTATCGGGGCAAATTTCAGTGAAATCTTGATCAAGAGAAAACAAATTTAGTTCGACTTAGCGGGGAATTCGAGTTATCCGAGTTCGAGTTATCGAGGTTCTACTGTATTAAATCCTCCAGAATCTGATCGAGTATTAGCTTATTCACGTAGAATTCCATCAACCATTTGCAACAACGACTACAGTTATGTCTCCAGTAAACAAAAAGGAACCAATAAATGGTTTTCCATGCCATCTTGGAGTTTCGTGTTCATATATCGGAACGATCTATAATTTCACTTTGATCTCCAGCTTCATTATTGAGTACGTGGTTACCATCAGAAGACACATTACGAAGCAGGAACGTACCTTTACCTTTCACAATCCACCTGACTTATCGTTCTCGGACATGACTGGAAGCACGTTTCATGTGTCAACAACAAAATAAATGAACAATCCGCGTTTAAAATAACGTCAATTTCGGATGCAAAATACTTGTGCTCTTGCTACTGAAAATCCGCGTGAATTTGAACTCACCAAACGGAACTTCATTTCACACTTTTCCATTGGTTCAAAAGGCGCACGTGATGACGCAATTCACTTAGTGGGGAGACTGGTAATCAGTATAGCTCAAACATGGCTTGTTGTTATAGGAAATTAAAGAAATGATTATTAAAATTTTTTTACGCTTTTTATTACCTGTGAACACTTATCGTTTTTCCTAAAAATTAAGCCAGTGTTTCCAAGTTAACAATGACTTGGAATTATTGAGAATTCCTAGGAATTCCCACAAATTCTCATTGGTGTTTTAGCAATTCCCAATAATTCCCATAAGTTCCAAAGACAGTTTCCTTCAAACTTGGAATTATTGGGAATTCCTAGGAATTCCCAAAAATTCTCACTGGTGTTTTAACCCATTCCCACGTATTCCCAAATATTCCAAGGTTTTTTATCTTTGCTCATTTGCATGTCTTGGAATAAATTGGAATTCCTAGGAATTCCCAGAACTCTGGGAATTCATTTCGCAAGGGTTTGCCAATGTTTGTAATCGTAAGGTTACCGGGAAGGCTTGTGCAATGTCTCACCCTGGGTTCTTTCACAAAGTTGTCGAGCCTCCACGCGCGAAAACACTGCAACGACTACCCCCACGTAAGTTAACTTTTTATTGTAAGAACTTACTGTATCATATATATTTTCAATTTACCATTTCAACACAGACCTTTTACTGCACTTAATTTAATCCACTGTGTTGGAACAGCCCTTGGCTGACATTTCTGCTGGGAAAACTGCTATTATCCCTAGGTCTTGCTTGTGTGTCTGTTTTGTTAAGTATATCGATTAGAACTGCTAAAGGTTTGAACCCAGGAGTCATTTCAAAAGTAGGTTGAGTTTGATCGTTTGGGTGAACGTAGTCCTGAATAGGACTGTTGTTGTTGACAGTGACTGATGTTTCGACAACCTGTGCAGTAGTCATCTTCACTGTCAAAGTGAGTTGCATTGAGTCAGTTGATGGTATTATACTCTGGTTATCTGATTATATAGATTAGGTTTTCTCAGGTATCAGTACTAGTGTAGACTTCGATCCGTCAACTTTAACTCGGCATTGCACCATAGGTTCTCTCTACATTAGTCTTCATCTACTCAAGCAAGTCAACTTTTCTGTGTGTGCAAACCAAAGTTAGTACTCTAATCTATTGCATTAAGTTTTAAGTTTTTCTTTTTAATTGTTTTTGGTTACGTTTAGTTTGGCAGCTGTTGTTATTGCTCCTGTATTGTTACCGAGTCGGCTATTTTCGGAATATTGTTACATTTTGGAGCTACTAGGTTAGGCTTATATTGTTAATAACGTTTATTAACTTTTTTCTGCTGCCTTAGTATAGTCATCGTATAACTTGATCATCTTTTTAGGCTTTCGTTTGATATCCAAGTTGCTAACATTATTGTGAGTGTTAGCTGTAACATTCTCAAATACATCAGTTTATTCTAGATTATTAGTTACATTAGTTTTCTCCTTTTTACTGTTGTATTTCAGTTCGAACCGACATACCATGACATAACGGCTTTACAGCACGTGGTTAACAAACATCCTTTCATCTTGGCAGGCAATCAGCTTCCATTAAACTTACTAAGCATTTAACTTTATCACTTAAACTTGCTTATAGTAGTCAGAACTTTTCATCGCGTGTGCCTTTTAACCACCACTCTACTACCCTTGTTATTTACTTGGATTTTATTATCCTTACCTTGTACGTGATATGCTTGTCCCCAGGATAGTTTCTTAAGTTTCTTAGTTCCTTAAATAAACAAATTTTCTTTTATTTCACATGCCTAAGGGGAACACTTGCCAGAGCCGCTGATCATGGATATTTCCCCTGTACTTGAGGGTGCTTCCCATTATGCCAAAATGGTCCACCTCCAGAGGTGGTCCTCTTTGACCTGTTGGTCCGGTCCGACCAAAAATTGCCGTTCCATTTTCAGAAATTTTGCTTCCAGTCCCACTCCAGCTCGTCAACACAGTCAAAATGACGGATGGTTCAGATCTAAGTGTTTATGAGTGCAGTTTAAGCTTCAGAAGCCAGACATAACCTTTCTCCTTAAGCAGAGCTGCACACAAGGCTCAGTTATAGCAGTGAAACCCAATTTTTTTTTCTGCTTCTGGTTTTCATCAGCTTTTAAAGACAATACATTACTGGCTTCTCCGTATGCTGATGATGTTTTCGTGCTTTTTTTTTCTTAGCAGTATGTGACCCTAGCCCTTACAGCTTTTGACTGTCAGTGCGAAAAAATCCACAGCTCATTCCAACAACCTCCGCTAGCTTGACCAAAGCCCTGGAAAGATGGGAAGACAAACATGTCCAAGCTACCTGAAGTTCTTCGAGGAATTTGGGAAGTCTCACATTACCCAACAATCAATTCGGTTGAACTTTTGGTTCGGATGCATTCCATTTTCCCTTGGTTAGTACGAGTGGTCTCGGACCAGTCTGCCAGTATAATGGGAAGGACCCAAGTTTCAGTTCTTTGTGTAAATGTTAACTGTTGTTCAACATTTTTGTTCACTTGTAAGGGTAAGTGGTAGATTTCTCTCTTAAGAATGGATCAAAAGTTCACCCCACAACATGCGAGGTGGAAACGGTGGTACTATTTGCTTGCACTAGTTCAAGGCAAGGAAATGTACTAGCTGCAAGAAACCTGTGTGTCAGGTAATAAAAATACTTGTTATTGTGCCTCTACCACATCTGGACTCTCTAAATGGCGAAAAGTACTTGAGGGTGCACTGACAGTTGCGTGGATGCTGATCTGGATATTGATCTGGACATGTGTGGCAAAAAAGTGGTACAGACACAATCCATTTAGATCAAAGGTGTAAGCCTTGATGATAACCTTGATGCTAGAGGTTACATACGTGCAAGAAAGTAGGCAAGATGATCTGAATATTAAGAAGGCTTAAAAATCTTATCCCAGTCAATGCCAAGTTACTTTTGCACAAATTGGCTATCTGCCAAAGCTTACCATTGGCACCTAGTGTGGCATTTTCGCACAGCATCTGATAGCAGTAAATTGGAGTGTTTGCAAGAAAGAGCCTTACAATTAGCGTATAATACTAGAGCAGACAGTTATGACACAGCTGAAAAAAGGTAAGTCAATCACTTGGCAGAATAAAAGGTTGCAGGAGATACTCAATCAGGGCCCGGTTCCTTCAAAGATGATTAAGTTTAACCCAGAATTAAGCTCAATTTTAAGCATGGTTTTCTTCTCTTAAAACATGAAACTCGAACTTATAAAATACTGTTGAACCTTTTCTCCGAGATACAGTAATGATAACACAAAATGTTACTCTTAAGCAATACAGTCAGGAAGATAAAATACAAAAACGTAATGAAATTTTAATCCTAGATTTGTGCTAATCAGCATTTCAGGAACTGGGCCTGGTGATTGAAGTCAAAAACAAATTAGTGGTGAACTATATCGTGGATATTAATGAGGACAATACTAATAGCAAGAGATATAACCTACGAAATGCAGATTTTGTTTTTCCTTGTTTTAAAACTGTTGCTCATGGAAGACATTCTCTAAAGTTTCTCGGACCACAGTTGTGGTCAAAATTAAGCAAAAGGAGGAGAGAAATGTTGGAACTTTGGCAGCTTTTAGGACAATGTTACGCAACAAGGATGTAACATCGACTGCTGAAGAATGTGAGAGCGAATGCCGCGTATGCTTAAGTTAACTGGACATGTGTAGCAACCTATGCAATTAATTTATTTTAGCATGTTTGGCAGATGTACATGTTTAGGTTCCGAGCTCATATATGCATTTAGCTTTAAAGAGTAAATGTAGTAGGTAGTTTTAAAGTATAAAAGTGTACTCAGTTGGAATAGTGTAAATTTCAGGCTTTTATATACCGTACTGTTTTATAGTAGTTAAACTTAATCAGTTTAAAATGTGTCCCCAGTTAGTACTAAGAGGTGCTAGAATGCTTACACACTTTAATAAGGGCGATGTATGTATGTATGAAGATCCATGTAAACATGCCAACCAACATAAGCCCATTGGGTTACATGATTTGTAAGAACCCAAAGCTTGCAGATTTGGGCTTCCAGAACTATGAGACTGCTGATTTGTGTTATACTCTGACATTCTTTTTTATAGTTCCTAGAAGCTTTATCCATACACAATGAAAAGTGTGGATGTTTTCCCTCAGATGCTTAGACTTGCCTTTCCAGTGGTTGTCTGAGGGTGGCACTTAAGTTGATCAAATAACATTACTCACTTCTGGGCTTATAACCTGAACACTGCTAGAGCCAGAGGGTGGAAGTGCCAAGATCAAATAATTACCGCCTCTAGGTGGTACGCTTTCACTGAGACATCTATATGTTACAGGAAGTTTATTATTGGTATGTAAAAGAAGATTAGAGGAGGATGACTCACTGCTAGACAAATCCTACCGCCTTTTCTTGAAAAAAAAAAATTAACAAAAAGCACCTGGCAGAGGCTAGCCCTGTTTCAGAGCAGACAGATTGTCAAACTTACAATCACCAGCCAACATAGCTGACCAATCAGGTTTTGAGGCTAGTGTTGTCAGAAGATAGACTGTCCTTTACAACCACCAACTTCGCAGTAAAACAGAGGGCATACAGTTTTCATTGAAAAGAAGATAATACTACAAAAACAATAGTCTGTGAATTGGCGCTAATGAAAAAACCCAGTTAAGTTTGCAGTAACTACCGCTTGATTCGTTTTGTGCTATTTCTGGAGTCTTCTGGATTGCATTGTGGTAGGCTTGTTTTAATGTTGGTGTTTTTCTTTTTAGTGCAGCAGTTGCGAGTAAAAATTATGCCTTTCATGATAAAACAATGAAACTTGGCACACTTGCAATACATATCTTTTAAAACATATTTGGAAAAAGAGCGTAGTTACTAAAACATGGAACGACCTAAAACCACCTAAAACCATCTACAACCACCTAAAACCACCTACAACCACCTACAACCATCTACAACCACCTCAAAAACATCTACAACCACTCGCAAACAATCTAAAACCATCTAAAACAAGGTATAAATGTCTGAAATAAGGCGAGACGACAACATGTCATGAACATGAAATACGAGAATCAAACAAAACATCCACTTCCCCCTAAAATCTTACTCTCCCTGGTCGCTTGTATCATCAACCATCGGCTTAAGTCACGAAATGAAATGCGAGATCATGCTAAGTATATTATAAGACTTAAAGAACTTTACAAAATGAACTATCAAGTCACCAAAAATAGTAACATAAAATAACAAACTCGTAGTCGAAAGACTGACTTGATTTGGCTTTTTCTACCCTGGGTACCAGTGAGACGTTTTGGTTCACATTTCTTTTGTTAACGCCATGGCACAAGGTAGGGTTTCTCTCTCTCTCGGAGTCTGCTTCACTGCTGTTTTGTTCTGAGGTGGCGGATTACATTCCTAAGAACAAGTTAATTTTTTTAGCATCTCATCCGCCAAACATGTTTGTACATTCCAGGTGACTCCTTTAGATGCACGACACAGGAGATGGAGACTAGTAGGTATAATCATTGTTAAAAATGTTATTTAAAAATATATATAATGCAATGGATTCAGAAGAAAACAAGTTAAGACGAGCCGAAATTAATAAAAATGAGTTGAAAAAATTTAATAGTGAATGATTGTATTTAAAGTAATTTACCTGGATTTTTATATACCTTTATTATGTTTTGGAACCCAACTTTCACCCCGGCCCTCTTCTTGGGAGTGATGGGATATGCGTGCTTCTTATTTTCGCTTTGCTCGTTGTAAATACGTCCCCATTATACTATATGAGAGCCTGGCACAGGCTAGAGTAGCTGGAACTTTACGAGCTTAAACGGAACGAAAAATTTGGATCACATATTCGGGTCTTCCCTCCCCGCCAAGGGACGTTACTGGGAAGAACGTTTTGATTCATTTTGCTGAAAAGAATTATCAAATATCATATAATGTTTTCTAATTCTTGCAACTGTAAACAGGATAATAGCTGTATAAAATCAGGCTCTACAAGTGAGACACGTTCGCACTAGACTAAAGGATTCTGCGGGACTACATACATTTGTGTGAAACTATTTCAGACATTTATACCCTGTTTTAGATGGTTTAAGATTGTTTGCGAGTGGTTGTAGATGTTTTTGAGGTGGTTGTAGATGGTTGTTGAATTTTTTGAGGTGGTTGTAGGTGGTTTTAGGTGGTTGTAGATGGTTTTAGGTGGTTTTAGGTCGTTCCATGTTTTAGTAACCACGGGAAAAAGAGCCATTGCAGAATATTCACGTGTCGAACATGGCAGTTTTTTTTAAAAAAAGGGCACGTCTTTTTTACTTTGACTACCGATAAATCTATAACAGCTAATGAAATAGATAACACTTCATGGTCAGGGTGCTTTTTACACCCCATTATGTCTTATCCCAATATTACAATTGTCATGTAAACACTAAATGAGGTAAAAGGAAGGATAATACAGGATTTGGTCCTCTTGTGGTAAATTATGATACACATTACAAAGTAATTACGGAATCAAGATTTAAAATAAACATTTTCTTGCAAATATTAGATTGTAGAGTGTGGTAGGCACATATCAAATACGTATAGGGCGTGTTCCTTTGGAAGGATCTGGATCAGGATTACTGATCTGTCGCATTTCTTTCAAGCAAATCCATTTCCAGATCAGTGATCCATGGAATCAACTCTGGACAACGATTCACCAGATCATTGATCTGAGCGATCTGACAGTGGATCATTGGATTCATGATCCTGTGCATTCCTTGGGACGACAGATCCGAAAAAAATCACTGTGCACAGTGGTTTTCGCACGTATTCAAACGCATTCAGCACTCGCAGCATATTTAGGTGAGTACGTAGTCACAAAAAACATTGCAGTTTCGGTCTCTTTCCTGTCTGTATTGATTAAAATTTATCATAAGATTGATTTGATTAGGGGAGTACATATTTTCGAAATGTTTTATGGATATTTTTTCGGTTTTAACGGCGTATTTACCGGATACATCTAAACTGTTTGAAATGACAGGTGCCGTCATGATAGACTCTGTAAAGCTTTAACTTATGATTTAGCATTAATAACGCTGTTAGAACAGAGCTACAGTGAAAACATTGTTGATCAATCACACCCGGCTCTTCTGCTGTGCATTTAGCTTGTTTTTGCACTTTCTTTAATATGAGTTAAGCTTAATATTAATTCCTTCCATTGCTTGGCACAATTTATGCTAAATAGACTGGTAATGTATGCTTAACTGCGACAGTATGAAAGATGGACACGCACAGCAAGAACTCTCTATCTCATAAGACGTAAAGGTACACCTTAGTACCTTGATCAGAGCTTATATTTATTTCAGAGACTTTGAGACCTGGACATAAATAAATAAATAAATAAAGTGTCTTTATTGTTCTGAAGATAAAATTACGTATCTTATGTTACATTTAAATATAATAATGTTAATGGGCTAAAGTATGTCACTAAATAAGATTAGTATATACATAGAAACAAATACAAAAAAAAAACAGAATCGCGTGTTCAAAACTTATACCTTGATGATTTAACTGATAATTCATGGATATTCTTATGAACTTGAAGCTATTCTTTTCTACAGCCAGAAAGGGGTAAAAAATGTGAGTAGCGAGTAGTATGTATACAATTTTTGTTAACTCTGTCATGACTATCTTTTTCTTGTTATAAGGTACAAATAGATTGTAAAGTGACACATCAGTGGAATTTGCCTTACCAGCAAAGTGGCACCAGTGAACGCTCGAGTACACCCACTTACATGGCCTTTGGTCCTCCTACTGGTTCACAAATTTACCTGCAACATACCAACCCTCTACCCATGCCTTGTATGTCATCAGCTAATCGCAGTGGTAGTGAAGAGCGAGTTGAAGCAGGTAGAGAAGAGAAGCTGTGGAATAAAGACGAAGTTCTGTGTTTGATATTTTTGCAAAGAGGAAAGATGATTTTAAAAACCCAAGAATGAAAAACAAGGATATTTGGCATGATATTTTCCTTGAAATGCAGGCAGAAGGATATGTATCTTGTGAGACCAAGTTCAAAACTGTAAAAAGAGCATATACTGCATGCATCGACCACCACAGTAAAACAGGAAATGATGCAAAGAAGTGTGCATATTATGAAGAACTAAATGGTATATTCCATGGTGACGACAATATCAAACCACAAGCTGTGTTCAGTAGTAGAAAGGGGCTGGTGAAGAGAGGAAAAGAGGGGAGTTCAGAGAGCTCAACAGAGTGGGAAGATGCAGAGTGCACTGCAAGTGATGACCATGACGATGCCATTAAGAAGAAAAAACCAAGAAAGAAAGCCCCAAATCTTGTGTCACTTTGAAATACCATTCAAATCCAGGGGAAGAAAAGGAGACCTAATAGACAAACTTTTGTCTTTCATACAAGAGTGCACGTGCTTTTCTCCATCAGCTCAGGAGTGAACATTGGGATCCTTAATTTAGTGTGATTAACAGCTGGCAAAAACTTTTGGGATTTAACAGGAGACGTACTCTGGGGGAATGCGTGATGGGCCACAGTAATTTATAACTATTTTAATTCACGTATTTTACAACATATCCTCCTCTGCTGCTTCTTCCTCGTAAAAAAAAAACAGACTCTAAGGGATTCTGAGTCATATCGTTCGTGTTTTTCGGTGGTTTTCCCTTAAAAATGTGAAGTACAAGGTTTATATTTCCTGTCCATTTGTTGAAATCACGCATCTAAGGCTAATTTGCATACGGAGAAAGAAGTCACGTTCTGATCGTCGAAAAGAAAAAAAAAACAAGGAAAAGCAATTACCAAGTTTTCTCCACATGTTTTCAAAAGTCCAACTTTTAAAGGGTCTAATGACATTAAAGGGTCTAATGACATTTGGTGATAACTAAAAATGTTAAGGCTGGGGAAATTAGACAATCAGATGCGGACCTGCCTTACTATCAAAAAGGCGAATTTTGGATCATTAATGGCACTTTGTGCAGCACGCAAAGAAGAGTGCCCACAAATTTTGTTGCATTAAGAAGTAGACTGGTCTTAGTACTTCTGATTTATCCAGGCGGTGTGCGCACTGGGATCGCTAAGCATCATAAGCGGTATTCAAAATCTGATCATTTGTGTCTAGATGACGAGGAGTGAACATCTCACAGTAAGCGACTGTGGAGAGAAATATTCGTTAAATACGCTGTAGAAATCAGCGATTTACCTTTGTTTTCTTCCAGAGACGTCTGTAAAAACAAAGGCTATTGAGTTGTCGGGGAAAAACAGTGTCATTGCGTTAATAAGGGTATTTCGTTCGAAATCACTTGCATGCAGTTGGTAAATCAAAAAATTGCTGCTTTGTTCAATGCTTCAGTCATGAAAGTACTAAAGGTAAGACCCGTGGTTTGCCGGAGAAACGATTTCATCGTCAGATTAGTGCAACTAGAACTATGAGGTACTACGACAATTTCTTCATTATTAGCAACATGAATTTATGCTTAAGTTGGCTTGAAAATCTTGTAAGATTGTGTATGCTTCCTTCTGTGACAAGATAGCCCTAAAACAGTTGCCAGGTATTATAAGAGAACTTAAGTGGGTCAGCTTTACCGGGATTTAGGTCTCTGTTGGCAACCTGTTTGCATTTGTCATTGTTTTACCACACATGAAGTAAATGAAAAGTAATTAAAGATATCAATACATATACAGTGAGTTGTGTCTCATTTATAGATATAAATAATTTTGAGCACTACTTTCTTCAGGGATCTTTAGTCTTTAATAAAAAGCTAATGAAGAAACTAGTATCCTTGCTTTCTATATTGGTATGAGTCACAGAATGTAAAGTTTGAAATTGAAAATGGCATTCAGCATTTGTGATTACTAATCCTCTTACAGTCAAGCAGATTAAGTTACAAGAATTGAGCCTAGGAGACATTCATAGTTTTTACCTATATTTTTTTATATGAATGATTGTATCAGTATGTACAAACATATGTCGTCGCATATTTTTGTATGATAAGAATAATTTTTTTTAATTCAAAAGGTGAAAATGTTATCTGTGTTTACAAATCTACTGTAATCAGGGGCAACATGTAGGGAGACCCCTTTCCTTTCTCGTGACCCCCTCCCTCAAACTACTTTTCTTTAATTCCAATGTTGTGTCATAGGTGTTATTTACTTCAGTCTTTTGGGTTAGCAGTTATTACCGTGGTGGATCCTAGTAGCCACCCTTTTTTCCCACTTTGGATATCTTGTAGTTAATTTTTTATCTCAGGTAAATTTTATTTTTCTTTTGTTTGAACTCCATTTGCACACATTAAAATACTCAAAACGAAAGAAAAATAAAAATTACCCGAGATAAAAAATTAACAACAACAGATATTCCCTTTCCTGTCAACTATTTTCCCCTTACTCTTGGTTGCCCAATTATAACTTAGTAAATCTATGAGATAAACTGTATTAACTGAAGCCACCAAAATATGCAAATCCCTTGATATAACTATGTTATTGGGGTAAATAGGTTGACTGACCTCAGTGTATAAGCAGTTTGTTGCCTAGCTGTTCCAAATTCCTCTAAACTACAATAATCCTAACATCCACCCACAAACACACACACACACGTCTTGAACAGAGATAGTTATTAATTTGGCACTCAAGTGTAATAAGACCAATGAGAATATTCTGTTGACTAGAATCAAAGTGACAGCTTGGTGGCTTCTACATGACACCACTCATGCATTTCTCTCACCACTTTTTTTCATAAAGGGTAGCTGTTTTCAAAATGTACAGGGTTTATCTGTATTTAAAGTTAATTTCTTATCTTTGACGAAAAAATATTCAGGTGCTTTCATTATACTCTCAGAGGCTTCACATGCATCACATTATCATTTTATTTGGTCTAATTTGTTTTCAATCAGACTTCAATAGGCCATTTTTCATTCATATATTTTTTCATAAATCTGACATTTGTTATGTGCAATCTGTAATGTTTACGCCACGTGTGGCATGATGCGCGAAGCATGCCGGGGTTGTAGAGAATATGGTGAGTTGTTGAACATGTGCTCGACTGTCGTGTCTTGCTAATTCACTTTGTGTATGATAACAAACAATTACGTTGGCCACGAGTAAGGGACGTCGTTGCAAGTAACTCCAACAGTCTTTGTGACAGATTTGCCGATTTTATGATCGCCTCCGCTCTTCCAAACTTCGATCCTTTTGATATCCATGCTGATGGTGCAAATGCTGGCAAAGGTGGATCACACGTCCTGAAAATCTGTTCGTTGCTGCTGCCATCACTGATAAGAAAAGACAGTGAGCTTTTCTTCTTTACTACACCGGAGAAGAGGTGTGCGAGATTTTTGAAACTTTAGTGGATACAGGTGATGGGTTTGCAATGGCCAAAGACAAGCTCACAGAATATTTCGATCCGAAGAAGAATGTTAAGTATGAAATTTACACGTTTTGGCAAGCCTGAAAGAACACAGGCGAGTCCATGAATGCATTTCACTCTCGTTTGCGTCAATTATCTGCTACTTGTGAGTTTGGGGACGTCGACAAGGAAATTAAATCGCAGATTTTTTTATCCTGTTCATCACAGCGTCTTCAATGCAAGGCTTTAAGAGATGCGACCATGACACTTGAGACCTTATTGAATGAGGCACGAGCTCTGGAAATCTCAGAAACGCAAGCAAAGGATATCGAATCGTCAGGAAATGCGGCTAATGCTGTGCTTCCTACTCCATCACCACCGAAGAAAAATTGTTTCAATTGTGGTGAAATTTGGTCACAAGACTCAAAGACGGGTTGTGCTGTGTGAAATCACAAGTGCAATGGCTGTCATAAATATGGTCACTATGCGAAATGCTGCACACAAAAGTCGCATGAGGCCCAAAATTCCCAAAAAGGAAAGCATCCCCGTGGACATGGTAATCCCAAGGAAAAGAAAAAACAACATTTTAACAGATTGAAAGCAGAATGTGAGGAACGTGAGACCTT
Source organism: Porites cylindrica (assembly GCA_964035525.1). Taxonomy (NCBI): domain Eukaryota; kingdom Metazoa; phylum Cnidaria; class Anthozoa; order Scleractinia; family Poritidae; genus Porites; species Porites cylindrica. The sequence goes on along the minus strand of OZ037776.1, from coordinate 18,007,819 downwards.
GTCAAGCTCTGATGACGAGTATACATTCAAGTTAGAAGTCCCCGCCTCGAAGGTCAGTGCTCCTTTTGTCTCTTTGAAAGTGAACAGTGTTGTGTGCAAGTTCTTGGTAGACTCTGGGGCGAGTGTGAACATTGTTAGTTCCAATGCAGTTAAAGTTTTTGGTGTCGACCTGCAACCCTGCGGTACAAGGGTCTATGCCTTCAATTTATCTACCCTGCTTCCAGTGATAGGCAAGTTCTCAGCCCTCATTGAATCAAAGTGTAGTGCAGTCGACGCTGAATTTGTTGTGGTGGAGAGTAAAACTTCAGATTGCAAATGCTGTATCGGTGGAGAAAAACGTATTCCAGCGGTACCCTACTCTGTTGACTGGTCTTGGAGAAATGAAGAATGTTGAAGTTAAGCTGCATATTGATGGAAATGTGAGTCCTGTTCATCAAACACACCGAAGAATTCCTTTTCACCAACGCAAAAGCCTAGAGACTTGTCTTAGTCCCAGAGCCAAAGCAACCTGGTGGTGTTCGTTTGTGCGTAGATATGCGTGAGACAAACAAAGCTATCTCGAGAGAGCGACAGCTGCTGCCTACCCTTCATGAAGTGATACATGATCTGAATGGCGCTACTGTGTTTAGCAAATTGGATCTAAATCATGGCTATCATCAGTTACTGTTGCACCCTGACTCAAGGCACATTACCTGATTCTCTACTCATACTGGCTTATTCAGGTACAAGCGTCTCAGTTTTGGCATTAACGCTGCTGCTGAAAAGTTTCAGACTGTGATTGTCTCTGCCATAAGTGACATTCCAAATGTTAAGAACATAAGTGATGATGCCATAATCTGTGGAGTAAATGCTCAGGAACATGATCAGGCTCCAATGCTGACTCGTTTCCAAGAGCTGAACTTCACTCTTCGCAAAGACAAATGCCAGTTCTACATGCCTCGAACTGAGTTCTTTGGAATGGTCTTCAGTGCACAAGGAATGTCCCCTGACCCTGCTAAGGTCAAAGCAATTAAACAAGCTGCCCCGCCAAACTCTGTAAGTGATGTCAGAAGCCTGCTTGGCATGACAAACTATGTATCGCGTTTTATCTGTAATTACGCAGACATTGTTGCTCCCTTGTGTGACCTCACCTACAAAGGTGTCGAATTCAAGTGGCAAGAGGTCCACCAAAAGGCGCTACACCAGCTGAAGTGCAGTCTCACCTGTGATGCAGTCATGGCTTACTTTGATCCTCACAATAAAACTGCTCTGTTTGTAGATGCCAGTCCAGTTGGGTTAGGTGCTATGCAGACACAAAGTGGCAAAGTGATCTCCTATGCCAGTAAAGCACTCTCCAGTGTAGAATGGTGCTACTCCCAGATTTAACGAGAAGCATCGGCCATCACTTGGGGTTATCATCACTTCCGCATGTACTTGCTAGGACGCCACTTTAAAGTGATAACAGACCACCAGCCCCTGTTGCATATCTTCAACAGTTCTACTTCCCAAGCTTCAGCAAGGATTGACAACTGGCGTCTGAAGTTGCAGTCATTTGATTTCGAAGTTCTGTACTCAAGAGGGGATTTAAATCCAGCTGATTACATATCAAGACACCTTCAAGCTGCCACGCAGTGTGACTTGATTGCTGAGTCTGCAGAGCAGTATGTTAACTTTGTCATGACACAAGCCACACTCAAGGCACTAAGCAAAGATGATATCATCAAGGCTACAGCACAAGATGCAACTCACAGAAAGTGATGCGTCCTATCTCAAATGGCCAGTGGAACAACCTGAAGCCAGTGAATGGAGTTGATCCAAGTACCCTTAAGATTTTTGCAAATGTTCGGAATGAACTTTCCTCAGTGGATAGTAACATTGTCCTTCGTGGAAATTGAATTGTAATTCCTGGTGCTCTTCAGAAGTGTGTCATTGAACTGGCTCATGAGGTTCATCAAGGCTTTGTCAAGACCCGCAGTTTGCTGAGATCCAAAGTCTGGTTTCCAAAAATGGATGCTCCTGTTGACCAAGTTGTAAAGAAGTGCTTTCTGTGTCGGACTGCTACACCAAAACCCTCTCGGGAACAGTTGAAAATGACCCCTCTGCCTGATGGTCCTTGGCAACAAGTGAGCATTGACTTTTGTGAAGTAGCAGGGCATTATGTTCTCGTAGTGATCGATGATTACTCAAGATTTCCAGAAGTTGAGATTGTGCATTTGACTTCTGCGAAAGCGGTCCGTCCTAAGTTACATTGCGTATTTGCCGCTTATGGTGTGCCTCAAGTTGTCAAGTCTGATAACGGTCCTCCTTTTAATGGTCACCAGTTTGCCCAGTTTGCAGATTATCTTGGTTTGAAGCGCCGTAGAGTTACTCCTCTGTGGCCAGGAGCAAATGGCGAAGTGGAGCGCTTCATGAAAACATTTGGCCAGGTGCTCCATACAACTTCTAACCTGAAGCAACAGATGTACCAGTTCCTGTGAAACTATCGCGCAACTCCTCATTGTACTACTGGTGTCGCTCCTGCCACTGCCCTCTTTGGAAGACCAATCAGGATCAAGTTGCCCTGCCCTGTTGCTGTTGCATGTGAGTCAAACTTGAAACCAGCACTAATGCGTGAGCATGATGCCCACCAGAAACTCAAGATGAAGACTCTCGCTGAGAGCAGGAGACGTATTAAGAATTCTGACATACAGGTTGGAGATACTGTGTTGGTAAAGCAACCAAAGACGGGGAAGTTCTCAACACCATACTATCCAGTACCACTAGAAGTCACAAGCAAGAACCACAGTATGCTGACGGCTGAAGAAGCCGACCGGAGTGTGACTCGCAATTCTTCCCATTTTAAGAAGCTTCACCAAGACCATGCAGATCTAGTATAAGTTGACATCAACTCAAGTGCAGTCCTAGTATCAGTTGACACAAACTCAAGTGCAGACCCAGTACCAGTTGACACCAGCTCAAGTGCAAGTGCCCAAGCTGAACTCCCACCAAGGAGGTCTGCTCGTGTGTCCAAACCTCCCAGGAGGCTGATTCAAGGAATGTGACTATGGACATTTTTTTGTTGTTGTTGTCGAACTCATGTTATAGTGTTTTGATTATGAACATTCGAGAACATCTAAGATTACGTTTAAGTGACGTTCAGAGAACTTAACACTAGGTCAGGACATTTTCCAGAATAGCAGTCTTATAGGATCTACTAGTATTCATTTTGCTCCATGCTTTTTTTTAGTAAGGTTAGATTATTAGTTTCTTTTTGTTTGTTCACGTTATGTTTCAAACTAGAGGTAAGAGGAAATGAAATGTTTACGTCACATGTGGCATGATGTGCAAAGCATGCTGGAGTTGTAGAGAATATAGTGAGTTGTTGAACATGTGCTCGACTGTCGTGTCTTGCTCATTCACTTTGTGTAGAATAACAACCCATTACACAATCGTCCACAGGCTTCATGCTCTTGTACATAACCATTGAACTATTTTGTAATTAACTTGTGGTTACAAGAGTGACAGTTCCATTGACATGTCACGTCTGTGCGAGGCCACATTTTGTTACGAAACATGTCGGTTTTCGTTGGAAAAACTACAAAACGTGGGGAGCGTTTATACCTTGGCGCAGAACCATCTTTGTAAAAACACTCAAGACTAGCTTCTGTCGTCAATGAGCACTATGATAGAAATTATAGCTCTCCAAACAATGGGTTCAAATTTCATGCTTGTAGAGGAGGAATCTTTGTGCTCCGTGTTTTAGATTGTAATGAGGAATGATGATTTTTTCTTCAGAGAAAAAACCTAAATAAGTATAAGTTTAAGAAATTGTGGATAGCTTTCTCAGAAAAGAACTGTTTATCGAAATATAAAGCATATAACCTGGGAAATTTCTCGACCTTCGCCGCCACCTTGAAAATTCTACATCCACAATGCATCGCAATCTCAGTGTGCACACTGCCTGGATTTATCAAAGACTTGAGTCTGGGTCAGGTGCCACTTTTGCGAAATTACCGTTCAGCCCTCGTTATACAAATTACTTTCCTCCTGAGCAAATTAAAGGTCATTTTAAAAAAATCATATCTTAGCCACCTTTCTACTGACTGCAACCATTAAACTTTGACACTATCAATCAGAGTTAAAACTTTTTTGTGCAAAATAATCAGCTAATTCAGCGTTGAAAGATAGGTTTGACAGAGCCCTAAAGTTTCAGCTACATCACACCACTTCCGACGGCAAACTGTCCCATTGTAGGTGATGTAGAAAATCTTCCTGTAATATGGAGAAAAAAATGAGTTGGTCCAAATAAATGTGATATCTCCTCACGGGATAGGATAGTTACCTTGCATGGGAAAAATCAGGGCAATCCGTGATAGACTGAAATTTGCCTTATCGGTTCTTACGTGGACAGCCTCTTAAGTGGTTGTTGTTACCAATGTTCGCGGGTCCTGATTTAGAAGTGGATTTTGATCTTACTTGTCTTGTTATCCTTGATCTCGAGGGGTCTTATCCGAACTTAAAGGCAAGCTATCTTAAAAGTAATTATTGAAACCCTAATCACGCGGTACTGAAATGTCCCCTCATAGTTTTATCCATGCCATGTATGACCTCCTTGCCCATTTAGCATACAGTGTCAATGTAGATTTATCATTATTCCATTCCTCTTACTGTCAGCATCTCTACATGGTGGGGCACCACCATCTTCATCAGTTCCATCATCATCACTACCATCATCCATTAAGTCATCAACGTTGCCATCATCAGCAATTATGCAAATGTTATGTAACACACATGTAGCTGCAATTTTCACTTGTGCATCCTAAATCTTGCCCACCTCCATTAGTGTCTTTGTCTTCCTAAATCTACCCTTATAGAGACTGAGGGATCTTTTTACAATCATTCTTGTCAAGCTGTGAACAAAATTATATCATCTTTGTCTCATGGTGAGACGCCCATTTTCTCGAAAAGGGGTAAGCACCCACCCCTTTAAAGGGTATGCAAAGTCACCAATCAGATGGGTATTTCTTGGAAATATGACATCTGGATTTGCTTCAGCATCTTCGAAAAAGGGTGAATTTCTGAAGACCCTGGCATCATGTGCAGAAGCAGGATAACAACAAAACACATCAGTGAATAGCATGTTCGCATCGCAAATTACCCGTAACTTCGGCGAGTGAAACCCCTTATGATTTATGTACTGTTTTTGGTTTTTCCGCGGTCCTTTGACTAGAATATGACATCTATCGATAGCACCTAAAACACCAGGGAATCCCCATTTCTTCTCAAATCGTTGTTCCACTTCTCTTGCTCATTGACCTGAAGGAAACTTGATAAACTGACCAGACAGATTGTTGGCAATCGCTCCACATACTCTGCGATAAACATGAAATGCACCTTATTTTGTAATGTTAAATCTGTCTGCTACTGACCTCAGGCATTCAGGGTTCCCAAGTATCCATAATGTAATTAAAACTTGCTTCCGTAAGTCAATGATAGGTCTTCTACCATTCTTTTGTTCCTAGGGAAGATCTGGGCGAGCAGCTAGCAAGCCTTCCAAAAAAGTGACTGTAGTGCGAAACATCTGAAAGGGACTTTGAAAATCTGACAAACTATAGAGCTGTACAATTTGTTCAAAGTAACTGTCATGCGGATATGGTTTTCTCTTTCCTTGCAGGTAATTAGCAGAAACAAAAGAAATTCCTTGTCTCCATCACAACTGCTTGCTTCTAGTAGCATTGCATCATCAGTGAGTTCCTCTACTAATGAGAGAATAACAGCATTATTTACGGCAGCCATGTTGTTTATGTTTTCAAGTTTTGCGCCTTTTGCAGTTATCTGCTGACGAGCGCTTGTATTTTGTGCCTGCTATCATGGTAACTGATCAAACGAGCCAAAATCTCGTTCCTTTCATGCACTGTGAAATGAGTGATCTATGATCAGTAATCCTGATCCGGATCCACCCAAAGGAACGCACCTATAGGAAACTGGATTCCTGCTATCAAACACCACCTCAGAAATGGTAAAATAATGACTTTCCTTCTAACTAGATAAAGAGGATTTTGAGCACAAGAGAAACACATGGGGAGAGCGAGGTGGGAACTGGAGGGAAACGTCTTCCAGAAGATTACTGTTTTCTCCATCCAGCCCCTTAATTACATAAAATAATTCCAGTCATCAGAAACTTTCTGGCTGTCAAAATGGTCCAATCAGAGGAAACTCATTTTGCAGAAGAAAGCCTCTCTTATCCGCAGGAAATTTGCATGGTGATGGGTCTCGAAGATGGAAAAGGTGAAAAGAGGTCGCCCCAAAATGATGGATAAGGACAATGCTGTGTGCTGGATCTGCCAAGGCATTCTAAAGCAACATACCGCAATTTTGAAAGTGTTAAGGCTTGCATCAATTTGTTTAAATCATCAAGTAGAAAGAATGCGTTTGGTATTGGATGGTGCAAAGCCTTGAATAATATTGGAATAATAATTGAGTATTCTCCAAGTGAATTACAATTACTGTTTTATCTGCAGCACGTAGTAGCCCCCCAAATCGCAAAACCCTGAGAACTCGATCGTCAGGGAAAGAGAAGAATCCAGTCAGTGACAAATCTCTGAAGTTTGAAAACCGCCAAAGGAAGATTTGTTAACAGGTGTTCATGTCAATGCATTGTGGAAATGTAACGTGGACGATTTAGATATATTGCAAGGAGCTGCTGTGAAAATAATTACTTCATACCCTGGTGAAGAAGTTAAATCAATTAACAAACTCAATGTGGAGAGCCAAAGTGTTGTTGGCAGTGTTTTCGAACAAGACGCTTTACAAGGAAGTGGGTGGAAACGTACTGTCTGTCAGGTTTCAAATTTGTCTGGTACCAATTCAGAAGAGGCCACAGAGAGGGCTGCTAAAGCTGTAGTTCTAGCTTTCTCATCCTTGATTCCCTTCAGAATTTTAAAAATGTCTCCTGCCAGCTACAGTGTTAACGCTAGCAAAGCAACAATCCAAAGTTACGAGTCGTACGGTGCTCAAAATTACGTGTGAACAATGGAGCTCTTAGAGGTTCCATAAAAGTCTTGGCGAGAAAACCATTGCTGCTGAGTTATTTCACGAAACAGCCAAGTGACTGGGAAATGAAAAGCTTCTGTTATTCAAGTAAGTTTTTGTTTATATAATTATCACAAAGTGTACGGTATCATGTAACTCTAAATCCTAATATTGCGGTAGAGATGGCTCAAATGCTAAAAGACTACCAATCAAACTATGTCCCAGGCTTTGTGTCAGAGAACAAGAAGGAGGTTGTTGTGAATGTGCCTGTACCTGGTGATCGTTACTCCAAGAGAGACTAAGGAATGTTGAATGGACATTTAGAGACGAGCATAGCAGCTATAAAAGATTAGCAGGGTTTCCTCCAGAACATGCAGATTGGCATACCAAGGTTACTCCTTACAAGGTGATCCCTTCTCTTGCTAAGTTTTGATATTTGGATCTCTTAAAAAAAACTCTCACAAAAGGTAAAAACAAGCAGAGGAAAAATCCTCAATTCTTTTATTTGTACCAGTCATTATAAAAACAGCAGATGGTCAATAACAATAATGATGACAATATACGAATATTATATCTTTCTTTTCATACACTGAATTTTACGTGTTTGAGAAAGCAGAATCTGCAAGAGAAATCAAGGGCTAGTGTGAACCAACTGGCAAATTTAATGGTGCAGAGGGTGTCCAGACTCATCACTATGAGTATAAGGATTTTCACTTTCCAGAGATTGAAGCTAATATATGAGCATCATTTATGGAGATGTGTGGGATGTCCAAACTACATGGTAATAATATTTTCCTTTTTAAGTTTCTCCGCTTCTCAAAAACACGAATTCTAAAGTTTAAAAGACAACTGACATTTGTGTTCTTCACTACCGTCACTCATCTTAGGGAACAGAAGTTCACTTCAATGGGTACAAAAGGTTGTGGTATATGATTTGTGATTGGTGGATGTCGACCCATTTTGTGTGTTTCTGAGATTCAAGGTTCGCTTCTTGGGCTTGTAACTATAATTGACAGCAGCAAAAAATAAAATGGTAAAGGCAACTTTTGAATTTCAGAGTATGCATGTTTTTGAAAAGCGCAGTAAAACTTTCAAGAACTGTTGGTGCTAAGTATTAGCAACAGTTTAGATTAGACACAAGATACACATAGATCACTATGTAATATATAGATTTAGCCAGGGCTAAAAGCGAAGCTCCAATTAAGAAATTTATAATTTAAATCAAACAATAAGCTTTTAATCCACAAATCATTTAACTTAAGGGCACATTCATGTGACTTTCGAGGGAAAGGCTAAGTTATTTTAGAGTGAAACATCTTACATCGAATTGATAACCTTATATGTACATCCAAAAAATAGCAAACATCTTCGATCACATTCAAGATCACAGTAGATTAGGCCTTGAAAACAAATTCTTGGAAAACAAATCACGCCGAATTTTTTTGCGGTCGACAGGTTTACTTTACAAATTCTTGCCAACAAATCTGGGGGTGTTTAAACCAACCTTTTATAATTTTTATACATCACATTTGAGGTGAAACAGTACTATTCATCATACAGACCTCGGACATAATGCAGTATTTCACAATTTTTCAAGACAAATTGCACTCAGTCAATATTCAGGACGATCAATCGTAAAGCGAAACCGTTCAAAAATTTCCAAAATCATCCATATGGCCAGCCGCTTCTCGTTTCTATAGTGCGAGCTGTCAGTGTGGTCTAGTGTTTGAATGAACTTTAATAGAGTTAAGCTTCAACATAATAGCGAATTTATTATTATTATTTTGTTATTTAATGGTTTCAGTTATAACGAAGTGCAATCTTATAAAGCGTTTGATATGCGCGACATTTTTGAGTACTCCTGCAAGCGATGTTCATGAACGATGAAAACAAACGGCACAGACAAGAGATTAAAATTGCAAGAGAGACTACTAACAATCAAAACAAGAAATATAATTCGGTGAAACATTTACAGAGATAACAATTTTCATTCATGAAGACAAGTATTAAAGTGTCTCTAAAAATCCTCAGACTCGGCGTGAAGCTTTATAAGCCGGCTTCCCGGCGCGGGTGTTTACTGTTTTCCAAGGTGAACTCCTCCAAGCAAGAAAATCGCTCAAAGTTTTCTTTCTACAGCCAAATTTATAAATAAATATTCTTCAGAACGTTTTCTTGCTATCTGTGGTGAGCAAATATATCTGAAGGCTTTTTAAAGTTCTGTAAGCTTATATCAACCGTTCAAACCTGATACTAGGTCACATCATTGACTCAAACTATGGCTACAAACGTGCATAAACTTGCCGTATAAACTGTCAGTGTGAACTGTGAAAGACTTCATGAAATTAGATATAACAAAAACAAACATCAAATACAATAGTTACTCAGGCTTACCATTCGAGATTCAGTTCCTGAAAGCTATCAAGGAAGGCCACAGTTGCTTGAGACTTTTAAACCCTCTTATGCATTAATCAAGGTGAAAAACGAAAATGATGCCATCCGAAATCGAATTACCAAATTTTGACAAGTGATGCGTTTCTCAACCAAAAACCCAGTAAACAAACCAGCCATGAATAACAGAAGACTCTTGATAGCAGCTGTATTTCATTTTGTACATCCAGAAGAAAAAGACAGTTAAAAACATCACAAGTTGACAAAAAACTCTTCAGCTTCAGCTGTCAAAGTAAACAATTTTCAAGATGCTGCATAATTTTTTCGCATGAACTCACCTGTCAAATTTTGACCAATCAGAGTATAAAAATTGGACGTAGAGCGTGACCAACGCGTGACCATGGTAAGATAAGGTCTTCCCCGCCTGTACTTTTAAAAAAACTAGCTGAATTTTCACTTCCGAAGTCAGTTTGAAATCAAAATCCTAATAGTGCGGGGCCATAGTGACAAACACAACATATTTGATATGAATCCTTGGAAAAAATAAACTTGAGCCTCCGATCATTTCAAACTGGTAATTTGTAAGCGGATAACTTCAAAAAATACTCAACCTTGATGGGTCAACACTTGCGCCCACGCTATGGTCAGGTGATACTGGTCAGCGGATGCCCTGTTTTGACAGCTGCCAATTGATCACAACATTGATGTGCAATTAGTTTTCTCTTGGGCTCCCAAACTAGCTAAAAGTGTGAGAGCCAACATTGGTTGTCCTGTGGTGCGGACGGACGGTCGGTCAGCGGTCGGTGCACGGTCACGTGATTACCAAATTTTCTGGGATGGGTAGATTTACTGAGATGTGGAGCTCCAAAATAATCAAGTTTAAGACTTGGATATAAGGTCGTAGTCTAGCGTTTGTAGCTAATTTATGGAATTTACAACTAAAACAGGGCATAGATTCTTTTCCTATACAATTGTTAATATATGGAAGAATTTACCATCTGAAATTAAGCTTAGCCAATGTTGAAATAATTTTAAGCACAATTTCAGATAGTGTCTCTTAACAGAAATTTTGTGATAAGCTATGTTTTATTGTGACCCTCTTTCCAGACAGTTGGGTTACATCAGAAGTTATGTCACAGCTGTGCTACATGTACATCAATGCACTAGGGCAGAATGAGAACAGGGAATAAAATATAGGTGGTCAAGAAGGCCATGTGACTACTGCTGAAGAGCAAAATGCAAATGGTAGAATGGTGCTTCATTGGCCATATCCTTATTTGGATATTAATCTAGCCCCAAACATTTATTAATCATCGGTAACTCTTAATATTTCACATAAACAGTTCATACATAATGTTAGTGTTAAGACTAACACTATACACCCGGCCATATGTAGCAATATTTACGCCCTGTTGATTCATATTTGAATTGGAAGCTAGTTCCTTCTAAATTTAAACCTCGCCTCTAAAATTTATTTAAATTCAAAAGAAAGTCTGACTTAATCCTTTGGAAATCTCACTTAAACTTCTCACGGAAATCCATTTAACTACAGATTAAATTGTGGCTTAAACTTTGAGATTCTCCTTTAATTCATTCTATCCATTTAAATTTAAAGTTTGGAATTTCTACTTAAAATTTGCCAGACACATTGCCTGTCAAGGAACTTCATACTTTTGGTTAACCGAACCACACATCTCAAGGTAAAGCGAAATTGGATCAGACTATTTGGGTAATATAAATTCATTTCACGGTTGAATGAAAATTTGGAAGTCGATCTTCGCGGCTGGCTCTGCAATTGATAACTACAGTTTTCTTGCCGCATTTGGATTCAAACAGGCGTGATACGCTTTAAATTGGTTTTTCTAAGTGCTTTCTTTTAAGAAAATAGTGCTCCAATGGCTTATTTAACTTCTTTCAAGAGTAGCATGCCGCATCAACATTGGTGACCCTCGAGGCGAAAACAATGAGTCGGCGTAGTTTTTACTGAGAAGTCACAAGCAGGAATTATACACTATCTGGCACAGCTTTCTCCCACTGGGCAGGAACTTTGCGTGGAAAAGACCCTGACCAGAGAAATATTTCAAATCTTTTCTATTTGAACGTTTGAGAAAGGCTGTCAACAATGCAGCTTTTATAGTCAGCCGTGTAAACTAATGTAAAAGCTCGAGCTCTACTTCACATCTCCTTGAAGAACAGCAGGACCTTCATCTGATTTAATGGACGACCTTTCTGATCAATCGGTAAAAGATTCATGTCTTTTTTCTCTGGTTCAAGACAATGTAAGTGTCGTTCTACCTCCAGTGACAAATCACTCTCCACAAACCTGTCAAGCACTGTCGAAATCCCAGCAAAATTTTCTTCGCTGGCAGGAGCCCATTATGCTGGTTTACTCCAGATATTCTTCCACTTCAACATCTTCGTGTTCACTTGGGCTATCTGTATAATCAATTGCAACGTCACAGGCAGATATGGTCTCTATATTAGTCATTTCAGTCTCCTTGAAATGTCACTCATTACAGGTTATCTCTATATTGTTACTTGTTTTTTACATAGGCAAAATTATGGGGCTTCCCTCCCCCTCAGAGCTTACAGGTGGCGTGCCCAGAATTCTGAGGTGAAGGTAGTCTCTCTTTTAACATGTCAGTCATTAACCAAATGATTATTGTAGGTTATTTTTGTATTGTCATTTGTTTTTGACACAGGCCAATTTAACTATGGGGCTACCCTCTCCCTCAGAGCTTACAGACGGCGCGCCCAAGATTCTGAGGTGATGATAGTTTCTCTTTTAAAATGTCAGTCATTATCCAAATTATTATTGTACCTTATTTTTGTATTGTCATTTGCCTTGAAATAGACCAAATTTATGGCAAAGAAGAGGCCAGGCCAACAAAATTATTTTACTTTATGCATGGTGTGACAATCACCATGTCTGAATGGTCTCCAAAGGTCCTTTATAATTTGGACACTTCTGAGAAGTTCCTTCACTGGTTGTAATCCAGAATTGGCGATTCTCAGCAGCTTGAAGCTCTTGCACAGCATCAGTTGTTCCTTCGACGGCGACCTTTTCTTGTCCCGAGTACAAGATCAATTCTACAGGTTGACCGTATCTTGCTCGTGCAAGGCTTTGGCAACAGGGACAGTACTAAGACCATTGCAGGAAAACCTTTTGGTAGAAGAAGTGTAAAATGGTGGCTTTCCGTGCTTAACCTGTCGGATGCTCAGTATATCAATGCCAAACTGAGCAAGAGAATGTGTGACAAAAACCTCACCAGTATTTGAGAAAATACGATTTTTAATATCCACCTAAAAACCTGAGCGATGTGATTTAGTAATTTATTCATAGTGTTCAGCTTCCAGTTTATTCAGCTCATTGCCAGTTGTAGGCAAAGTTCACGTGTACATTATCGCACTCTAACTGGGTCGATTTTGAGGAAACTCCTATGTCAGTCATTGACTAGAAACCCCCTAGATATATAAATTGCCCACACTGATCGCCAATTCTACTTGCAAATTGTTGCTGATTGGGTTTTGTAGTGTATTCTAGAGAATAAAATTAGTACTAACTTCGCAGACAAGGATGAAGGATGTAATGAGACAGTTATTCGACTAGAAAGGCCTACTAACCATGGGGCAAGCATCCCTCTTGTATTCCTCCAATAGCCTATCCATGCACTGACTTTTGGGTACAGAAACTAGCTGTCCCTTGTTGTACCAAAACTTGATAGTTTTGGCGTTCAAAATTTTTAACGAGTACTTATAAAACATCTGGGCTGCATCGTGAGCCTCTGATGCCTTGGTGCCCTGCGAGCTTCGGTTTATTGCGTTTTCAAAGATGGTAATTAAGGTGTTCCCACCTAAAAGAAGATTGCTAAAATGTGTCTTTCATTGACTACAGTGAAACGACTGGAAATGAAGGATGTTGTGAAAGAAACGGGAAACTGATAAAAACACTTATTTATTTTGATAAATGAAATTACTGAGAAATAACCATAAACTAGTTTTGTTTGATTAAAAGCGGTTTGTCTGGTACCAGATTTGTACAATTACTTCTGACAAAGCTGGCATTCTAATCCGCCACAAATATGTGAAGCACGTGTCTTTCAAAGTCGCCTAGTACTTAGAATCGGGGAGGCCTGTTTTGGTACATGTGTATTGGAACCAGGTATTGAGGTACCTTTTTTAAAGGCCAGTACTTGTTTTGCTATTCCTTTGCGTTTGCATTGTTTACCTGCCACAAATGTCATGTATTTATTTAAGGGATTTTTGTGATTATTTGGTACTGATTTTTCTTTCAGGTTGCGGACTCGTCAGGGGGGATTCCTCATGGCTACATACCAACCGCGCATACCTGCAGCAACGGTTTAGTCCTGCCAATAGGTTCATTGGCATGACAGTTGCCACAAGAGCAAGGCCCTTTTCAAGGTGCACGATGTTCACATGGTGATGTGTATGTCCAAATGTTGTTGCCTTTATTTGAACAGTTGTGGCGTTTATACCTCCCTACACATGCTTGCACTTACATTTCCATGTACCTATAAAAATACCTGTCACTTTGTCAGAACACTGCTTATTTTACATAAGCTCGGATTTCTTTGTTCTTTTCTTGAGGAATATATTAGCAAGATCAGAAAATATCTAGATGAAAATTATACTAAGTCGTTAGCCCATGCATTTGTTTCATCAAAGCTGGACTATTGTAATGCTTTACTTATTGTACTTCCAAAATACCAAATAGACAGACTTCAGTCAGTACTCAATACTGCGGCTCGCATTATAGCTTTTACTTGTAAATATGATCATATAACTCCTGTTGTAGTTAGACATTGGCTGCCTGTTTCCTATCGTACAAGGTTTAAAGTGCTACGGCTGACTTACAAAGCACTTAATGATTTATCTCCTGAATACATATCTGAGCTACTTAATAAGCCTAAATACACCCGCAATCTTAGATCTCAGTCTCAACATCTGCTTAGTGTTCCTAAATCTAGAACTGTTACCTATGGCGTTAGAGCATTTTCTGTATGCGCTCCTAAGCTATGGAATGAACTGCCTTTTCAGTTGCGCATAGATTAGATGATGGGAGTGCAGAGGAGGATAAACAGTGGACAAAAAAGCGGCTGCAGACACTGAAAGAAAAGATAGACACGTTGAGGGGGCTTGACAATCAAATAATTGAACTGATTGGAAGCCTAGAGGGGGAAGATGTCGAGGTTCGCATCGAAAAAGAGATTGAAGACAGTGATCAAGTCAGAAAAGAGTTAAATGAAATAGTTTGGAGGCTGGAGGAGATCTTAAGTTCTTCCAGCGTTCCACAGCCAAAGCCAACAAATGTTCCCGCCCAAAGTGAAAGCCCAACCTAAGGATCAAGCCAGCAGCACCTTGTAAAGGTGAAGTTGCCGAAGTTAGAGGTCAAGAAGTTTAGTGGCAGACTTCAAGATTGGCAAGAGTTTTGGGACTCGTCTCAGAGTCTGATAGATGGAAATGAAAGTCTGTCTGCAGTTGACAAATTCTCTTACTTGAAGAGTTTGTTGTACAAACCAGCATGATAGATGATAGCAGGTTTCGCTCTGACAGGAGCGAATTACGCAGCTGCAGTACAAGTCCTAAAGAACCAATATGGAAAGGGGATAGCTATTCAAAGAGCCCATATAAATGATTTGCTGCAACTTCCACCAGTCTTCAGTGACAGGGATATACCAAGGCTGAGGAAATTGTTCGACGACTGCGAAGCCCACTTCAGGGGCCTACAGGCTCTCAGAGTGGACAAGAACACTTACTCTTCAGTAGTTGTGGCCGCCTCGATGCACAAATTACCTGAGAACTTTCGCCTCATGATTACGAGAGGAGAGGAATTTTTGATGTGGTCAATGGAGAAGATGTTAGAGGCCTTTCTTAAGGAGTTGGACCTTAGAGAAGACCATTTCTATGCAGTTAATCCGTCGAAGATTGGAGAAGAGAATTGCTTGAAGGGTGGAACCGCAAATGCTTTGCATACCAAACAGGACAATGCAAACTGTGCCTTTTGTTTGGGCAAACATGCCCACGAGAACTGTCATCGGATTAAAGACACAAAGGAACGTAGGAGTATTTAAATTAAATTTGGTAGATGTTTTAAGCGCATGAAAAGGGGCCACCGAGCCTGAGAGTGTAGGGCTAAGGTTACATGTAGTAATTGCCGGCAACATAGCCATCATGTCTCGTTGTGTGAGTCTAAGGATAAGCAATTAAGTCCCAATGTAAGAGAATTTGAAGTTTTGCCCGAGCGGGAAGATGCTAAACCTAGCGCCTTAAGTCCTAGCACTTTGCACGTAGGCTCAGGAGGGCGAGTTGCGTTACAAACAGCGCGGACTGTTAGCTGGGGGGGAGGGTGACCCTTACAGGGTCAGGGTGTTGATCGATGCTGGTGGTCGTCGCTTGTTTATCACTTCTAAGGCCACTCAGCGCTCGTAGCTTCCTGTTATTAGGCAGGATTGGCTGGGAATTAGCACTTTTGGACAGTGTGCTCAAGACACATGCTTAAGAGATGTTGTGGACATCAAAGTAAGTCCCGTGGAAGGACAAAAGGTAATTCAAATACAGGCGTATGTCGTACCCGAAATATCAACCATTCAGAAAGGACATGTAGAGCTTGCCAAAGGTGAGTACCCCCATCTAAAGGATTTGTGGTTTTCTGATGTATGTAAGGGGTTGGACGAATTGGAAATGGATGTTTTAGTGGGCACAGATTATTTGTGGAATTTCCAGAAGGAGCGTACGATCAGGGGAATCCTGATCAGGCCAGTTAGTAATCTGCCTATGGTCTCCAAATCAGCTGAGAAGGCAGTTGTGGATCAGCTTTTCCGGCATTGCTCTGATAATGCTCCACTTCCAGTTCACCAGTCACCCTATCATCAGTTTCATTCAACTGAGATGGCTCTTCTTGAAGTCCAGAGTGATATACTCTCCAACATGGACAAACAGGAAGTAACTCTTCTTGTTCTTTTAGATCTTAGTGCTGCTTTCGACACTGTCGATCGTAACATCCTGGAATCAGATTTTGGAATTTGCGGTGATGTTCTGCAGTGGTTTAGATCATATTTGACTGGAAGGGTACAACGTATAATTGTTAATCAAAAGTCCTCCAAGACCTTTAATTTAAATTATGGTGTTCCTCAGGGGAGCTGTTTGGGACCTGTCCTTTTTCTATTGTATGCATCAAGGCTGTTTGAGGTTGTTAAGAAGCACCTTCCATCAGTTCATGGGTACGATGATGATACTCAGTTGTACGTGTCATTTCGTCCAGATTTGTTTGCTGCTCAAGATCAAGCGATTAAGGCTATTGAGAACTGCATAGCTGATGTTAGGCCTGGTTAGTCTCACACAGGTTGATGTTTAATGATTCAAAGACAGAATTTCTAATCATTGGTTTGTCACAGCAGTTATCCAACTGTGACATTCGACCCCTTAAGCATGTTAGAAATCTTGGCACATGCTTTGATAACCATATGTCTATGAATATTCATATAGGAAAGGTGTTTAGTAAGGTATTTAGGGGGCTTTATAATATTGGGCAAATTAGGAAATATCTGTCTGGAGAATCAAGAAAGTGTTTAACTCATGCGTTTGTTACATCACATTTAGATTATTGCAACGCTCTTTTGTATAAGCCTCCGCAATATCAATATGACCGACTTCAAAAAGTTCTTGATGCGGCGGCTCGGGTTACATGCTTAATTCCTAAGTTTGCCCATATTACTCCGGTACTTAGCAAACTTCATTGGTTGCCAATGAAATTTAGAGTAGAATTTAAGATTGCACTTTCAGTTTTTAAAACATTGAAAGGCCTGGCGCCACAATATTTATCTGAACTACTTGTTGTGAAGCCTAGAACTAGATACAGCCTGCGGTCTGATTCTGAGACATTGCTTGTAATCCCTAAGGTGACACAAAAGACTTTTGGCGATCGAGCCTTTTTCCATGCTGGACCAATAGTATGGAATGCTTTGCCATCTAGCCTTAGAAACTGTATGAACATTGACTCTTTTAAAGTACAGTTGAAGACTTATCTTTTTAAGAAAGCTTTTAATTTGCAATTTAATCTTCTTATTACTATTATTATTTCTTTCCATTTATTGTATATATATATTTATTTTCTTGTACATATTGTAAAGCGCTTTAGCATATTTTAATAGTCGAAGCGCTATATTAAATGTAGTAAACTATTATTATTAATTATTATCCTGATGAGCCCGTAGCAGTGGAAACAGAATTGGGGTGGGTACTCTCGGGGCCTATGAAATGCAAGAGCAACGATCACGTCGTATCCACTCAGGTTAATCTTATTACGAGTGTGTGTGACCAAACGTTTGAAGGTGAAGTCCATAAATTGTGGGATTTGGAAACGCTGGGAATTAACCCGCTTAAAGATGAAGTACATGAAGAATTCAGGGAAGGCATTTCCTTTGACAGGAGTAGATATTCAGTGAAATTACCGTCAAAAGAGGGCCACCCAGAACTCCCTACTAATTATTCCACAAGCCTAAGACGTCTTAAGTCTCAAGTTGCCAGACTAGAAAAGGAACCTGAAGTTCTCAGGGAATACGCGTCAATCATCAACGATCAATTAGACAGCGGTGTAATAGAGAAAGTGGTAGAATTGGAAAGGGGGGAGAAAGTGCACTAGTTACCTCACCAAGCTGTTATTCGGAAAGAGGCCAGAACAACCAAGGTAAGAATTGTTTATGATGCTTCCTCGAAAGAAAAGAAGTCTGGAACGTCTCTGAATGATTGCCTTCATGTAGAACCGTTGCTAAACCCATTGTTATATGATATACTGTTGTGATTTCATGAAAACAGAATTGTGCTCGTGGGCGATATTGAGAAGGCTTTTCTCAATGTCGGTGTTGACTGGAGGGACAGAGATTGTCTTTGTCTTTTGTGGTTAGAAGACCCCTCGCACATGTTAGTGGAGCAGGAGGATCGTTGGCCAGCAGAGAAGCTGATTGGGCCCACCAACGAAAGTCATGAAGAAGAAAGGAGTACTGCTGCCCTGGCCATCCTCTGTGACACCTCTCAAGGAATTGAGAATGTCATGGAAATCAGCAACTACAGCACCATATGAAGGCTTCTCAGGGTAACGGCTTGGGTTAAGCGTTTTTGTTTTAACATTTTTCAGAGGATCAAAAATGATACGAGGAAAGGTGAGTTGAAATTGGAGGAAATAGTGGCTTCAGAGAACGAATGGGTGAAAGCAGCACAGCAAAAATTGAAGCAAGGAGCCAATTATCACCAGCTTGTTAAGAAGTTTGGTCTTCAAAAGGACCAAAACGGCATTGTGAGGTGCAAGGGTCACCTAGAATACTCCAAATTACGCCCAGATGCAAGAGATCCGATTATTCTACCCAAAGAGCATCCAATGACTCTTTTACAAGTCCAGGAATGTCACACGCGAGTTCTTCATAGTTGTGTAAGAAGTACGCTTGCCGAGCTGAGGACTAGGTTGTGGGTGACAAAGGGGAGGCAGGTTGTAAAATCTGTTCTTAATCATTGGGTCGTGTGCAAGAAGATGGAAGGAAAGTCATTAGGTCCGCCCTCAACAGCAAGCCTGCCAGACTGGAGTGGATTTTGCAGGACCTTCATTCGTGAAAGATAAGAGCAATGAGATGAGAAAAGTTTATGTTGCACTGTTTACTTGCTGCGTGACGAGAGCTGTCCATTTAGAATTAGTAGAGGATTTGTCCGTATAAACCTTTAAGCGCTGCCTACGAAGGTTCATCGCTAGAAGGGGAGTACTGACGTTGATTGTTTCAGATAACGCAAAAACCTTAAAAGGCATCGAGAAGGAACTGCCCTTGCTTTTTAACCACCCACAAGTCAAAGACGAGATGCAGAATAGACGAATTCAATGGTGCTTCAATTTGGAACAGGCTCCCTCGTGGGGAGGATTCTTTGAGAGGCTGATGGGGAGTGTTAAAAGATGCCTGCGAAAGGTGCTTGGCAATGCCCGACTTTCATTTGACGAACTGTTAACTGTCATGAGCGAGGTAAAGGCAGCGTTGAACTCTAGACCTTTGACATATGACTACAACATTCCAGGTGAGGAACTATTGACACCTGCGCATGTACGGGAGAAGACTCACCACTCTTCCCAGATCTCAACAAGTTGAAGAAGACATCAGTTGTAGAAAGAGGTACAGGCATGTGAATGAACGGTTAGAGCATTTCTGGACAAGGTGGCACAGAGAGTATTTGACAGATCTGAGAGAGAGTCACAACTGTAACGCTAAGAGGGCATGAAAGGAACCAAAGGTAGGTGATGTGGTAATTGTGTTTGAGGATGGAGCAAAGAGAAATAGTTGGAAGATGGCGGTGATAGAGGAACTCATTCACCGAAGGGACAACAAGGTAAGGGGTGCAAATGTAAGGGTGGTGACTAAGGGAAAAACTCTTTGTTTGAGCAGACCTTTACAAAAGCTTCACCCTATCGAAGTCCGGGAGAGTTCTACAGACATGCCTAGGAGTCGAGAGAGGCAGGGACAATGCGAAAGAACGTTGCAAAAGCGTTACTCCTTGCCGAGCTGTGGCGCTAGATGTGGCCTGGAAAATGCAAGAAATGATGAACCAGCCGGACGACTAGTACGGTTATTTTTGTCACATTATCTTGACTCAAAATTGAGTCAAGCGTGGGGGGAGTGTCGCAAATAGTACGCATTTTGTAACGCAACGAGCACTCCATTGCGTGATTTTAAGGGAAATTTATTTATTTATTTATTACAGATTCACTCCACTGAATAACAAGCAAATAATGAAATGAAATAAACTAACACTACTTCAACAAACAAAAACAAACAAAACAAAACAGTTGTGGAGTTGTGGAGAAGGAGACAACCAAAAGCACCAATGCGCCATACTAGGGATGCCCCCACGAAATTGTAATTATCGCTAGAGTTTGCATGCAATGGATTAAACCGGACGTCAATGACTGCACGCCATGGTTAATATTGATAGATAAATGCTTAGTTGTATTCTATAATCTATAGCTGAGGCATATAACAGAGTCATTGTTTCTCATATGTATTGCGTGTTGCTGAAACCTTAGAACTGTATTTGCTCTATTTAGGATAAGTGATAGTAGAAGAAAGGGCGGACTGTGGAATGTTGTTGTTGAGTATACATTGATTGTAGAACGTGTGCCTCGAAGATGAGAAGTTGGGAATAAAATATACGGTCCTCTTATTGTGAATGTGGATATTCCTGAACACGTCATGCATGCCAGGTAACTTAAATTTCACGTTTCATATCCTACCCGTGCATTGTTTTTCAATTAATTGGTCTTAAGTAACCAAAATGTAGGGAAATCACCGATACCCTGGCCAAATACTTGAAACCTGGCCATTTTTTCAGTTTTTGTTTAAAACTTCTGACAATTGCGCAAAACATTGCTTAAAAGTGTCCACACATTTTGTTCAAACGGCAAAGTGGTTGCTCAATCGGTTTTTGAGATATTGCTGCTAAAATTTTTGCCTTACGATCTATGCATACCGTCATCAACATTGGTGAACCTTGATCTTTAGGTAAAAACATATACTCAACAAGGCCTTATGGTTTAATGAGCGTTGGATATGTCATCTATCATTTACTACACTAAACAAATCTCAAATTTGAGGCTTTTAGCTTGTTTTTTGTTCCAGATATGGCATTTTTAAACAAGGTAAGGTATTCGTGCATCTTACATGCCGTAAATTTCCAAGGAAGGTTTGGTAGCAAGCCAAGGTAGGGGAATCACAAAGATTTTCAATTCTAAAATGTTCAGTTTTAACATATATTTAGGGGCTACAGCGACAAATGTAGGATACCGGACGTTGCTAATTCGTGAAATATCAAGAATGAATTCTTGCCCTTGCATTGTTTCTGATTTATTCCCCTTTGATTGTAAAAAAGGTAGGGAAATCACCAAAAAAAGGATACCGATCTTAGGAACGTTGCCACTGCCTGCAAATTAGAGGCAAAATGTTAACATTCTGATATAATGTTAAGCATAGATAGACACACGTCATAATAAAATTACAAGTTCATTGGTTAAATATTGTTCAAGATACACAAGACACAAATTGCAGTCTTCAAGGGACACTTCAAGGACATCTACATGACTGTACATGACTACGTTTGGTGACGCATATACGTAGTTACCTTTGTTCAACGGCCTTGTGGGGTAAGTAGCTTTGTTGTGCTCCTACAAAATCATCTTTCTTTACCCATTCAAGACCAGGTACAAGCAATGCAACCACCAATAAAGGTATACAAGGTGATCGAATACTTTTCCATGACATTTTTGTTCCATGATAGACAGTTGCTTGTGCGCTGTCACTGAATAATATAATGTTCATGAAACATTTATTTATGTTAATTAAGTTCCTTAAATAACTTAATATTAATGTAATCTGGGGCTTCCGATTTTGCTCAGATTAGCTAGGTCACGATGCAAAGAATCTGTAAATAATAACTTTTTAATACAACTGTGATGCATTTATGAGTTATGACCTCATTTATGGTCATACTTCCCATGTTAATCGCAACTGAGGTGTCATGAGCTCGATTCTCACCCGGGACTCTGAAATTTTTTCAGAGTTCTGGTTTAGAATTCTTCTTTAATAATCATGCAAAACTTGGTTGAAAATAGTTTTCACCACTAAGAGCTACTGGCGATTTAATTTTTTTCCAAAACTGGTAACGTGTCATTCTTCTTGTTAAACTGTGACAAAACTTTGACCTTTAAGAAAAGCTAGACGTTTTCACAAATTTACTCAGAATTTGCAATTTCCTAGTTTCACTAGGAAATTGTAAATTTGTGTGTTGAGAAACCCAGGGGGGCCTCCTTTCCGAGGGGGAGACTATGTGTATAAGATGCGTATATGTCCTCACTAGGTAAGCACATTGTGCTAATTTTGCCATTTTTCTTTCTTTTCACAGTTGTTCATCAGTCTCTTCACTTTCTCATTTATCAAGTGTTTCCTTGTTGCATAAGTGGCCTGTCATAGCAGGGATGTAGCTCAGAAAAATGCATGCATCAGGTGTATAGCCAGGACGATGCATCCAAGAGAAGTGCACACATCCTGATGTGCCATACCTCAAGAACAGCTGAACAACAGTACATGCTAAATCGTCTGGCTGATGCAGCCGTTGAGGGCCACCAAGTGCTAACGGAGAACATTGGGTTGACTGAAACAACTCCGACCCTAGTCACCACGTCCAAGTCTGCCAAAGCAGAAGATGAGAAGACAGGACAGTCAGACGACCAAGAAACATCAACAGGTGGATTCACCAAGCAGCAGCAAGACAACATTAATTTGCTCTTTGCACATAAAATTCACACCAATGGCCCATTGAGCCTCCATGAGACTCGCAACTTTATGAGCAAAAGTCTTAACCTCATGAGTCTTGTCAAAGACCCTGAAATGGTGACCAAGGTCTACAAGAGAGTAAAATATCTCCAACGAAAATACGCCGAGGAAGGTATCAAAGCAGTACAAGAACAAGAAACCCAAGAAAAAACAGCCGAGTGGCTGAAAAAGTCGAGTGGAACATCAACTACAAAAGGAAGGTTTGTGTGGAGCCCCAAAGACGCGGAGGTCATCGAGAAAGAGTTCTAAGATTGGAACGAATTTCCGAAAAAGGTCTTTATCCTTAATGCTTTCCGTTTTCACAAGCCAACCTGAAAAGCATCTTAGAACGTCTTGGCGAATGCAGATGCTATGAGAAATTTAAAACCATTTTCAGATTTAAAGGAAAAAAATACATGACACTTTAGGAAAAATTCTGACGTATGTATCAGCGTGAACTGTGTCAGCATGTATCTCAGCGGCAAGTGTAGGACCAATGCTAGCGAAATGTTTATTAAAACGCTGTTGTTAAAAGCTATCGTCTGTGTAAGTGAATAGTTCTCAGCTTTAAAGCTTTTTTCACCCCCCCCCCCAAAAAAAAACTAATAGAATCAAATCATAGACAATGCGTAAATGCGTGCGTGAACAAAGAACTAGAGACTACAATTAAAAGAAATACAAGATACAGGCATTTAAGGTAGAGCATAAATTTAACCCTAACCCCTCATCTTGGATTTTCCCAAAGAGGTTAGCCTATGATTTTTGGTCAAAATTTCCAAATTCTTTAAGGTTTGTCTCTTGTCAAATTGGACCTGGAAATGATGTTTGGTGATGTTCTAGAGAGGTGGGAAGGTCATCTTGACCATATTTCGAGATGTCAATATTGGGCAGCCACCATCTTGGATTTTTTCCAAAGGGGTTAGCCTATGACTTTTGGTCAAAATTTCAAATTTCTTTAAAGGTTGTGTATTGTCAAATTGGACCAGGAAATGATGTTTGGTGATGTTCTACAGAGGTGAGAAGGTTATCTTGACCATATTTGGAGATGTCCAATTTCGGAACCCGCCAGCTTTGACTTTTTGGTTCTTTTTTGATGCCTTTCGAACATAAAAATATGCATCTGTTCAAAAATTCTACTCTTCAGTTTTTTACCCAAATAAAAAACTAATACAATCAAATCGTAGACAATACATAAATGCGTGCCTGAAAAAAAAAATTAGAAACTACAGTTAAAAGAAATACAAGATACAGCCATTTAAAGTAAGGCATAAATCCAAGTCAAAGGCTAATTTCCAAAAATTTTTAAATGCTTAAAAAAATTTTTTTAGATCTGCTCACTACTCTCCCCATAATTGTAGGGTGAAGAGCAACAATCTGACACCCATTAGAATAATTTCCCTGGCAAAACAAAAAACCTCCAAGACATTAAAAAACAAAGGTAGGGAAATCACCGAAAAGTGCAGGGAAATCATCGACAGGTAGCGAAATCACTGAAAAATGTAGGGAAATCACCGAAGATCCTCACCCTTCCCCTTTGTGTTACCCTTACCCTCGTTTTAGCAACGCCAAAGAGAAGATGGGGGCAATTATGAACCGTCTCGCCTCAGAGGGCTTATAACGAGCTTCAATTGTCACATGAAAAATGTGAAGTATTCAAAGAGCATAATCGAAGATTGAGAGTTTGAGCAAACAAGGAGGTAGATGCTTGTTGCAAACACCTTAATAAAAAGAAGGCAGGAGAAACAGAATTTGAAGCCGAGGCTATTAGCAATGAGGAAGAAAGTGTTCTTATTTAGAGTAACATACTTGGAATCTTGAGTGCTGAGGCTTTAATCAACACGGTCTGGCTGATGAATTCAACCCATTTTGGATTGAGAGGCTGTGATAAACATCGTCAAATGTGCTGATCAGATGTGAAACTTCTGAGCGATGCCTATAGACTGAATATTTAGAACATTGTGTGTCAAACCAAAACAAGAAGTGGTGAAGAGCCTAATTAGCCAAGTTAAACCTAAAGCTTTTGCTAGGCCAGACGGCCCACCCGAAAAAGACCCAGCTTTTGTCTACAAATTCTACTCTGAGAAAAGACCCAGCTCAATGCAGAGAGTCGAAGTACCGTACTACCTTGGCATAAATCACAGCAAAGACTCAGTAAATGCTGGTTCAATGGGAGTCAATAAACTTACGTTGTTAATGAAAACAATGACAGGAAAAGCTGGCTTCGAGTGACAACTAACCAACCATAGCATGCAAAAGTGAATGATGCAAAAACTGAACAATAAAAATGTCCCTCCAACACACATCATGCAGCTCCCTGGTCAACGAAATTTGCAGTGTTAACAGTTACAGCAGTTTGTCAATATAGCGGCAGAAAAACATGTCATTGCAGCCTAGTCCCTAGGCGTTCTCTCTTGACCCATTGTCTGCGCGAAGTCTGGGAAAGAGCGGGCGAGAGAACGCCTAGCCAATATTGGCAAAATATCCCTGATTTTAGCGCAGTTTTACCCCTCGTCACATTTCAGGAGTTTGTAGAGCTCCATTTTGGAAAACCTGCCCAGCAATAGTATGGATGTGTCTGTTGAAGTGTCTGCTTTGAGTGATAAGTTCTAACTTTGTAGCACATTATTTTTTCTGGTTAACATTTTGTTCGTCGTGGTGGATTGTTTACGGTCAAAGATTCTCCTAGTCTACAACTCAAGCTAAAATTCTCCTCGACTGCAAAATTTCTTTAAACACTTACATATACATTTTTTTCGACTCAGAGTGGGAGTATGATAGCGGGGAAAGTGATTTAGAGCTTATTAGTCATCCACTGTGCGGCCACCCGAAAGGTAAATTCAATTTCTGTTTTTCTACAAGTGATTGTATTTTCATTTTACATACACGAAAGTATCTCGATGTGGTTTTATTGAGCAACATTTTATAATTTTCAGGAAGTTCCCCTCCTCGAAAACTTGTTTGTCCTGTCAGAACACCAAAGAAGCTGAAGAAGGCATCGATGAAGCTACAATCGGTGACAAAATTGTTGAGACATTGTACTTAAATCGGGTGACTTCGGAGAACAAACCAATCCGCACCCTCCCCTGTCCCCTCCATTCAAAGTTGGGGTGTTTGTTGTTTTCTATAGGTAGCTAGAACAAGGGCACAACATTGTACGGAGGGGATGGGGGAGGAAAGCTATATTTCCTCCTTTTGAAGTTCATAAAATGTAAAAAAGCCTAATTTTGGGCGAAGTGTCTCAACTCATTTTGTCGCCGATTGTCTGAATCGAAATCTACGTGCTGTTGTCCTATTAGCACAGATTAGGAGACGGTAACTAGTTGAGATTACCATATTCACCAGGTCGTTTTTCAGAAGATAGATAAGATACCCATATAATCTCTTTCCTGTGTTTTTCGAGGGAAAATTAGTTTTGACAATCTTTCTACTCGGTAGTGATTTCAAGTAATTATGCAGCATACACACGTACCGAATGATTGATTTTCCTCTGGTAACTAAGTGTGATCGGTAGGAATCGATGGCAGATAATATATTGTATTTGAATATATCTGTAGTAAGTTCGAAGTATTTATTCGAAGTTTGGCTATTTGATAAGGGTGGGATGGACAATAAAATAGCCATGATTGCTCTGCGCAGGAGAATTTTCAGGAAAAATGTTCCAACTTCTAATGCACAGCAAAGCTGCACAGCATCGCTAAATCTGTGCAGCAAATTCGTTGCCCATATACCCATGAGAGTCTTTGAAGAATGTACTTTACAGTAGAAACTATGAGGTCAGGAGGAGACTGGCCACGAGTAACCACGAGTAACCAACTTTGTTCTTAAAAGATAATTAGATTAAATTTTTTTTTACTCATAGTGGTTACTCGTGGTTCCTCGTGGAAATTCCTCCTGAAGAGCAATTTTAGCCATTATAACTACTTCAATGCCTAGAAATCTATTATGTTTTCTATCCTTTTCACTTTGTTCTTTGTTTCCATGCGTTTCGATAAAGGAGAGAATAAGAAATCGTGCCCGACACACCACATCGCACGATGTCAAGGCACCGTTAAGCGTGACACGAAATGTCACGCACTGAAAATAACGAAATCGCCTTATTCTAATTGTTCTCAAGTAGGTATGATGGAGTCAAACATACCAAATAAAAAGCCACCAGGGGTCTTACATCCCAGCATAAAAAAAATGAATTCAATTAACTTTCTAAAGGACGTACGGCCACTTTTGAGATTCAGACAATCGGCAACAAAATTGTCGAGACATTGTACTTAAATAGGGTGACTTCTGAGAACAAACCAATCCGCACCCTCCCCTGTCCCCTCCATTCAAAGTTGGGGTGTTTGTTGTTTTCTATAGGTAGCTAGAACAAGGGCACAACATTGTACGGAGGGGATGGGGGAGGAAAGCTATATTTCCTCCTTTTGAAGTTCATAAAACATAAAAAAGCCTAATTTTGGGCGAAGTGTCTCAACTCATTTTGTCGCCGATTGTAGGTACTACTGTATACCATATCAAATCTTGAAATCTATTTAAGCTTAACTATTACTTTGTTTTTTTTTAAAGACGTGGATAAAGTATTTGTAGGCAAAGGAAAGAATAAGACCTGTAGGGCAAACCTGTTCACTTTTATTTGACTGTTGTGGAAGGAGATGATAATGAGCTTATTTCTAGTTCCTTCATACTTAGTGTTTTGCCTAAAAGAAATTTATTTTGTAGGATGTTCTCCTCGTTCGAAAGTTATCTCTAATGGAAAAAGGATGTTTCAATACAGTCCTTCAACAAAAACGAACTGTCAAAAGAGGTTAAAGGAAATAGAATGCACACAAGATTGGTGAGGAACAATTCTGTTTATTTGTCAAAGAAAGATTCATTGACCGTAGTAAACCAGTTACAGATCCACTTAAGAAGAACAATCTCCCTACATTTAGTACTCCAACTAAGAAGGCTGTATCGAAAGACCAGGCAAAAGTCAAACTGTTGAAAGAGGACTGTTCCTTATTTGGACGGCTGCTTGTCAAACCCGTGACGGAAACCTGGATGAGTTTTTTTCGTATGAAAATCAACCTTGGCCACCATCCCTTTCAGACCAGGGACAGCTGCGAGGAGGACAAAAAGCCGACTTGCTGAAGTGCCTGCCACAAGCAACCTCGCCAGTATCGACACCTCCAGTAGATGCCGTAATTCTCGATGGAGCGGTTATTGTTCAAATGCTGGAGCCAAAAACATCATGCACCTTCTGCGAATACTTCAGTATAGTATTTGCTCCATATGTCCTCAAGCAACTGGAGAATGCCAAGCGTGTTAACCTTGTGTGGGATGTCTATCTAGATGATTCATTAAAGAAATCACTGCGAGACAAGCAAGGTGCAGGACAACGTCACAAAGTAATGGGATCTACAAGAATTCCAAGCGACTGGAAAGGTTTCCTGAGAGTCGATGGCAGCAAGGAAGAGCTATTCAAGCTGCTTGCAGACAAGGCATGTATAGATTTAAGATGTTTGCCTGCTTTGTCAATACTTATCATAGCAATAGATCAACAGGATATGTTCACTAGAATACATTAGTGAATCCATTAATGAAATTATCTATGACATAACCTATTTCAGGTCGTTTCATTGGCACTTCCTGAAGACAAAAAGGTTTACTCGACTCACGGTAGCAGTGTGCTAACTTCCAGCAACAGATCTGAAATGAGCAACCTTGCGCCGTGCACCCACAAAGAAGCCGACACTCACCTGATGATCTGCACTCTTGATGCGTCATTAAGAGGTCATTGGCGCATCAAGATCAGAACCAACGACACAGATGTGATTGTTCTCGCCCTTTCAGTTGTCAGCACACTCCCGTTGATGAATCTTGGATAACATATGGTTCAGGGAAGAATGTGCAACACATACCTGCGCATGTCGTCGCTTCATCCTTAGGTCCCTCTAAAGAGTTCGCGTTGCCAATGTTCCATGCCTTGACAGGGTAAAACACAGTTTCATTCTTCCGCAACTGTGGAAAGAAGTCTGCATGGGATGTTTGGAACGTCTTTCCCGAGTTGACCCCAGTTCTATGCGCTTTGAAAGCTTCACCAAAGATTATCAGGGAAGAATCACTTGCTGTCTTGGAAAGGTTGTGGTACTTCTCTATGACCGAACAAGCAGTCTACTGAAAGTCAACGAAGCACGGCAGGAGCTATTCTGCAAGAAATCAAGGGAATTTGACAGCATATCGCCAACTAAAGCAGCGCTTGAGCAGCACATCAGACCAAACCCTCTTGTGTCAGCCCACACTTCCTAGCCCTGCAGACTGGGGATGGCAGCATCAAGCACGTGGCTGGTCACCGTATTGGATGACTCTTAAACAAGCAAAAGACACCTGCTATGAACTTATCCACTGTGGATGTAAAACTGCATGCAGGGGGAGATGCAAGTGTATGAAGGCTAATCTGGTGTGCACCGGCCTCTGCAAAATGTGGCGGAAATTGCCAACAGCAATAGTTAAAGAACACTCGAGTGATAAAGTATATATATGTAGGGTGTATATAAAGCCTGTTGCAAGATATGTAAGCCTCGAATTTGTACAAAGATGATAGGTTTTGACTCCTAGAGGCAAAACATGAAAAAACATGATTGATATGTTTTGTGTAAGGTATCAACTGCTGCAAAAAGAAAGCCTTTATCATCTATATAGCAGAACAAATTGTGCGCATATGATTGTTTCAATCATCGTTATAAAGCCCATCGCACAATATATAAGCCTCAGAATTGCACTTGAGGGATAGTTTTTGAGTTCAAGAAGCACAAGTATTGTTGGTCATTTTTGTTTTAGATATGAACTGACATTAAAAAGTTCTAAGGAAAGTCCATACTTGTATTTGTATTTCTCTATATGTCTAACGGAAACATGCCAAATTGATGTCTTCAAGTTTCAGTTCATTGCAAGATGGCTTTTACAGTTATGCATAGTGTGTGTTAGGAGTTGCGTTTTACATTTTTGACAAAATATGTAAGCAAAAACCGAATCCCCTGCAATTACGCTCCATAAAACATTGAAAAATCGTGTAATCAAAATTTCACCACAGGGTGCCCAAGCCTGATAAAAAATGTTATGTGCTATCTCCAAATCATTATTTATTATTTATTTAGCTTGTTTGAAGTGCTTTACCTACTTATAAGTGCATTTTACGGTGGACGTTTTATCATTTTGTTTGCTTTTGTTTTAGTCCTGGTCTTTACAAAGTTTCCTGTTGGACCTGATGAGGATGAGGCCAAGTGCTGGCGCACCGTCAAAACAAAGATAAACGCCAAATGTTGAGCACATAGATTTGCTTGTCCTGGCTGTATCAAACATTTCCGCCTAGTTAGGTTTCACTTTCTCGTTTAGATGTATTGCTCAATGTAGCTTTCTCTCTTGATGTGTTATGACAAAAGATTTGCTTTCCGTGTTCGATATGTATTTACAATTGCTTGCTCTCTTGTTTGATGTAGACCTTAATGTTTAGAACTTTCGTTTTCCATTACATTCTTTCTTTCAGCCTGGTACTTTTAGGTATCGTAGCAATAAATAAAATAATAGGTGGTTTATATTTTGCCTCTGTTTTTAAGTTCCATGAGACAAACGTGGGAATTACATTTTAATGAGAAATTACTCAACAATTATGAACTATCCAAAGGACTGGGACTGAGCAACTGTTGCCATTCAAGTGCAACATCGTCAGGATCAATCAAAATAAAATGCAGCAAACAGGGAAGTAGGAGTAAAAATTCTCACGTTTAGTCAAGATATGATCAACAGGGAAAATGTATGGCCTTTCATATTTAATAAGGCCAAGAGCTAGACCAGAGCAAAGACTTCAAACGTGTGCAGGTGAATGTTAGCGTACTGGAGTGTACTATGGAAAAAAATAAAGATTCATTCATTAACAAAAAAATTCTTAAAACAAATCATAGGATAAGGAACATGTTTTTCTTAAATTAACACATTTATATACTGTATATACACAAACTGGATTGATAATTTTTAAGCCAGTAAATCGCATTTACCATTTCCGGTAAGACAAAGTGCTTGCGAAGCAACCAAAGGTAAACTTTCTGTTCCAGTTAATGGAAATCAACAAGAAATGTTGGACTCTTATTCTACGGGGTGGCTTTTTAAAACAACGTTGTTGCAAGAAGCCAAAAGGCTTTAAGCAAAGACACAAGGTAATATGGGTAAATGAAATCTGTCTTTGTTCTGCTGTTAAAAGCTGACTTTCTTCGCAATATGCCACCATTTGAAAGTGTCAAGGAATTAAGAGAGTATCTGTTAGAGCAACACCGAGATGATCTATTGCTGGCATCAGACACCACCTTCAGATTTGGTTATTTTGGTGATGGGGACAGGAAATTTACCATCACCTCAGAAATACAAGCCACAGTATTGTCATTGGTTAAGAAAGTAACCACATCTACCTAAGAAGAATCCATGATATTCAGTATCTGAACAGACAAAGAAAGGTATGTGCCCAAATTTTGGAAGAGTGCATTAATGTAAAATTTTTTTGGCTCTTCCCACAACTTCTGTGATTGATGAATCTGTGGGAGACTTCGAGAGCTCTAGTTTTAATTCACGTCTTTCGAGGTTCAGGGAGAAACAGAGTGAACCTGCCGACTTTAAACGGCAATATTGGGCGTGAATGCTGATGAGGAATATTGAATGTTCTGTCCATCATTCATCAGGGCAATTAATGAATATTCACTGATCACCTGGCATTATTTCAAAATTTTATCTCGTATCCACCAGGTAACTATCAAGTTTAAACATGATGTGCAATTCTTTATGCTCTTTGAAGTGCTATTTTTCTAAATTTCGAATTGGTTATTGTCGGTTTGGTTTCAGCACTATTGCTACATTTGCATAAGGTTTTTTAAATTTTAATTACGCTGTGACCGCATGCTCTTTTTCCTAACTTTAAATTTCGATTACCCTGTGATAAATCTGGAAAAATTATAACAAACTGGAGCAGACCTGTGATTGCACACTCTTTTACCCAACTTTTCTTTGCCTGATCGTAAGTTTAATAACGGTGATGTGAATGGTACACAACTTTACAACAATACAAAAAATTACGAATTTGTTCATGCTTAGTGTGCATATATCAAGTTATGCATGCATGCGGGAAGTTTGGAGAGCACGAAAGATGCGTAGGAGTTGCACGAGGCGATATCCGCGTACAACTCTAGCTTCTTGAGTGCTCTCCAAACTTCTAAGTGCATCCATAACTCAATATACGCACAGCTAAAAGCATGACGAAATTCTTCTACAACATAGCTGACAAAAATGCTTGCTTTTCTATTAACTACAACATTCTCATAACATGCAACAACAACAAACGCCTCTCTTGGCTGATTGCAAACAAGCCACAATCACTTGAGTTTGAATGACAATTCTTTTTGTAAAACTGAGAAAGAAAATTTCCTTATTTATTCGTTAACGATCAATGAAAACTAACAAGAAACAAAAGTAAGAGTCTTAAAGTCCACCTAAAGTTAAAATACTCACATGTTCGCAAGAAGTCGTGGAGTATGGTTTGGATTTTATTAAAAGATGTTTATGTTTTGCTTGGCAAAATCTAGAAAACTTGTTTTTTACCGTAGATGACTGTCATCCTACTTTAACCTTATATTCATTTACGAGCAATGGCTGGTTATTACGGCTTCCTGAAAAGACCTGGCAGCAGTTGTTTTTTGTGAGTAATAAATTTGTCTTCTCGTGCAATTTGTTTTCTTATTGCAAGGGAAATTTTCCCACTTCAGTCGGATTGTTCAGCGAGAACAAAAGTGCATAATTTTTCGCTGTTGAGCTTACTTTATAATAAACTTGGTTTGTAGAATATAAAACAAACGTTAAAAACGGAGGACACTTTATACAAATTGGATTATTTTCCAACATAGACCAATTTGTGGTCTTTTTTCCCTTAAATGTCAGTCTTTACGGCAGACTTTTCAATGACTCATTCAGGCTCTATCATTTGAGAAACATCTTCACCGCTTCTGCTGTTGGTTTGAGTGGCTAGAACGAAGCTAAATTCCAGAAAAAGTCTAGAAAGTTTTTTATCTTTGCTGTCGATGATTGGGTACTTAGGAAAATAGACGAAAAACACAGCTGAACACGTCTTCATGAACAAAATATTTATTTCCGCACGCCCATGCATAAATAAAGATTTTGTTCACAGTGGCTCAATAGGACTCATAGAGCGCAAGCATGCGTGCTGTTATAACTAACTTAATGCAACCTTAAATTCACTATTTTTTGGCTTCATTCGTAAAAATAAAACCTCACTGCAGGTAAATCCAAGAAAAAATGGCAAAAACGCAACAACCAGCAACACCAAAAAATGTCCGGACAAGACATAGATGCAGGTGAAAGGAGGGTAAGCATGGATTAACACGTGTTGTTTTCTACAAAGAGCTAAATTATTACATGCTTCAAGTTATGATTTTCTTTTTGTTTTTGCTCCATGCCGTTAGCGAATAATCATTGATTAGACCTGACTCTTGATTTGGACCAATTTTTTTCTCTGCTAAGTTCCCTTTTAATTGTCCTCCAGTTGTAAATGGGAAGTGGTATACTGCAACAGCTCTCCTCAAACTATCTGCTGTGGTGTCCCCCAGGGATCCATTTTGGGCCCCTTGTTTTTCTTGCTCTATATTAATGATTTAAATAACGTATCAACTCTCGTCAAGCTGATTTTATTCGCTGATGATACTAATTAGTTATGTCCCATAAAGATCCTGTCTACTCGGCAGCCTCACTCAATTCCGAACTTAATAAATTATCCACTTGGTTTAAGGCAAACAAACTCTCCTTAAACCTGAAGAAAACAAACTTTATGTTATTCAAGCCTAGACAGAAAAGGTATCATTTTCCAATGCAAACATGCATAAATGAACAGAGAATCGAACAGGTTAAGGAAACGGTCTTCCTCGGTGTAGTCCTTGATGAACATCTGTCTTGGAAACCGCACATTTCTCGAGTAGCTCGTAAAATCTCGAAATCAATAGGTGTCATTAATAGAGCAAGATTTTTTCTACCTAAGCCGTGTCTAAAAACTCTTTATTATTGTTTAGTTTATCCTTATCTTCATTATTGTATTATTGTCTGGGGATCTACGTACAAAAACAATCTTTGCCGTCTTGTCTCTTTGCAAAAGCGAGTTATCAGAATTATTTCTACATCACCTTTTGATTCTCATTCAGACCCTATTTTCAAAGAATTAGAGCTACCAAAACTTTCCGATACTAGACAACTAGAATTGGGTAAACTTATGTTTTCTCTTAACCATTCTCTTTTGCCTTCAAAGTTCAACAATTATTTTTCTTTAAACAAACAAGTCCATGCCACAAGACACGCGAACAATTTTCACCTTCCCTTTTGTAGAACAAACCTTCTTAAATTTTCTGTCAGTTTCCAAGGACCTACTTATTATAACTCTATAGAAAATGATATTAAAGAATCTAATTCTCTCCACTTATTCAAAACGAAATTGAAAAAAAAAGTTATATATGAATTATTAGTTACAAATCTTGTAGTAAATAGTTATATTTGTTCACATGTCTGATATTATCTTTATACTTATTGTTACATGTACCATACCTTATATTTTGTCAACTCAGTCTATGTAATTAGTTAATTCATACTTACCTTCATTGTATTTTACTTTCGATCCTGGCCTTACTGTTACTGTTAACTTTATTTTTACTCTGAGGGAGCCCAATGTCTATAAGCCTCATGGTTTCTTTTTGGGCTTCCTCGCCACTTTTATTTGCTTTTGCGTAACTGTCTTGTTTTATCGTTATTTGTATTTTGTGGTAAATCAAATAAAGTTACAAGGACCTAAAAATCCTTACTGAGGAGGCTGTGTTATTCGATGCCGAGTTCATTTCTCAGAAACTGAAATTGCTACAAGAACTCAATAATTTGTGACGTGGTATACTGCAGCAGCTAAAGGACCTAAAAATCCTTACTGAGGAGGGTGTGTTATTTGATGCCGAGTTCATTTCTCAGAAACAGAAATTGCTACAAGAACTCAATAATTTGTGATTTCTTTAATTTATATAATACACTGAGAGAATTTAAAATTAAAAGCCACTACAAGTATTCTGCATGCTGGATGTAATTTCTTACTTCATCATGTGTGATTTGAAGAAATGCTTTGTGAACCATCAGGATCACGACAAACTTGCCAGGCAGTATCATTTTCCACGATCCAGTTCTTAGCTTATATAGAGAGCTCTTCATGTGGCATGCAGTCAGGACTGTAGGGTAGCCCAAAAAATTACCATGGCCTCAGTGGTGTGTATCATATCAACAACTGCCTGGCTGTGGTGAATAATGGCGTTGTCCATGAATAAATATGAGAACGATAATTCTCCTGATGCAAACAACAATCTGGGATAAAAGGCAATGAGTGTAGAAAGGACTTTATAAACGCAATTATTGAAGTAAAGGCAAACTGTAGCAATGTACCTAAAATGTATCATTCCAGTTCTAGGCAAATACCGATGGCAAGGTTCCATAGAGCAACTTAAGATTAGATTTGTATCCCAGAGACTGTCTTTTTCAAAGGCGGTTTTAAGGATATAGGCGAGGGGGAAGTGAGCCTGAAAAAGAGCAATTTCAGACAGTTATAGCAAAATCTATAAGATTCTTAAATGTATGAGGGGTGATTTCCGCCAATAATAACTTTCAAATTTTGTTATGCCATTCTCCTATGTTGTTATTCAGTTTTCTTAGGAATTCTTATATGCATGTTCGAATCCTATTATTCCCTTTCGAATTTTGTTATTCACTTTTCTGATTTTATTATGCCGTTATGAATTCTTTTATTCAGTTTCGAATTCTGTTATTCGTTTTCGAATTTTGTGATGCAGTTGTCCAATTCTGTAATTCGATTGCAGAGTCCTCTCATGCAGTTTTGAATCCTATTATTTCCTTTCCAATTCTGTTATTCACTTTTCCAATTCTATTATGCCAATATCAATTCTGTTATTCAGTTTCCAATTCTATTATTTGCTTTCGATTTGTGTTCTTCCAAATCTGGGACTTCATGTAATAAACTAGAAATATGTGTATCGCAGAACCTCGTGAAGCTCGGGGGGGGGGGGGGGGTGGCCCATAACAACACTGGCTCTAATATTGGAAGGTGAGATGTAGTTTTAATCGTCTTTTGGTTGGAGTAAATTTCAACCCAGCGCTGTTTTATTAAAAAGGATTTTCTGGGATTTAAATGGGTTTGGTGTTGTTAAGGAAGGGTAGGCAATGTTTCATAGGTCCCGTGTTCACCGCATTTGACCCTCCTTCATGTGTAGTTATAGTAAAAGAAAATGAGTGTGATAGTGAATAACTGCAGGCGAATATGCAGCAAACACATGCTATGTTTAATTACTTGTGAAGTGTGTAAGTAGTAGTGAGTAGATGAAGTGGTAGGAGATAATGCTGCAGTGAAAATAACCAGTAAATGCTGGTAATTGGAGACAAAAATATTTATTGTTAAGTGAATTACAGCAAGAGAGTGTTTGCACTTCTGCTAGTACATAATCACACTTGACAACTAATTGTTTGTAACAGTAAGGTGTAAACATATCACTTGCACTAAAATAGAAATTACATGCAGCAATGTGATATTTTTCCTATTTGACCCCTTTTGTTTTCTTTTTCCCCCACTACGAAGCCTGGCCCCAGGCTATGTCATTAAGGATGTAGTTGAGGAGAACTATGAAAGTGATCATGACTTATGTTTACTGAATATGTTGTACCCTCATTAGCACTGAATTATCACTGTAAAGAATACCAAATCATTTATGGAAGTGTTTAGAGTTATTTGTGTACATGCATGAGAAACAAATACTCTTGCAAGAGTGAGTTTGTATGAAATGCCCACATACAAGTAATGTTGAAGATAATCAGTATTGGGCGATTCCAGAAAATATCCATACCTACACCACAGATGGCTTTTAGAGCGTTGCCTGATCCAGTCTTGTCGCTCTTGGAGGCGTCGGCAGTCGGTGTTCTCTCTCTTCATCAATTTCGTTTACAATGTAATTGTAGTATTTTGTCGCTGCCTCTGTAGGCGTTTGTGGTTGCTGTGTTGACGATGTTGCCTTCGCTGTGCTAAGCGATGTTCTCTGCTCCATGGTTGTCTTCTTTGTTGCGCTTCACGATGAATTTTAATCGGCATTCTCCAGTGCAGTTTCAATGGAAAATCTTCCTCAGTGAGGATTTGCAAGCACTTGCTGTGCTTGAAGTTCTGTATCGTTAAAAAAAACCGTTCAAAAGTATTCTGGGGTATTTCCGACCTCGGAAATACAATTCATGGGGTCGGAAATGAGTTAGCGGGGTCGGTTTCTTTAGTCACCAATATTGGACCCGTAAACATTTAATCTCAGGATCGAAATTCAATTCATGGGGTAGGAAGTGATTTAGTTATCGGGGGTCAGGTTTCTGCGTCCCCAGAAATAGACCTCGAAATCTAAATTACGATCTCCAATTTATTTCTTACCAGCGGCCCAGGAGTTTCATTTGTCTGAACTGGACCCTTATTCCTGCTATCCCAACACCACGCCCACATCGCTAGAAATCCCAGTTACTACAGCATATCAGTTTACTTTGGAAACGTCATATCCTGTAAGC
This sequence comes from Porites cylindrica, assembly GCA_964035525.1. Taxonomy (NCBI): domain Eukaryota; kingdom Metazoa; phylum Cnidaria; class Anthozoa; order Scleractinia; family Poritidae; genus Porites; species Porites cylindrica. The sequence goes on along the minus strand of OZ037776.1, from coordinate 17,970,428 downwards.
TGATATGAGACGCGGCTCCCCAAGACAAAAACAGTCAATCAACAAAATCAGACAATTCCGTAACTTTTCCTTCCATACTTTCGTCTGAAATTGTTACATACATTAATGCTATGGGACTGTTTGTGAAGGGCTGTAAATGCTAGGTGTCCTGTGCACTAGGCCCAGTCTGCGCTGAGGTGTTGTCATTCGACACTAGGTCAAACCTCGGCATACATGTGCTTTTATCGCTTGTTATTTTCGCCTTTACTTCTCGGATAAGAATCGTTTAACTAGACTCACATCGAAGGAATAGAACATTACGGAAGCATTACGGATATTTCAGCAGTCTTCAAGGTTACGGATAGAGACGCTTGTTTGTAAGGATTTCTTGTATGGTATTGTATTCGAACGGTGTGCTGAACGTAGTTGATCGGATCGAATAAAACGTGGAATTGACATTGAATTGACGGCTGTTACAGTTTGACCTACAAACGAATCACATGGAAGGAGACAAGGAAGAAGATTTACAAGGGAAAACAGAGTTCCCTGATGAAGAGAAGCTTTGCACTTGGCGCGAAGTCGATATGGATCTCGATACAATCTGCTCGTCACCTCGTGCGATATCGCCGCTGACCGGTTTATTGGCTCAAGAAACTCACATGGACGTGCGAAAACGGATTCCTACAGAAAGGGGTAGGCAATTTGAGATTCAAAAGTTGAAGGAAAATCGGAAAACTGCACTTGCTAATTTAACTAAGCAGATGAACTTAGTCTCACCTTTGTTAACAGATCTTGAGAACGAAAAACAAGTGCGTACGGAAGTTGTTCATTTAGATCAGCTATTTGTTTAAGTGCAAGAAGCACATGACGCATATCTCAAGGCCTTAGATGATGATGATGAAATTAAATTAGCTCTTGAAAGGTTTGGCACTCGTGATAAGGATGTGCTCCAGCTAAAGCAAAGGATTATTGGCTTTTTGGATGATGCAGATAAGCTACGTGGCGGTTTACGTGATACACACTCAGTGAAATCTAAGTCATCTCGTCACTCAAGGCACTCCCTTTCCTCGGTAACATCTGCTAGGTTAAAGTTAATTGAAGCGAAAGCTAAAGCTGCAGCGTTAGAGGTTAAGGCATCATTTCTAAAAGAGAAACAAGCATTAAAAATGGCTACTGAAGAGCTTGAACTTAGGCAGCAAATCGCAGAGGCAAAGGCAGAAGAAAAAACTTATGAGAAATTCGAGGAGGAACAAAATATTGACGGAATGAATGAAAACTTGGAAGATGTTGAGGTTAAACTCACTTCTACTACCATCTCACGTGGGGTACAATCTAACGATCAGGCTACACTAAGGGTGCCTTCTGTGAAGTTCCAAAGTTCAGCTATTGTTGGTTCAACGACCACTCCTGTAACCACCCCAGCTTTAGTCAGTGCTGCTAGTATGAACCCAACTGCCCGACCCTTTGTTCCAAAGAGTGTTCCCATTAAGGAAGAAGAGTATAAGGACAAGTACGAAACCCCCACTGATTATAAGCTACCACATGTTAAAAGGGAATGTACGTGCAGTTTCGGAAAGGATTCAAGCTCTGTGGAAGGTACAGGGTTAGATCAAAACTATCTTGACATTCAAAGGAAGCAGGCTGAACTTTCAGAAATGATTGTTACCCAACAGGCTAGGAGTCTCCTACCTAGTCACAAGCCACCTACGTTTTCGGGAGATGTTATGTCATACCCAGCATTCATAACAGCCTTTGAAACTCTCATAGAATCTAAGGTAGATGATTCTAATGAGCGCTTGTACTTCTTGGATCAATACACTAGTGGAAAGGCCAAGGAACTGATAAAGGGTTGTTTACAAATGAAAGGCGAAGATTCGTACAAGGAGGCTAGACCGCTTTTGAAGAAACATTTTGGTGACCCATACAAGATTGCAAGTGCATACATCGCCAAGCTGTCGAGCTGGCCCGCTGTTAAGCCTAACGACGGAACAGGGTTACAAGAATTTTCTATTGTCCTTGAGCAAGCAAGGAACGCCATGACAGGCATGCAATACATGAACGACTTGAACACGGCCAATATTATGCGCCAGTTATGGGAAAGGCTGCCGCGATATCTACGTAGTAAGTGGACTGAAAGAGTTAGCAGGATTAGGAGTGTCAAGGGACAGACAGCTAGCTTTAATGACTTTTGCCAATTTGTATCAGAGCAAGCTGATTTAGCGACAGACCCAATCTATTCCGAGGAAGGCATAAGTAAACCGATGAACGCAGTTGACAAGTACCATAAACAGAACGAACGCAAACCCAAGAGAGGAAGGGGTACCAACTTTGCAACAGGCTTGGCAGGAAAGAATGCAGGTGGAGGAAATCCTCACCCCATCAGCTGTACGTTGTGCTCTAAGGCGCATCATCTGGACGAATGTGCTGAGTTTCTTAAGAAACCGCTAGTGGAGTGGAGAAACTTTATCAAACAGAAAGGCTTATGCGTTGGTTGCTATAGTTGTGAACACATTGCCAAGCTTTGCAAAAGTAAAAGAACCTGTTAGATCTGCAATAAGAAACACCCAACGTCACTCCATGATTACAGTTGGAAATCAGAAGAGGTGAAAATGGAAAGTGGAAACGGCCAACATAAGAAACCGGAAGCCACTAAAAAGAAAACGGAAGAGCGAGTCGTTAACGTGTGTACTGCAATTTGCAATGTGACAGATGCCAGTGATGTTGTACCACAAGGACAATCCAAACAATAAGATATGTGTTTACGCCCTCCTTGATAATGCCAGTGGTGGAACATTCATTAAGGAAGACTCGTTAAGAAGGCTTGGTGTTAAAGGAAGTGAAACCAAACGTTTGCTCACTACTATGCATGGTACCCAAGAAGTCGACACTAAAGCGGTAGATGGGCTAATGGCTTCCCACTTTCAAGAAAACGACGTCATCGTACCCCTACCGAGAACCTACGTCAGACAACGGATTCCAGCAGATCGTGATGAGATTCCTCGTCCCGAAGAGCTGCAAGGATGGTCACATTTGCAGATGGTTAGGAAACACGTACCTCCTTACATGGAAGAAGTAGAAATAGGACTCCTGATCGGACTAAATTGCCCTAGTGCAGTGCGACCAAGAGACATTGTTTGCGGGAATGAGAATGAACCCTATGCAGTAAGATCACTACTGGGATGGCACGTAAACGGTCCTGTTAACCAAAAGAGCAGTAAACAAGTACATTGTAACCGTATTCAGATTATTAAGAGCAACACAGAGGATAACGTGAATGGGTACATCATTGCTAAGACAGAGATTAAGGAGCGGCTAACCCCTCAAGTGGTTTCTCGAATGTTTGAGGTGGACTTTGCTGAAAGAGAGCACGGAGTCGCATTATAAAGAGAAGACCTTCAGTTCCTGAAGATTGTAGAAGATGGAATCCATCATAGAGATGACATGCATTACGAGATGCCTCTGCCCTTTAGAAAAAAGAATGTACAGCTACCCATTAACCATCCTCAAGCAGAGCAACGCCTGCACGGCCTTAAGAAGAGACTCCAAGGCGACGCAAGGTATCGTGCTGACTACTGTATTTATTCGACTATAAGCCGAGTGATTTTTACACAAATTAAAACTGAAGTGAATTAAAATTTGGGCTCTAGAGGGGGTCTCAGCTTATAGCCGAAAGTTTTTGAAAAAAAATTTTTTCCGGCACATGGAAACTCTACTAAATCGAGATGTATTTACGTATAAGCCGAGCTAAAGTAAAGAAACACAATATGCAATCGTGGGTTATTAACTTTTAAGAATGTGGTGGCTCCTAAGGGAGCCGTTTGTTAAATTTAATGTGTTTTCACAGAAAAGATAAAGATTCTTGATAGGGAATAACCGTGACGCTGACGGAATGTGATTACAAATCGATGGAATTTGACTGTTTGCTGCTCCAAATCTTCAGGGAGACGCTGAGCGAGTGTTGTTTTGGTGCAAAGGCTGACGGAATGGCGGCGCTTCCATTTCTGGTACCAGCCGAGGGACGCTTTAAACTCAGGATCCTCGCTGAATTCCTTTGCCTTTAGACGTAGCATCAATCCGCTAACAGCTATTCCTATGCAAAACAAAGTGAGAACTCAAAGAAGGTTATGAAACGATCCAAAGGTTAAAAATTTGACACGTCTTGAATTTGTTTTGACATTTGTGAAAACTGGCCAATGAGAGTCTTTCATACACAATGTTGTCACATGATACTACGATAGTTTTGAGAGTCACACATTCAACAACTCATACTCACTCTGCAATCAGCTGATTGATTTATTTCGTGATCTTGTTTCTGTTGTTTTAAGATACAAAATCAATGCTCGACAAAAAACTTACCTTGGGTTCTCTGCTCTGTAAACCATTCCAGTATTCTTTGATCGAGCTCCGGATACTTCGGCGTGTATGACGTGCGACGAGCTTTGGGTATGATGACAACTTGACTTGAAATAAACGATTGCGAACACGAGATTGTTTGATAGACGCTACGGATGTCTAGGTACTGGTGATGCTGCTTAACAACACAGTTTAAATTCATTTCTTGGATCACATTAATTCATCTGAGTTATGATTCATTGCTTTTCAATTGAATAGTTAGTTACGGTTAATACTAATAGTATTTATTAATTCGCGTGTGCTTTCTAAGAGGGAAGCTGTTTGCATAATAAATCACCATTGCATCTCTTGTATACACGCGTATGTGTTATCGTCCAAGCCTCATTTATGACAATCAATGTGATTTTTTCCCGAAAATGTTAGGTTTTCCCGTAGTTAACAATTCAGTCTTGTAATAATGAATGGGTCTCGGCTTATAGCCGGGTGTTTTCGATTTATTTTTGGTTCTCGTTATGCCGAGTCTACAAGTTCAAAGTTTGGGGTCTCGGCTTATAGCCGAGATCGGCTTATAGTCGAATAAATACGGTACATCAGATTCATGACTGAAATCATAGAGAAGGGATATGCTCGAAAGGTCAAGGTTGAAGACCTACCCCATCGAGAAGGAAAGGCCTGGTACTTACCTCACCACGGGGTTTACCACCCCAAAAAACCAGGCAGCATACGTGTAGTATTTGACTGTTCAGCTCGTTACCAGGGTGAATCGCTGAATGGCCACCTATTGCAAGGGCCCGATCTAACAAACAAGTTCACTGGGGTGCTCACAAGATTCAGAGAGGAGAAGGTAGCCTTCATGGCTGACATAGAGAAAATGTTTTTTCAAGTCAAGGTTCCGAGGGAAGATCAGAACTTCCTTCGCTTCTTATGGTGGCCAAATGGAGATTTAACTCAAGAGCCTCAAGAGTACTGCATGACAGTGCACCTCTTTGGAGCTGGTTCATCTCCAGGGTGTTCTAACTTCGCCTTGAAACGTACAGCCGAAGACGGTGAAAGAAGGAGATCAAGGGCCTAGACCTAGGTAGTGACAAGTTACCAATAGAGAGAGCATTGGGTGTAGAATGGTGCATTGAATCGGACGCATTCAAATTCAGGATAGAGTTGAAGGACAAGCCGTGCACCCCTAGGGGTATACTGGCAACTATAAGCTCGATCTTTGATCCTCTGGGGCTGATTGCGCCCGTCGTCCTTGTTGGAAAGCAGATACTTCAAGAGATCTGTCACGGAAAAGACTAGGACGAGCTAATCGAGGGAGAAGATGGAGAAGTCAGTTACCGCTATTAGAGCAGCTGAACATCCCAAGAAACTTTCAGCCTCCTGATTTTGGAAGCATTGCCACTGCTCAGCTACATAATATGTCAGATGCGTCTCAAGTCGCGTACGGACAATGTTCTTATCTCAGACTGGTTGATGAAAACGGAAGAATTCATTGTTCTCTTGTTATGGGGAAAGCTCGTGTTGCACCATTGAAGACAGTCACTATTCCAAGACTTGAACTAACTGCCGCTACCGTTTCAGTAAGGGTTGCAAGCATGCTAAAAGAAGAGTTAGACTATGACGGACTCCAAGACTTCTACTGGACCGATAGTAAGGTTGTCCTCGGGTTCATCAACAATGAATCTCGAAGATTCCAAGTGTATGTTGCAAATAGAGTGCAATTCATCCGCGACCACACTTCACCAGACCAGTGGCGCTACGTGGAGTCTGGATCCAACCCAGCAGATGAAGCATCGAGGGGGATGAACGCTAAGGAGTTTATGCAAAGGTCGCAGTGGATTAAGGGCCCAGACTTCTTATGGCAGACGGAAGATCACTGGCCTCAACAAGACTCATACGAAAACGAGGTCGACCACAATTCTCCTGACGTTAAAAGGGTTACCGCTAACGCGACAGTGATTGAAGAACATGAAAACATGTTAAGCAGATTCAAAAGATTCTCCAAGTGGCAAGTCCTAAAGGGCGCAGTTGCGCTTTGTATGGAATACAAATGACGTCTCAAGATGAGAGCCAGTAAGGCAGACAAGAGACCTCTAACTGTTGACGGTCCTCACGTTAATGGACGAAGCCGTGAATGTGAAGGTTGCCCGGCTACTTCCTTTATGGTCAGAGACCTTGAACAAGCAGAAACAGAAATTCTCAAGCTGGTGCAAGCGAATTATTTCGATAAAGAAATCAAGATTCTGAAAGATTTCCAAACCCAGACCAGAAGTGTGCCTAAAGATGGTCATCATGATAAGGAAAGGAAAGCAGTTTTGAAGAAAGGTAGCAGCCTTAACGCCCTTGACCCATACCTGGATGCCGGCGGAATGTTGAGAGTCGGAGGACAGATAAAGAAGGCTAACCTCTCAGACAGTCTTAAGAGCCCTGTCATCTTACCGAAGACTGGTCATATTACAGAGCTGGTCCTCCATCACGACCATGAGAAAACTCACCACAGCAGAAGAGGTCTCACCTTAAACGAACTTCGTTCGAGTGGTTACAGGATTATCAATGGAAATGCTGCGGTAGGACACTTCATATCAAGGTGCGTCACATGTCGACATCTCCGTGGTACTTTTGGAGAACAGAAAATGGCCAACCTCCCAAGTTCCCGTGTTGAACCCGCGCCACAGTTTTCATACTGTGCAGTGGACTACTTTGGTCCGTGGTATGTCAAAGAAGGCAGGAAAGAAGTTAAAAGGTACGGAGCCCTATTTACTTGTTTGTCCAGTCGTGCGGTACATATCGAAGTAGCCCACTCCATGGAAACAGATTCATTCTTACAAGCATTACGGCGCTTTACCTGTCATAGAGGACCCATAAGAGAACTTCGCAATGACCAAGGGACTAATTTTGTTGGGGCCGAAAACGAGTTAAAGGCAGCACTTCAAGAAATGGATGATGAGAAAATTAAGGCAGAGTTGGTTAAGGAGAACATTGATTGGATCAGAAATCCTGCTACTGCAAGTAATTTCGGAGGCGTTTGGGAACGACTAATTCGGTCCGTGGGAAACATCATGGCAGCACTTGTGAAACAGCATGGTCACAGCTTAAACGATGAATCGTTGCGAACTTTGTTATGTGAAGCTGAAGCTGTTATCAACAGTCGTCCTCTGACTACCTTGACCTTAAGTGATCCGCTCTCACCGTTGCCACTATCGCCAAGTACCCTTCTCACTGCTAAAACCAAGCTCATTCTCCCCCCTCCAGGGAAGTTTCAACGAGAAGATACTTACTGCAAACGTTGCTGGAGGCGCGTACAGCATATTGCTAACGAATTCTGGAATAGATGGAGTAAAGAATATCTTCGATCCTACAGTTGAGACAAAAGTGGACACACAAGAGAAGAAACTTCGCGGAAGGCGACATTGTTCTATTACAGGACAACAATTCTTGTAGGAATAAGTGGCCTATGGCTAAAGTGCTTACCACACGTCGTGATGATGAAGGCCAAGTCAGATCAGTGACTGTTCAAACCGGAACTGGATCAGTATTGGATCGACCAGTCAATAAACTTGTGCTGTTGCTAGAGTCACCTAAGGATAGACTGGGAATCCCCGACGAGGAGCCTGAGGAACTGTGATGTTACAGAAACAGGATATCTAGAACGCTTAGCAATTCTAGTATTCTAAACGAGTTAGAGTAAGATTTGTTTCGGTTAAAATGACAAACATTTTAGGGGAGCCATGTAAATGCTAGGTGTCCTGTGCACTAGGCCCAGTCTGCGCCGAGGTGTTGTCATTCGACACTAGGTCAAACCTCGGCATACATGTGCTTTTATCGCTTGTTATTTTCGCCTTTATTTCTCGGATAAGGATTGTTTAACTAACTAGACTCACATCGAAGGAATAGAACATTACGGAAGCATTACGGATATTTCAGCAGTTTTCAAGGTTACGGATAGAGACGCTTGTTTGTAAGGATTTCTTGTACGGTATTGTATTCGAACGGTGTGCTGAGCGTAGTTGATCAGAGCGGATAAAACGTGGAATTGACATCGAATTGACAGCTGTTACAAGGGCAGTATCTTGAAATTGTAAGGTGCTCAACTGATGAAACAAAAAGAAGACACTATGACAAAGACCAGGTGTTAATCAACAGGTGGCACAAAGAAGGGAAAAAACACCAAGAAATTTGCGGGGTATACACACGAGAAGTAATATTTAAAAAAATAAATAAATAAAATAGATAAATATAATCGTACACAGACACACATACACACACAAACCTGCTCAAAATATACAACCTAAAAAGTCAGTACTATACATGCAAGTATAGAAAAAAAAATCACGAAAAAGCCAAACGTGGCGAGCATAAAGAAAACCAAAATCATTACACGCAGTCACTCTGGCTTCTGTCCCAGTCGGGGTACACTGGATTTCAATGAAGTGACAGGGATGATCAAATGGGGGCAAAAATCAAAACCCAAAAAAAGCGCTTCCAACAAAACCCCATAAAAATCGCTGGACCAACATTAAACACCAAAAAAATCCCATGCCCCAGAAAAATTTTCAGAAAGCATTAAATGATATTACACAAAAAATAGAATTGGTGAAACATTAGTCTTGAATGCCCCCAAAAATTCCCACACTTGGCATGTAAAGATCTTTGTTTGTTATATTTCAAACACAAGAAAAAACGTTTTGTGGGTGCACTTTGTACGTAGGAAAGGGTGTGGGTTGGTATTGGTTTGGGTTTAGCTGGGACTTGAACAGAACCAGTCAGCTAGATATATATCATGCATGAATGATAAGGTTCTCACTATATTTTGTTTCTTTTTCAAATTGTCTTTCTTGTCTATTTACGTTTTCAGGACGTTTCACAAAATCCATCTGGAGGCGCCGAGAGTATTTCCAGATCCGACAAATTAGACATAGAGGAAGGAGGGAGGTTACTATGACAGAATTGAAGGAAATAATAGCACGAATAAAAGAAACGGCGGTCAACGCGGGAATCATTATGACAAAGGGGGAATTGTCAGGACAAGGCCTGTATGCCTCTAGGGTAGTAATATCTGAGGCACTAATGACCTTGGATCTGATCAGGGCAAGCTTGTGATGTAGAGATTTCACACCTAGAGTAAAATATGTTCCAGGTAATTGTGTGACATGGATACGATGCTCCGAAGTAGAAGTAGGCTACTTCATTAGGCAACAAACCCATTAATTTTTGCAATAATTTTAGATTACGCTGTAGAATATCCTGTAAGCGACTACCCCTTTACGCAAAAATTCAGTGGTCACTTAGGTGAGGAGGTTGAGGGGGATCTTTTCCTAGTAGACGTCCGAATATATCTATTTTCTTTAACACCAGTTATCATATACAATTTTTAAGAAATGATAAAAGCACTCCATATCCTTTTAGCGTATGACCAAAAGCCAATCAGTTGCTTACTAAAGTTGAAAACCGGCGAGGCAAATTATAAAATGGTTACCCCCAAAAAAGTGGACACGGTCGCTTTCCATATGTTCCAACCATTAAGTTTTGACTGTAACGTTTTACATTTTTATTTGGACATAAAGTTGCTTATAGCAGTTGAGCAAAAGTTACCCAATTATCGGCCCATTCCATGTGCTCATCTAACATGACATAACTTTTACAGAAACAAGAAATACGGAAGATTTTCTGGTCATTCCGATTTCCCTCATTCCACCCCATCCCCTTGTGTAATTTCGCGTTTCTCTACATGCACATGTGAATCAATAAGGCCAAGACGATAAAAAAGAGGAAAAAAAGTTTAAAAGGTTTATTGTGGTCAAAATTTCAAGACCATAAACTATAAAAGTATAAACTTTTTTTCAGGACCTAATAGTCTTTGGCATCTTGACGGAAACCATAAGCTTATAAGGTAAAGATGAGTTTGTATGGCAAAAAAATTAATAAATTAATCACCAGAACTTTATTTGCAATTGATAAAATCATCATAGCAATAATAATGATAATCCTTCTAGTCTGAGAATGTCATGTAAGTATATTATTACGAGGTATTATAATTACTCTACTGCAGTTTTTCTTTCCTTTTTTTACAAGACTTTAATAAAGATGTTGTCCATTATAATAATAATAATAATAATAATAATAATAATAATAATAATACCAATTCCAAATACAGTGAATCTTCATGTACAGAGGATTTCTTGAAGTGACCCCTTCCTGTTTGCAGGTGGAGATTGGTCATTCATGGGGGCATCGACAGGTATTCTTGTTTAGTGGTTTACCTTGAATGCTCGGAAGAACAACAGAGGTGAGACCAGAGGGAATTTGTTTCTAGCTGCTACTGAAGAATACTGTTGGCCTTCCAGAGTAAGAACAGGCAAGGATGGAGAAAATGCTGTGGTTGCTGGCTTGACGATAGAAAGGAGCTGTATCTGCACTGTAAATAAAGTACAATGTATATGATTAATTAGGCGTTATAAATTTGTACACTATAAACAGTGTTTTAATAAAATAACTATTCCTTACTTTTACACACTATTATTACTAATAGAATAAAAAATCATTATTACTGTTTACTGTTATTACTAACTATTTCCACCAAGGTACTTGGAAAGAGAAGATTGATCAGGAAATGTGGGAACAAAAAGAGAATTGCACTTATAAAGGAAGCCTTTTACCACACTGCATTGGTTGAAACCTTGGCAATTTAATTGACATCTAAAGCGATATTGTCAACGATTTTTGAGGGTCCAGACATATCGAAGACTTGGGATGTGTTGGGCAACTTTAGTGATGGATTTTTTTTGTAAATCAAGACCTTTTTTGCAATGCCCTATGGCTCTGCAAATTGTGCCATATTACAATGATAATAATCTGAATAATCCCCTGACTAACAAAGTTCATAAAATAACTTTGTTCTACTATCAGCTTGCAAACAATATTTTAAATTAGCTGATTTAAACAAGTGGATACAAAGCTTCCCTTATGGTTACAGTGAAGTAAAAGACAAACACTAAACTATTAAGGACTCCGACCTAGAAAGGCAAAGCTCCAGAAGTTAGGACAAAGAGCCGCTAGCATGTGGCTTCTGATGTAGGTTGTTCCCCACATCCTGAGCACCCTTGTAGACACAAGTACGGAGCATTGAAGTGCTTCTGTTCTTTAATTAATGGGTATTTCCATTTCAACGTTTATTTGCCAAGAACCTTTTCTTTTCTTCAAATCAGCAATCAAAGAACATGTATCATTATTCGTGTGTACCCTGAAGCACTGAGGATACTGAAACATTACTTCCTCGTCCATTTTCCTAGAAAACTATGAAAGTTTGGTCCACTCATAAGAAGTTGATTCGAGCAGTTTGAAGGAAAACATGCCCATTTCAAAGAGCTCGCAAAAAAATAGAAAACTTAAACATCTCTTTTTAACTCGTGCAAAGGCATCATAAATTTGCATGTGCTAAGAACATTGCACTGGGTAGGAATAATGAATCAAGTCCTCTCTTCAGAAAAGAAAGTGGTGATGATGCAGACATTGCACTAAGGTGCATTACAAGGTTTCATGATGTACCAGTTGACGATGATATAATCACTATGATTCATGAACTATGAGCAATGGGTGCAATACCACATTACTGAGACTAGTTGAGATGGAATGGAAGATGGATCTAGACAGTAGACAAGTTGTGAGAGTATTATCCTCAGGTACAAGTAAGGCATTTGATTCTGTTAGCCCACCACTACTTATCAAGAACTGGAATCATACAACCTTTCAGGATGCGCCCTTAACCTTCTGCACTTGTACTTCTCTCACAGACAAAACAGGGTCAAGCTGGGTTCCGTGATCAGTCAGTGAAAAAATACAACAAGAGGTTGTCCTCAGGGGTCTTCGTTTGGTGCCCTTTTGTGGAACTCAGTTCAAAATGATCTTGCTTATATAACTGAGAAGGAAATTTCTATACATGCAGACAATCACCAAATCTTTGCCTCGGGCTCATCTACTAGTATCGTTGAGGGCAAACTGCTGAGTGAAGGGAGTAAGATCACTAGATGGTACAAGGAAAACTTGCTACAAGTGAATGTTCAGAAATATCAATCCATGGTACTGGGTGCTGAATCTGAGGCAAATAACATAAACCTGCATATAGATGGGGTTAACATAGAACAACTGAAATCTATCAAATTGTCTAGTGAGCACATTGGTTCTGTTTGCAAAAAGGCTAGCCAACAGATAGGAGTCTTAAGACGTCTAAGGATGCTTATACCCACTCATGCTAAAGTACAACTACACAAAGCTGCCATATTGCCTCACTTGACTTACTGCAGTACCATTTGGCATTTCTGCAGAGCCTCAGACAAACGTAAGGTGAAAGATTACAGGAGACAGCCCTTAGGAGTAGTTTTCAACAATGAGTCAGTCTTCTACAACGAACTGTTGAGGCTGGCTGAACTCCCTTCACTTGTCAACAGAAGGCTTCAGGAAATTGCGATTCTCATGTTTAAGGCAAAGAAGAATCAACTTCCAAGTCAAATACAGGAACTTTTCATGCTGAAAGCAAACAGTGACGCGAGATAGTCTTTAAGAAAATAGGATTTCCATCTACCTAGTTTTAATATGACTAAATAGGGAAAGCATTCATTACAATAATATGGCTCTTTCCCCTGGTCGAAACTTACAAAGGAATTATGTGCCAAGGATAATCTGCGCAGATTTAAGACTAAAATTAGGGGAACAGACCTGACTGGTTTAATCGAGGATGGCTGTAGAAATTGCATGCTTTGCAATTGTTATCATAAACATACATCTTTTCACAAGTCAAATAGGTTTCGATTTTAAACCTCCCTTACTATTTGCCTTTCTATCTTAACATTATTTTAACGCTATTTCAATATTTGATTTTTATTTATTTATTTATTTTATTTTTGTGTCACCAAAATCCTAGAGCTTCTTGACAAGTTAATAAGTTCACTACTACTACTACTATAATTGTATGTTCATCCTTATCCATATAAGGAACTAGATGTTCCTGGAAACACGAGCATGCTGCACATTGGTTACAAATCAATTGGGCTTCTCGAAATTGGTATATTGGTTAAAATCTGGTATATCTTTGATACTGTTATCTTTCTTTTCACTAAAGTTGTGGAAAGTGTAGGAGTTCCAGAGAAATTAAAAATGCAATGGATATCAGAAGATCATCGCCTTCCCCAAGGGCTTGAAGTTACACAACCAGATGACCTTACATCTTTTCAAGACCATCACTGTTACACACGTGGAGGAAAAATGTACACTCCCTTCAAGCAATATCTTTTTCACCATCCTTAAGAGCACCTTAACTACTTCATCTCCATTGGTCTTCTGGGAACTCGCGCAAGTGTAATATACGGACTGCATGATGCAAATAATGGGACTCATTTGTTTTCTAAACGGAAGGGAAAAAACCAATGAAATTCTGGTTTTCAGTCAGTTTATTACGAATTTACTAGCTGCACGAGACTGAAGGGATTGGGTAGGGGTGTGAGTGATAGCTTTCTTCCAAGTCGGTGGTTTTGTTGCATTGAATGAAGCAAAAAATAAGATTTAACAACAAGACTTGACTTGACACTTAGAGAGGTTTAATCTCCTTTACCTGGTTATCTACAAATCCTTGCATTCCAATTGTCACTTGTTGAAGCGACAACTGTAAGTTAAATCCCGACCAAAATGATTACAAAAAAAGAAGTAAAGAACTGAAAAGCTAGAAAGGAAAAAAAGTACAATTACTGACTGAATTGGACTAGACTCGGTCGCATTTAATACCATTACTAATGTTAATGATTAACATATGTCTAATTATAAAATTGTATCAGTCATAAAAGCAAACAGCACGGCTTGAAAAGGAAAACATGCAGCCAAGATGTACCCCGATGACGACAATGAACCACCATTCTCTACAGAGAAAAATTGCTAAAGTTCAATACATCTTTGTTAAACGAACTGTGCAAGAACGTTTTCCCAAATAATTGTTCATTTCAACCATCTCTGGGTTCAATTTTGTAATAAACATGCCACAACATGTATACAACTTCAAGAACACCGCTGAAATTTTATGTTAGTGTATTGTACCATCTATAAATGTACTTTGTAAAAACATTAGCTTCAAGAACATATGCGTCTGCATTTCTAGAAGTTCAAAACCGTCAAAAAGCTCACCAGACGTTATGAACAGCCTTTTTCATTTGTGTAATATTGTTCATACCTACAAAAGGATTGATATGAATTATTTTTAATTAGATACAGGTATTTATTTCAAAATGCTACATGGCTAAAAAACAATGTGTTAAAATATCAAGTATAGTGTGTAATCATGTGATTGTATTTTTCGATGTATTTTTGTGTAACTGTCGAACCAATACTGAAGTTCATTACTTGAGCCCTATCAATGTACATGTAGACTCATCCTGAATAGTTTTTTTTGTGTGTGTGGACCAAAAGGTTTTACTTCTATAATTTCCTGATAATGGATAATAATGTTTTCAACCTACGAATTAAGGGAAAGCATTTAACCTGAAATTGAAATAATTATAATAATTAATCAATCACATAAGAACTGCTTCCCTTGTACTTGGCTGGTAGGGGCTTCTCGAGACTCACCAGGATTCTCTTTCAGAGAATTGGCAAATTTCAAACCGGCGCGCACGCCTTCAGCGAAGCTTAAAACTGGAAGCAGCTTTGCAAGATAAACTAAACGAAGCTGTTCGCAGTGTTGGCTCTATCATTTAACATAAAAAGAGTTACCACAACATGAGAGAGGATCCACTGGTTAACTTAGAGCAACTTTGACATGCACAGTCAGCTAAACTATGCGCTTCTCCTTTTCCCTCGTGGAATGGCAATTAAGGATAACTGAACATAGTTCAGGAAGGGTAAAATTTTAAAGTAAAGCTACTTAAACACAGGGGACATGTGCCAACTTTAATAATTCATTGACCAATGATTCTGGGAGGTAGGGGGCCGATAGGCCATTTTTCACTTCGAAATTTCCCAATGACTCAGTTTTTTGCTGGTCCATCAAATTTTACATATTCCTCTGTTTTCAAATGTACCTGGGATGACTGCATATTCCTAAAGGCATGTACTTGCAAATGATAGTTGAATGCAAAATTTGGGGGCAAACATTGCATTATTAGGCATTGGAAAATACGGAAAGAAACAGGAATTTCCAGGGCGAGAGTTACCTAAGTCAAACTCTTTTTATGGGTTGTATGGCTCTGCAACAACACGGTGATTAAAACTAATGTCAATACCATTTTATTAGATACTGGAAAAGCTGGAGCTAAAACAATTTTTTGGCTGTGAAGCAGTATTTTGCCAGTTGTACATAAGCTTTTGAAGGCTGAAGACAGTGCAACAGTGAAAATAGATGTGCATGTGCAAGCAGAATAGGAGGAATACATGTCATGTGCCTTATAAAAACAATGTTGACAGAATCTTCAGCTCAACCACAATAGGTTCTTGTATATTTATACCTTTTAGTGCATAGTGTAGCTACTAGTAATATATACCTTGTCTGGCTTTTAATTTTAAAACAATAAGTGTCTCAAAGCCAAACGTTCTATAAGCAGCTGAAGTAATTACTGCCGCTATGTGAAAAAGGTAAAATAAAACCACTCTTTTTATACCTGTCAACTTTCTTTCAGACATAAGCTTCAGATTCTTATTCTTACAGTGCCAGTAGTTTATGTAGGGAACCGAAGATGTCTGAGGACAGTCTGAAGAGTTCTTTCTATTCTGGTCTCATTTATGCCAATACGTCAAAGTTTCGATTGTTTTCACGAGCTTGTCTTTAGAGCTTTTCATACTAAAATCAGATATTTCAGCCAAAGTACAATCATTGACGTTAACTTTTCTTCTTGAATTGGTCCCTCAAAGTGGGTGTCTTGTATTGGTTTTTCAGAGTGTGTCAGTTAATGCTGTAAAGGCTCAAACTATTCCTTCAGGTGTGAGACATTAGAAGACAGGCATTAAAAGGTGTGACTTGACGTTTTCGATTCACAGGCATGAGACTTACACCTTAGATGTGAGACTTGGCAGAGGTATACTCTTAATCAGCTGAATAATATGTTTTGATCTACATGATACACCTGTACAAGTAATTATGGCTATGTTGCTGTGTTTCTTTTATTCAACAGTTGCCTTTGTACTTGAATGTGTAATAAGTGATTCCGAGATTATAATAAATATTAAACTGTGTGAATTTAAGGCAAGAAAGTTTTCCATTTTCAAGACTTCAATGAAGTCCAAATGCAAGTGTGGGGACGTATTTGGCTTTAAGCTAGGTGATGCGCTCAGGCCAATTGCTGAACCAGAAAGGGAACAACCTCTACAATGCACCCTCAATCATTAGCAGAAGCAATGTAAATATTAATAATATATAGATTTAGCCAGGGCTAAAAGCGAGGCTCCCATTAATAAATTTATAATTTAAATCAAACAATAAACTTGTATTCCACAATTCAGTTCACTTTAGAGCACATTCTTGTGACTTTTCAGGGAAAGGCTAAGTGATTTTACAAAAAATAATTTGCAAACAGCCCAAGAGTGAACCAAATCTCACATCGAGTTGATAGCCTCATAAGTACACCCAAAAACTGGCAATCATCTTCGATCACATTTATTAAGAGCCATAATGGCTCTTGATCACCGTAGATTAATTAGGCCTGGAAAAAAAATTCCGGCCGAATTTTTTGCGTTCGACAAGTTTATTTTACAAAATCTTGCCAACAAATCTGGTTGCGTGTAAACCAACCTTTTATATCATTTATACATCACATCTGAGGTGAAACAGTATTATGAGGCACTGCTTTTATCATACAGACCTCGGACAACAGAATGCAGTATTTCACAATATTGCGATACAAATTGCTATTCAGGACGATCGAAGCACGCGGGGGTTTTAGCCGTAAACCGTTCAAAAAATTTTCAAAATCATCTATACGGCCAGCCGGTTCTGACTTTTACAGGGCTAGCAGTGGCGAGTGTTTGAATGAACATTAACAGACTTACGCTCCAACATAATAAAGAATTTTATTATGTTTATTTTTTATTTTAAATCGGTTTAACGCGCGGCATTTTGAGTACTCCGGGAAGCGTTGTTTACTGAACGACTGAAAACAATCGGCACAACGATTAAAATTACAAGAAAGAGCACTAAGAATCAATAAAAGAAATATAATTTGGTGAAACATATACAGAGACGACAATTTTCATTCAGGAAGACAAGTATTAAAGTGTCTCTAACAATCCTGAGTCTTCGAGCTTAAAGCTGAAGTTTATGTTTTAAGCCGGCTTCCCGGTGTTTGCTTTTTTCAAAGACGAACTCGAACGTAACTCGAGGCAAGGAAATCGCTCAAACCTTTCTTTTACAGCCAGAATTATAACTAAATATTCCTTAAAACGTTTTCTTTCCTAGTATTTGCCGTGAGAAAATGTCTAAAGGCTTTTTAAAGATCTGTAAGCTTATAACAAACCTGATACTCGGTCAGATCATTGTCTCAAATCTTACAAACGTGCGTAAACAAAATAGCCGCATAAACTCCGCTCGACTTCATTAAATTAAGAATGAAAAACAAACATCAAATACAATTATTACTTAGGCTTACCACTCGAGATGCAGCTCCTGAAAGGTATCAAGTAAGGCCAGTATCGCTTCAGACTTTGCTACCATCTTACGCATTAAGCGAGATGAAAACGAAAACGATGCCATCCGAAATCGGATTTCCGACTTTGACTCAATCAAAAACCCAATAAACAAACTAGCCATGAATACCATGAATAACAGAAGACTCCTGATAGCAGCTGAATTTCATTTTGTACATCCAGTGGAAAAAGAAAGTTAAAAACACCAAAAGTTGACACAAAACTCTATCGGCTTCAGCTGTCAAAGTAAACAAGATTCAAGATGCTGCATAAATTTTCCGCATGAACTCACCTGTCAAATTTTAACCAATCAGAGCATAAAAATTGGACGTAGAGCATGACCAACGCGTGAACATGGTGAGAAAAGTCAAAAGCAACAGTCTTTCCTGCCTGTAGCAGCTGGCTGAATTTTCGCGTCCGAGGTCAGTCAAATCAAAATTTTAATTGTGCGGCACATAAACACAACATATTTCATATGAATTTTACAAAAAATTAAACTTGAGCCTGTGATCATTTGAAAACCAGTACCTTGTCAGCGGATAACTTCAAAAAAACACTTGACCTCAAAGGGTCGACACCTGAGCCCGCGATACAGTCAAGTGATGTTGGTCAGCGGATACCTTGTTTTGACAGCTGTCAATGGATCACAACATTGACGTGTATCAGTTTTGCTGTGCTCCGATCCCAAACTAGCTAGAAAGTATGAGACTGAACATTGATCGCGATCTAGTAAAATAATTAACTGGTCAGCGGACAGCTTCCAAATAAATCACGTCACCTCAATGAGTTGACACATGAGCCCGCGATATGGTCATGAGATACTGGTCAATGGCTATCCTGTTTTGACAGCTGTCAATTGACCATATTGTGAATGTCCAATGTAAAAGATGTGGACTTGGCAAGACACGCCTGAGACACCCCTCCCTTCCTTTTGATAGTCTCCCCTACCCCACCCGTACAATCCGTAGACGCGTACGTACGTACGTACGTACGTACGCTCGGTCAGTCACGTGACAACCAAAAGAAAAGAGGTTGACCATAATCTATGGGTATGGGGCTCTGTCCCACGCGCGCGAAGCGCGCGTGGGAGCCCCGCTATAATGTTTATCTCAAACCTGGAAGTAATAATTTTCCATCACTTTAGGTAAAAATACTGAGGATTGAACTTATCTGAACCCTTTTATGGAAATAATGTGTTATATCTGGTATCCTAGGTTTTATGCCATGTCAGCGCACACACGTTGCACTGAGCCAATTAGGAGGATTAAGAATACATGCTGTCTTTGCACTACAGCTTTGTACTACAGTTGCCTTACATTATTGGTTAGTTATAGCAAATAGTACTTAAGTGTAAAGAAGATGGTCAAATAAACCAAGCAAGGTCATTCCATTCTATTTTTCTCATTGTGGTTGAACAGTGTCATATTGGCATGGGTCATCTTGGCAGTGTGACATTATATTCGAATATGGAAGCTAATATTAATCCCAAAACATTTCAAAATGATTGAGTTTGCTCACAAACATATGTTGCTCATACAACATATATTCACCACTGTATAATTTTTATTTAGCTACTTGTACTCATTCCATTTCATTGTATGTACTTACGTAATGTTCCATGTAAGAAATCGGCAAGGCTAATGCATGAAATGTAACATGGTGTCAGTTTCTAAAATATTAACCCAAAATAAAATGGAGCCCGCTGATTGGTTGGATAATCAAAAAACGCCAAAAATAATTGTAAAATGATTTTTTCAAGATTATTATTCCATACTTTTGGCCACAGGGTTCTACATGCCATATTTGTGAGGACTTTGGGTTTTCAAACTTGTCAGATTTGAGGGAAATGGTTCGGAAATTGGGAGCTGAATCTCTGCATGAAGACCTTGGCAGTGTTTGCAAGTCAATTACACTTCAACAGCATGTAGATTTTTCCTCAGAGTTCCATTATCCCATCTTTTAGAAGGACCAAAAATATCAAAGAGCTTTTGGCAGGTGCTAAAGGTTCTAATTACGCAGATAATGACACACTTTCCAGCATATGTTTCAAATGTAGTAGCAAGTGCGATTTATGTAAAAATTACTTTAGAGAAGTAAAACTTTTCGTAGCAGTTCTACCGAGCATTTTTACAATATTAGCCATGTTAACTGTAAAAATGTTATTTATCTAGTCCTTGTTATAAATGTAAAGTTCAGTATGTTGGTTCTACATTGTGACGATATTGCTGTATTTTTAGTTTACTTTTATTTCACTTCTGGTCCACGCGTGCTTACATCATTGTTTTACCATGGCAACGGATCTTCAAAGACCTTGTGTTTGGGTTTTTGTCTTCGCAGCTTGTAAGTTGTTTTCATTAAACAAGTTTAGTTCAAGCCCTTCGTCTGTTCTTCTTACGAACAACTTTACATGGTGTCAGTGAATGGGATTCTTTCTACAGAATCTTCGCTGAATTGTTGAGTGAATTTGGAAAGTGGAAAACAAGTGAATTCTGACTACAACTCCATTCCCCATTGATACCTGCAATCCTGCAAAAGAAGTGTCATTTCTTAATACGTTTCAGTTTTTGTCCATTGTGCTTGTTCTATTCTAACAAAAAAAAAATCCACACAGATGTAATTTTCCCAATTTACTCAAAGTCACCCAACTGTCAAAAACAAGAATAACGTTTGCTATTTCTTGTAACTTAAAATTCCTTTTTCTGTTGTGTTCTACAATGTAGCTCCATGCACATATATCTGAAAACTACTGATATTACCTGGATTATATAGCATCCTCAGAGAAAGTCCAAAAGGCTGCAAGAATGTTGGGAAATGTGGTTTTCCTTTACCAAACCAAAGTTCGGCAAAGATGCGATTCTTCCTGCTGAACCTAGGAATAAGTGTCTTGATTATTCTTCTGAAATAGTTTGTTAAACCTCATACAGATGTATTATTAATAATTGCTCAGTTGTTCAATTTACCTTTGAAGAGGTGAAAGCTCATTGATCACAAGAAAAACTGGCCATACTCCATAACTCGACGAGCGAATGAGTGCACCATCAGTGTTGCCAAGAAGTGAAATGTTGGTTGCACTTGCTAAAAAACCATGACGACCTGAAAACATTTTGTACAGCTCGCCATCATAAACATCTTTAATTGAACCATCATCACTAGTTTCTCAATGAAACCTGTAAGTGAGGTTTTCAAACTGGCCGGCACCTGTGTGACAAAAGCAAAA
This sequence comes from Porites cylindrica, assembly GCA_964035525.1. Classification (NCBI taxonomy): domain Eukaryota; kingdom Metazoa; phylum Cnidaria; class Anthozoa; order Scleractinia; family Poritidae; genus Porites; species Porites cylindrica. The sequence goes on along the minus strand of OZ037776.1, from coordinate 17,949,232 downwards.
AGTGCTTTCTTTACTTTCTTCCTCCCCTTTTTCCTCATTTAGCTCGGTGGAATTACATGTAGGACGAGGTGTATCTCCTATATAGCACTGTACACCCTGTTTTCCTGCTGAGCTATTCAAATTGTTCCCACTTGAAGGTTGTTAGATTAGTGTGGCATTTTTTTACTTGCTATACTTATTAGAGTACTTAATACAGCAATTAAGAAGTTGTTAATAAATTTTGTCCCAATATACACATATATTTACATGTACCAGAATTGAAGAACTTACGTGACAGAATAGTTTTCAGTTGGTCTTTGTAGTGTACTTTCAGTATAGCTTACATGATGTATCTAGCCGTACAAAGGTTGATGGGATTGATTATTAAAAGCACAGCGGATTAGATTCGGAGTGTTTCTGGTGCAGCTTCATAACCCGTGTGAATCGGTTTCAATACGTGATTAAGACACGACATCTGGCGACGAAGATAGTCTTTTAGGTCAAAAAAGTTGAATTATGGCCTCTATCAAAGTGGATGATCTACTAACAAGTGTAAAACCCTTCGATCCTAACGGCGAACCGTTGAGCATTGGTAGGCAATGGCAACGCTGGCTTAAAGGTTTTTCGTTATATGCCGACAGCAAGGGCCTCATCATCCAAGCAGACAAAGCCGACAATAAAGTGCAAAGAAGGGCTATACTTTTGCATTGTGCCGGGAAACAAGTGCAGGAAATCTTCGAAACTTTGGCTGATACGGGCACAGTGGCCGAGTACGAGAAAGCTGTGAATGCGATAAACGCATATTTCATTCCAAAGGTAAATTCAACATACCAAAATCATATTTTCCGAAGTATGAACAGCGAGAGGGTGAAACGGTGGCTCAGTTCGTGACAAGGTTAAGACAAGTTGTGAAAGATTGTGATTACGGTGATCAGGCGGATAATCAAATTCGAGATCAAGTTGTTCAGCGGTGTACGTCCCATGATTTAAGGCGGAAATTGCTTGAGAAAGGTGACACTTTAACCCTAGAAGTTCTACTTAAAACTGCTGCGTCCTTTGAGGCTGTGCAAGCTCAGCTGGAGAGTATGAAGAGTAGAGGCGTTACTGTGAATCAAGTTCATGACTCAAGCGAAAACAGGCATTATCATAAAGGGAAGAAGACATCGGGCGAGCCTGGAAACAAAACATGTTATCGATGCGGCAACACAGGACATTTTGGACGAGACCCTGAATGCCCCGCGAAAGGAAAAACCTGCAGGTCATGTGGTGGTGCTGATCATTTTTCTTCGCAATGCAGAAGCAAGAAGAGTAAACGTAGAGGCGATAAGAAGCCAGAAGAGAAGAGGAAAGTGAGATATATGCAGGGAGAAAATGATGACGAGGAAGATGAGTATGCGTTCACTGTAAAATCAGTGTCACAGCCGGAAAAAGTTCAGGTAATTGTGGGTGGTTGTGTTGTGAAAATGGTGATTGATTCAGGGGCGAGCACTAACATTGTAGACAAAGGTCTATGGAATGACCTAAAGCAGCAGAAGATTGTCTGTGTATCCAAGAAATGTGACAAGAAGCTTTACGCGTATGGAAGCAAGGAGCCATTGAAAGTTTTGGGAACATTTTCAGCGCTGACGAAAGTAGCTGAGAGCGAGGTTCAAGCTGAATTTGTTGTCATCGATGGTGAAGGAGAAGCACTACTTGGAAGAGAAACTGCGTTGCAACTAGGTGTGTTGAAATTAGGGGCTCCAGTTTATACAGTGCAATCCAAAGAAGTGATCATGTCTGATTACAAAGGAGTATTTGATGGTGTAGGCAAGTTGAAAGACTATCAAGTCAAGTTACATGTTAATCCTGATGTACCCCCAGTAGCCCAGCCAGTCAGACGTACTCCATTCAGCCTCCACAACAAGGTGAAGAAGAAGGTTGAGGAACTTGTAAATATGGATATTATCGAGCCAGTAGAGGGCCCAACACCATGGGTTAGTCCAGTAGTGGTGGTACCGAAACAGAATGATGAAATTCGGCTATGCGTGGACATGCATAAGGCCAATGAAGCCATAATCAGAGAACGCTACCCCATACCTACAGTCGATGAAGTACTCCAAAGCCTGAACCAAAGCACAGTGTTTAGTAAGCTTGATTTGAAGTGGGCATATCATCAGTTGGAACTCCATCCAGATTCCCGTAGCATTACTACTTTTATCACTCACTGTGGATTGTTTCAATATAAGCACCTAATGTTTTGAATAAGTTCAGCCCCAGAAGTATATCAGCATGTTATTCAGCTAGCACTTAGTGACTGTGAGGGAGTTGCTAACATCTCTGATGACATAATTGTACATGGGAAAACTACCAAGGAGCATGACGAGATATTAAAGCGAGTCTTGGAGAAACTGAAAGAGAAGAACTTAACTTTAAATGCAGAGAAGTGCAAGTTTCACATGACCAAGCTAGTGTTCATGGGACTCATGCTAACAACCAAGGGCATCGGTCCAACTGAAGAAAAAGTGAAAGCTATTGTCGAGGCGAGAGAGCCGCAGAATGTGTCAGAAGTTAGGAGTTTCCTGGGACTTGCTAACTACAATGCATGGTTCATCCCAGATTTTGCCACAGTAACTGAACCTTTGCATAGACTGACAAAGAAAGGTGTCTGTTTCAAGTTTGGAGGCGAGCAGAGAAAAGCATTCAATGAGCTGAAGAGCAGATTAGCAAGTGCTCAAACCCTTGGGTATTTTAACAAAGACGCCAGGACACTAATTATAGCAGATGCAAGCCCAGTTGGTCTTGGCGTGGTACTTGTTCAAGAACAACAAGGAAGAAAGAGAGTTATCAGCTATGCCAGCAAAAGTTTGAGTGATGTAGACAAACGGTATTCTCAGACTGAGAAAGAGGCGTTGGCAGTTGTTTGGGCATGTGAGCGTTTCCATGTGTACCTGTACGGCATTGAATTCGAACTGTACACAGATCAAAAGCCATTGGCGACAATATACTCCAACAAATCAAAGCCCTGCGCCAGAATTGAGCGATGGATTCTGAGGTTACAACCATACAGTTTCAAAGTAAAATACCTGCCAGGAGAGAAGAACATTGCAGATTCGCTATCACGCTTACTACAAGAAGAGAACCAAGCTGATTCAACGGTAGCGCACAAAGTATCAGATGTATTTGTCCAATTTGTAGCAGTAACTTCCACTCCACGGGCGATGACCACACGCGAGATTGAAGAAGCATCAGCAGAAGATGAAGAATTCAGTAAGTTGCGTAACTGTATAATGAGGGGAACCTGGAGGAACGACCAGCTCAAGCAGTACATACCTGTAGCCAGTGAACTGTGTGTGATTGGCAAGCTAATCCTCCGTGGTACCAGAATTGTAATATCCAGCAAGTTGAGATCCCGAGTCCTTACGCTAGCACACAAAGGGCATCCTGGTATTGTTAGTATGAAGCAGAGGTATGGTAGATCAAAGGTATGGTGGCCTGGAGTTGACAAAGAGGCAGAAAAATTTTGCAAAACGTGTTTTGGTCGCCAGCTAGTAAGCAGTCCTGCCCACCCTGAACCAATCAAGTCGACCCCCTTGCCACAAGGTCCTTGGCAAGACTTTGCCCTGGACTTGCTAGGTCCTTTACCATCAGGTGACTCCGTGTTGGTCGTGGTTGATTACTTCAGCAGATACTATGAAATTGAGATTATGCGCTTCACGACATCCGAGAAGATCATTGAGAGTCTGGAGGGGATCTTCAAGATTCATGGTTTACGACTATCAGTAACCAGTGATAATGGTCCGCAGTTTGTTTCAAATGAGTTTGAAAAGTATTTGGAAGACTGTGGTATAAAACACAGGAAGACCACGCCATTATGGCCCCAAGTGAATGGAGAAGTGGAAAGGCAGAACCGATCTCTTTTGAAAAGAATGCAGATTGCACAAGCTGAGGGCAAACAGTGGAAGGAAGAAGTTCGCAAATACCTGATTGCATACAGATCGATTCCTCACACCACCACCGGAGTGAGTCCAGCTGAACCTGTGGACCTGTTAAGGAGTGTATTTGAATCATATTGCCTGTTATTAGTATACAATTTGTAGTTTCTGGAGAAAAAAATTCATCACCTTCACTTTCCCAACTTGACATATACTGAGCATATGTGAATGCCCTCAAAGTCCTTACCACCCAACCCTCACTTCCATCGCCACCACTCCATTTCTGTTTCTTGCTTTTTTTCCTAAACATTGTTTGACCATTAACTTTTGTATGTTTTTTACTACAATAAGAGAAAAGCCCTGAACAAGATGATGGACCTGCACCACAAAAGAAGCCAAAACAAAAAACGAGTAAAAAAGGTGCGTTTTCATTGAAATTGATTAATTTATTAACACACTATACCTCAGATGGAGATACCTCAGATGAGTATCCAATCATCAAATTGTAGGCAAAGAGAATTAAACAGAATTTGCTTTTAAGCTTCCATAGTTATAGAGTTCAAATTTCACACCAACCCTGGGCTATCGTAATCCAGCTTCGAAGAACCCGGCCCTGTTGATTTATAGTCCCAGACTTATTACCCAAAATACATGTACCATGTATTCACTCATAAAACATTCTTATAATTTCAGCCAAGACTTCTTCCCCTTCTAAAAAGAAAACTGAACAACAGAAGGAAAAAAGCCTCAATAAACAAAAAGAGCTGTCACTTCTGACCCAGAAGCTTGATAGCATAAAAGATGCCATCTTAGACAATCCCACTCCAGACTTGGGGCACATGTCAGTATCTGAATCTGAAATGAGTCTGAGTGACAGTGAACCTGAAGATGTGGCTCCTACCCCTCCACAGAAGCAAACAAAACCATTACAGCATCCCCACTTTGGTGGGAAACAGCCTAAGAAGCACATACGTGCCCGCTGCATAAACGTTGCTTGCAAAGAGGAAAAAGATGAAAAAATTAAAAAGCTCACTGAAGAAGTACAGGACCTCAAAGACGAAGTTCGTAAGTATGAAATATTTTACACTTTCACACAATTGAGCACCAATAATGATAGACACAATGCAACCATCACAACTTCACGTCGATTTAAGTGTGTATTTCAGAAATGGGCATAACCGCTGGATTTTGTACGCTGAAGGCTCAATTTATTCGTCCGGACTTTCCCTTCGAGAGTGCTCGTTTTGACTCGGTTCAAAGAAGGTGACATTTTATGGCGGAAGACTCAGAAGCGAATTCAAAGGAATTGAACAATGGCTTAATTAAGCTGCCCAGGGCCACGAAGTTTTAAAGGTATCCTTTTGTTCTAAATGTGTCAATAAAACTGCAGACAATTATCGCACATAACGCGGCAGAAGTTTATGGATTTAAGTCTTTCGCAAGACTTCTTCGACTTGGGTACGTATTTTTGAAAAAGGAGAGTTTTGAGAGCTTCAAAAAGAGATCTTGAACGAGAAATTTCGACCACTGTGGACCAAGATTGGATTTTTTTTCTTGCCGAGGTTTCGAAGTACAAAGCAAGCCGCTGAAGCATTTTTTCTCGGCCTATCGTTTAATAAAATCCGGCCAGCCGAGAGTTCCATTCATTCAATCATAACAGTTATTCATTTCTCCAGAGCAATCAAACTATACAAGCGTTTCTACGAAATTATTTCGAGGAATTATGAACTCCGCAAGTTTTGATCTGTCGATTACAGTTTTAGATATTTCCTGTCTCACTCGATTAGCTCCGCGAATCAAGTTGTCATGCAAATCGGTGAATTGACAATACGCAGTTATTTCGGGCCCTGCAGTCACGTAACTGAAACGCAAAGTTTTTCTCAACAACAAAAAAATGAAAGGCAAGTGAAAATGTCCAAAAAAGTGAAATTACACGCTAATAAATCTGTGTCATCCCATTAAATGCATTCACTGCTTGCGTTGTTTACATTTTGAAGAGAGTTGTTCACTCTTGATTGCGGAGCGCAGGTTATGAATCAAATGTTCTAATAAATACCTTCCGCAGCAATTCTTTAAACGCCAAATTATTTTAAAGCCAAGGGAGTATTTAATAAAAAAAATACCATAGGAGACCAGGTATTTATAAGCTTTAATCAACTTCAAATTTATCAGGCTTGTTTCGTTTGTAATATGGTGCGTGACTGAAAATATGTTATGCAACCACAGTTGTGTGCCACGCTTAAAAGACTTTTAAGCATTCCCACAGACCGCAGCAAAGTTAACAGGCAAGTCCGAGTATTTTAATGGATAAATTTAATACTCATCAGGTAACAATGGGGATTAAAAAGTCAATCAAGCAACAAAATTCGAAACAAAAGAGACATATTGCACCTAAATCAAAGGAATTCCGCTCGTGGATTCTTCGGAAGGTAATCGACAATGGGAAGAACAATAGCCTGAATATATGAATACTTGATGACCCCAAAATTTGGGGTACACACTTAAATCGGCGTGAAGTTGTAATGCATAAATTTGTAATGCTTCTAGGGCTACTCTTCAATATAAACATTTGCGGACATAATTTTACTTTGACAATAGTATAAGACACTCCTGCATTAGTTTATTTCCGGCCATGTAGCATATGTCAGTTCATGTATGTGTCAGCAAGTTGCACAAGCAGTCTCTTGTCAGGGAAGACTGAGAGGCAAACAAATTGCATTCTCAAAATGTGGCGTTTTTTTGCTCTAAAACACAATAAATATTAATGTCTCACTGCAAAAAATAAGCCTAGCTCCCTCAACCCTAGTGACCTGAGAGGTTCTCTGATTGTTGGCTACTGCACTTGGCATAAGGAATTAAGAGATAATGCTTACGTGCTTTAACGTTTGTGAGAAGTGAATTGCTTAAACTCCTTTTTATTTCTTACTTCAGTATCCAGAAGGCTACAGTTTATGATATTTGCTGAAAGCAAATGTTCCAAATTAATCTGTCTCACAAACTGCTTATCATTCCGGCTCAATTAATAATAAAATATTGTTTAAAGGTTAAAAAGATCTCCTAAACCTGTTTACTGTAAAAAAATTAATCTTCTTGTGCAGGATTTAATATACCCTTTGAAGACAACTGTTATGAGTTGTTCGAAGCTATGTTGCATAAAACTTTTAAACCAGTTTAACTTTAAAAAAGGTATTTTGTTTAAAGTATATTTTTTGCCTTTAGCTTACAGAACTTGTCAGCGGCTCTGGGGTATGGATATGCCCCAACAAACTTGGTGCAGCCATAAAGGATGCTGAGAACAAGTCACGAACAGTGCTGGTCCAGTCACTCCTTTGTACATTTTATGACAAAGAAGAGCTTCTCTCAAAGAACTTCAGCGATTTGGATAAGGAAATCACTGAAGCTGCTATTGGTAGGTAGTGACAGGATATATTTGGTTACATACAGACTAGCTTCATTGATATTGTGATTTTTGCATTGTTTTTGACCATTCAAACTTTTCATTTCAAGGTTAATAATCCACTGTTAAGTGAAATTCTCAGTGTGCTTGATTCAGTAGTACCGGTGATGCTTGTGAACAGTGTGGAAGGTTAAAATTAAATGAATTGATGGAACTCTGTTTTCAGAATTAAGAGGCCCTGCGCCTAAGAAACGACCAATGATTTCCGGCTAAAAAGTAAAATCGGCCGATTTTTATCTCCCAAGTAGAGCTTACCGAATACTATTCAAAAATGAATTTCTTTTGTTTCAGTTTCACTTTAAACAAAAAATAATGATCTGCAAACTTTTTCCGTCTGATAGCGGCAAAATCAGGCCTGAATTAGCTCTCACAAAAGACGGTTCAGAACTCACTATCGCAACGCAAAAAAATGAGAACACTACACAGTGATGAAGAAAAAGGCCTTTTAATGCAATATCATTTGATGAACATCGAAAAACTGCAGAAGCAAATAAAAAATAAATTTTCAAATGTTGCATACTGAATTAGATGGAGCGTTGGAGCTGATTTTAAGATAATTATTTCTCAAAAGTCCAACACTACTGAAAGCAATCACATTGATCAATTAGACATTTTTCATTACAATTGTGACGTGAGCCACGATCATTGACATGGTGCATCAATGTTGGCCGACGAGGCTTTGTGTACGGCTTTCCATGCACGGAACAAAGAACTTCAAAGAATGGTTTCATCGCAGTTGCAAGGTTATTTGGCAAATTCCAGCCCAAAGAATCGCCATAATATAATTCACTCAGGGAAGAATTGAAAACGAAATATGTCCAGTGATTTCCATTGCCAACAGACACGGTTCCATTTGAGGATTTTCTTACATTCAATGCAAAGTGCACATATCATAGCCCATCTGGTACTTTCTTATTTATTTCAGCTCTCAGATTTTGTTGAGTTTTGTTTGAATACAAGAGCGATTCTGTGGCAACAACAAACAAGTGTTCCTTTGAGTTACTATTCAGCATTTTGAAAATGCAGTCAATGATGTCATCATTCATCCATCTATAACAGACAATTTGGCACAATGTCTCCACTTTAAGAGCAGCGTTATAAACCCGGTCCTCCCTCCCACTTGTCCAAAGCGTTGACTGGAAGTTCTGTATATCTTCCAGAAGAGTCTCGTATTGCTTTCCTGAGAGGTCTGAGCAAAGCTTAGCAAACCACTTTTCCTCCTCTTTAATTTCCAATTTACTTTTCCTCGCATAGTGAATTCCAACAATATCTTGAATTCCTTGCAGGAGAATGTTCCATATCCCGGCCAAGAAACAACAGCGAGCTGATCTTTGCTTTCGTCAATTTTCATTCCATATAACGTTTTTCGCACATCCATGCATGCATTCAGAGGTGGTATTACTGCCAAAGCAGCTGGCGAGGTCAGCTTAGTACATTTTGATACAACAGAATATGTAGGAGGTCGTGTGACCAGAGTGGTTTCCACATTAGGAAGAGCCATAGCTTTAACGCTGTTTCTCGCCATTTCTTAGCCTACTAACATAGACACTGTTACTATTTCAAAGATCTCAGGCTACGTGCAAACACAGAACTAGTCTTCCCACAATTGCGGCTCACTGTTAGATGGCTTTCAAACAGTCTATTGGCAAATAATTTAGCGGCTCCGGTTTCATCAACACTCCCATAACACCAGTCGACATAATCTTATTATAATCCCGGATACCATTTACGAAAACTTCGTACAAAATTTACGATTCATTGTGATTATAGCAAAAACAAAGCTGTTGAACCTCGTTTATCTGCTCGCTCGCATCGGAGAATTAAGGTATGACCTTACATATTTGATAGATCGTCTTAAAAGCAATATGTTTTCAAAGATTTACCGGCCGCTTGTTGTCACTTACATCAGAACTCGCCCTTTCCGCTATGTGGCAACAAATTAAATGTCCATTCTTTAAAGGCGGCACATATCATTTTTTTAGGGGCACCCAATGGATCGTTTCGGTAAATTATCTGTTTGGACGGCCTTTAATCCCCTATGATTTTCTTGCCACCTCCAAACTTTCGTGATATGAGAAATGCAATGTCTGTTGTTTTCGGATTTTAAAAATGTCATGTTGGGTACCGAAAAAAGATCGGCTGTCACTTTCGGAAATACTCAAGTTCTCCTGGAATAACCGAACAGATAAAACTGTTTTTTGCGCAACCTAAAATAAACCCACAGAGCTTTAAAAGTACTCCAGATGGCCTAAAACAGTGTTTATAAGCATTTTAGAGAAAACGGTCGTTGGGTGCCCATGTGTTTGGCCGTCCTAAAACACATTTAATAGGCGAACTCTTCTGTAGACTCACGAGTAGTCCCTCTATCGCCAAGTCCCTCGAGCAAGACCAAAAAGTAAAACGCATGAAAAAATGGCCGCGTGAAATCCGACTTCGGGCGCTTCTCGCGGTTTTCATTTGGCGTCTTGCACGACGGACTAAGCGAGAGAGGGACTACTCGTAGTCTAATCCTCTTGTGTTTGTAAAGCTTTTATGCTTTAATTCGATACTACCATAAACACTAAAAACTATTCAATTAATTGATTTAGTTAAAACTAGTTTTTACTCAACGTCATACCTTGACTTGTCAAACTTATTAATAATTAGGAAATCATTACCATGACGGTGTTTGGATATCTGATCTTAATTAGTATCATTATTTGATTTATTTCTCTGTTTATTATCTCCTCAGTTATCAAACTCTCAAGACAGTGTGACCACATTTCCAAACAGTTCAAAGTTTGTCACAAATACACCGCTACGTATTGTAGTTTCAACTCTCTTCTCGGTTTTTATGGCCAGACACGGGGTCTTTTGTGTTTGATATGTTACATAAAAAGAGTTCCGCTCATTTACATAAAACGCACATAACTGTCTAAAGGTCAAAAACAATAAAGAAACAAAAGGGGTGTCATACGACCATCTTTCATTACAAATCATTGACTTTGGTTTTCCAGAACGATTGAAACATGGAGGAAGAGAGTCTAGAGATCAATGTAGTTGTTGACGGCCAAATTGCCTGCCAGCTGTTTGCAAAAGAGGAAGACATGAATCTTACTCTTGTAGATGTGAAGGAGAAGCTCTTGGAGGACGTTCAAGAGCTGATTCCAACAAATTATCGCTTTTTAAAACCAATCAGTGGGAATTCCGAAATCCCCATTGCATCCAAGCAGGAGAAACTGATCACTATGAAGAAATGCCTCATCAAAAGCAACAACGAGCATTCTCTTCATCTCCAGAGCTACGAGGAGAAACCCAGTGATGCCGGTGGCAGCAACAAGGACGCCTCGAGTAGCAAGGAGGAAAACGAGCATAAAGAGGATAACGAAGAGCAGGAAAGACCTAGAAAGATGTTAAAACAGACAACCATGGAGTCCGCTTTCAAATTAGATCGTAAAGAACGCCCTGCTGATCTGCTTAATGCGGCCAGAGGACGAGTTCACCTTTATTCCATGCGGGATATTGAACGGGCAAGTGCTGGCCGCAAAGAATACTACACATTTTGGAATGTTAAAGCCCAAGAGCTGTGTTCTGACCAGACGTTCGCAAAGTATAAGAAACAAGAACTCCATGGCACAATTGACACGGCGTGGCAAATGAAGTCGTGAAATTTTAACAGCCCAAGCTGAAGACGAGCTCCAGAATATGCCATCAAACAAGCCGGAAAAGAGTAAAACTCTCTCCAAGAACATTAAGCGTGCACAAGAAGCAAGGCGTGTGGCAAACGAACTAAACAAGCAAGTTTCTGGATTGAAACGGCGTTTGAAAGAGAGAGGTGGGAATGTTGTGTGATCAGAGTTGTCTCAGCCGGAGGGAAAGCTGAAGGATGCGACGTCCGAGATTAAACTCGCCCAGGATGCCTTGAGGAAAAGCATTGCAAAGGCACAATGAGACCAAACCGGATCCGTAAAACCTGTTAGTGCAAAGCAGGCTGAGGAACTTGACGACGTCGAAGGCGACAGCGAGGGTGAAGAGTCGAATATTTCCACAACAGGAGAACTGGAGAAAGGAATGAATTGGGATGAAGAAGAAAATGCAGGAGACTTCAGCCTTGAGGAGAAAGAGATATGTGACCTTGTAGATGAAGCTAAAGAACATGATGATGATTGGTAAAGATAGAACTGTTTTTCGTTATTTTGAGCAAAGTAAATTACAGTCCAAATACATTCGCCAAACTGTTCTGTTAAAACTGTTGTGTCATCATCAAACTTCAAGAAGGGACAAGCAGCAAGCATGGCATGCTATTGACAATCCAGTTGTTATGTTTCTGACATAATTATTACGAAAAAAAAGTTTGATCGTGATCAAGATTGTAAATTTTCTAACTTTAATGGAGTGATTTTTTTTGTTAAATTCGTGAATGAAAATGTTTTTAACATGAACAACGATATCTCAGTAATGAATTGTTTCAATGTGATTAAATAAATTTGTGCAGTGCACACGTGCCTTTTTTCTTGTCAACTAGATAACGTCCTGAGGCCACACAAATGTGGAACCTAAAAATACCCCAAGCCCAGCAATACCAACCGAACTTAATCGACTAATGATTTGGTTCGATTCAGTTTGGTAATCGACCCAATTCATGAAAAAAGAGCCGGCATACTTGCCTTGTGAATTGAAAGCTTTAAAGACGGGTTCGCAAGTTATTCACATGGTTCAAGCGGTAAACCTTTTTGCACAGTTAAATCTACCGACGTGATTTGTGTCAGAAATCAGTTACTGGTAATTATGCTATAGGTTCCCATGCTAAAGAGCACCGTTTCAATAAGCCACGTGCGAGTCCAGTGCATATAGTTTTGGGACATGCAACCTAACAGTGCTAAACGTACAAATTAAACCTGCCATAAAAACAGATTCAGCTCTATGCCGCTCTTTTGCCTGTCTTATTTCATCCATTGGGTTATGCATACTAGGCAGTCATCTGGAACAGGCCCAAGACCCCTCATGTTTACATGTTATCCAAATGAAAGAATGTGTAAACAATTACGGTCTTGAATGGAAATTAACTCTGGGTGCGAGCAGTACTTAATAGCGAGAAGAATTTTTTCGTGGGTGCAAAAAATTTAAAAAAACTTCTGAGTGTTATTCAGATTCATTTCACCAGGGAAATTTTCTTTGTCAAACAAACCATGCGTTTCAAGGAAAAGCAGCTTTAAACACAATATAACAACTACATTACGAAGTTTTGACAAGAAAAGTACTTTGTTCCAGGTCCAGGGGTTCCAGATACCGCTGTTTCCGCAGTAATCTCTCACCTTTCACAATAAATACCAGGACTCGTATTTTAATTATTCATTCAAGCACTCCCGGTCAATACTGTACCATGGATAAACTGCCTGATGAGATTCTACTGAGAATATTTTCCTTCCTCCATTTCACACAACGTATTATTTTGCGACCAGTTTCTCGAAGGTGGAGTTATCTTCTCTACGACCAGTCCCTGCTAGAAAATGTTTCAATAACCAAATTGCGCTGCGAAGATTGCCAATTGTTCGCCCTGTTTACCGCTTCAAAGAGGCTTATTGCAGTTGACCTCTTTAACAGTCGTTGGTTGGATGGTTCATGTATATTGCATGCAGGACTGAGCAGGTTGAAGCACCTCACCTTGTCAGGAACCGGTATTACAGAGCAAATTTTATCGAAGATCCCCAAGGCTAGCAGTGAGCTATTAGAGCTTCATCTGGCGCAAACGCGCATAAGCGAGAAGTGTCTGCCCGAGATAATTGGCTTGAAGAAACTGCAGTATATCACTGTTCCCCCAGAAGATGTCTTTGGATTTGGCAGGAGTGGTGTGTTAGCAATAGCAAAAAGCTCTCCGTCCCTGAGGACATTGGATTGCCAAGAAGGCTACCTTTTTAACCAAGAGGAAATATCGCAGATTATCCACTGCGATTGGCAACTGTCAAGTTTAATAATCCCTTACGCCTTTGTTGATGACAGCACATTCACATTTATTATTGAAAAACTGGAGAACTTAACCTATATTTGCATGTGCGAGACCAGCGTTTCACAGGCTTGCGTGAACCAAATCAAAACCAGAAAGCCGAGTTTAGAGATTTGTTGGAATGTGAACCATACACCATAACAGCAAACAATTGAACTGGAAACAGTTTCAGTATCCAGTAGAGTGAGTTTTGTAATCGATCAAGTCAGTCTTTGTTGATGTTTTTGGCCTCATGTGGATTTGCGGCCCTTTATTCGTAATTTTGATTTTACAGAACTGACAATTTTTTTCCTGATGACAAATGTATGGAAATCATAGAAACGCAGGAAAAATCAGGACCGAACTGCATTTTTCCCCTAAATACCGGTTTTAGATTTGATCAGCAAATGTTTTTAGGTTTGTGCAAATATTTTTGTCGCGCTACACATAACATGCATGTACAAATAATTTAATCATGTAAAATGTATGATGGAAATAAAAAAAATGAATGAAAAGTAACTATTATAATTTTTTGAGGTAAACCTCTCCCTGACTCTTCCAGTTCTATTGGCAAATATACGTCCGTTTAAGGATATCAGCTCCTGGAATAAATAGTTATTTTGAGGAAAAATAACTATTTAGAACTGAATGATCAAAACACTTGCGCATACACAGTTTTGAATTAAACAGCGCATCAAAAGGCACGCTGTCGGATTTTACTACCTACATGTTGGCATGAAAATCGGCGTGAAATACAAAATTTGTCAGGCGTTCTATTTGGAAACGAGAGACTGGTGCAAGTTTTCAGCATGCAACAACACATCGTTGATCGACAATCGGCAAGAAACACTGACTTGGTTATATTTCTATTAATCAGTTGACTAATTCATCAACTTTAAGGCCTCTTCGATGTGGAGGTTGCTGCACAACCCATCTGCTTACCCATCTGCATGAACGCATACTTCTTTCATGGTCGGTTCGTGCTTCATTTACAAACTGGGAATGTTAACAGGTCAGCGATTTCAAGCAGAGCTTTCGCCGTCTTTCCTCTGGAAATTCACTGAATTCAGAGCTGAAACATCCCCCCATGCCTTTGGAATTCCAAACTGCGTTACCCCCCCGCGTCTTCGGAATTCCAGTCCAAGAAACCCCCTCTCTCTCTCGGAATTCCAAGATGCCACCCGTGGTATGGTATGGATATTTTCTGGAATCACCCAATGGGCCTCATCACCATTACACAACTGTGCTGTTGTACCTAGCACAGGTAAACAAGGCCTTCAGTGTAAAGTTAATGGAGTACAACCAGTTTGAGGCTGGCAAGGGAAAAACAGTCCTGGACACCCACTTTACCCGTGTCTCCCATAAGACAGTACGATGGGTAAGTGTCGGGAATGATTTGGATACTAGAGAGAAACTTGGAAATCTCTCGGAGGTAATTTCAACATTGTATTTATCGAATGGGCTCACATGACTAGGTACAAACACGAGGGATTTTGGGAGAATCTGAAAGTTCATGTGAATCTGATCCATACAGTTTACATACGGGTACTTTCAACTCCCCCAAAATTCCTTCAATGTTTATGCCAAGTTTTTGAAAGCACAAAGCAGTGATTTCTTATTTATTTGTGAGATCATCACCCAAGTTTTATGCGACCTTATGTCTATTGTTTTTTCTATGCTTATGCATGTATTATTTTAGATACAGCCAGTAGTAGATTCCCAACAGTTTCCACTGGTTTTCTCCCACCTGTTTGATATATTTCTCTCAAAGAATGAGTTTGTGAGAGGATCCTTTCATTCTTTTCAGACAATGAAGAATGTGAAGTGCAAACAATTGATTGATCGCTCATTTAAAGCCCTTGCAAAAATCGGCACTTTCAAAGACATCTCATTCTTTGGCACTTTCGTGTTTCCTTTGACTGGGCAATACAAAGGAGGCATCATAGCAGGGAAAAGGTGCGAGCAAGACCAAGGCACAAGTTTAGGGTCTTTTGTCCTGAACATTGCCAATGGTTGGAGCTACAGGTGCTTCTGTCACAGAGGACGTTTGGAAACCATCAGACACAACAGTGGATGGACGGGTTGTACAAAATGAGTTGTACTCAGTGAAATTCATTCAGGAACCCCTGAGGATGCAGTGCGGAGACCTCCTGCTGAACCTTCAGCCAATGATGACCTCAGACCTGTACCTGTATTTGCCCTTAACAAAGGTGGGGCTAAGGTAACCAAATGTACAAAGGAGCAGAAAGACATCATGATTGCATCCTATGATCGCCAAAAGACATCTCTGATAAAAGCAAACCCAGCAGATGTAATTCAAGCAATGAGAGCTGCGGGTGTTTCAGAACTGAAAGAGTCCGAGATGAAAAGTTGGTGGAGCTGCTACCATCGTAAATAGAAACAACTTGTAGAAAACATGATTGAGGAAGCACTTCAACTGAGAAGTGAACAGCAAGGTAGTATTACTGTATTCTTATAACACATGTGAGCAGATTTACTGCAGACCTTTTTTCAGGGCCAAGGATGGTGGATTGTCAACTATACCCCGCCATGATCTCACACTGTACTTAAACATACCATGGACCAGACAATAGTTTTATAGGGTGAAATTGAGGAAACGTGTCAAGGCCCTGTTTACATGTGTGTGTATGAAAGACCAGTCTTTTTTTTACCAATATTTGTACAGTACACTGGAGACGAAGTAAAATTTAGACTTTTAACATATTGAGCTGTACACCCCCAATTTTATTGTTGAATCCTCTGGGCTCCCTATGATTTTATCTGGAGCAGAGCCTTAGTGGGTGGCAAAACTCCATCTTTTCAGGTTAGAAGTAACATGTAGTGAAATCTATTTTATCACATACATACTGAGATTTACTCAGTTTCTTCATAAGAAAACCTACTTAAAAATTCTGATAGCCAATCACAGCAGCAAAATGGCTTTCTCACATGTGCGTAAAGCATTTCGTCCAATCAGGAGAGCCTTGTCAAAACATACCACACATTTCATTCAACAAGTTCAAGTTCTTTGCATACAAACCTCCATAGCCAGAAAACTTTGTGTACCAAAAGCACAAAAATACTTGCACTTTTAACAATGGCTCAAGGATCCATGAGATTTAAACATTTAGAAAAATCAATTGATGATTATATTATCGAGTAGCAAAACAAAAATACGAAAGCTAAGATGGCGAGAGATGTGAAGCTACTCATTGAATTTCTGAGACAAAAACACGAGCAAAGAAATCCTGAAGACACCAAAGCCAAGGAATTAAACGAATATCTCTTCAAGTTTATCCTTAGTGTGAAACGAAAAGATGGCAAAGACTTTGAACCTTTAGCTCTTAGAGGTCTGTATTCAAGTTTCAATCGACATTTGAAAGAATGTAAATATCCCATCAGTGTCATCGACGACGTTGCTTTTGAATGCAAAAGAAAATGTCTTGAAGCTAAAAACAAGCAACTTAAAAAGAAGGGCAAAGGCAACAGACCTAATGCAGCAGAAGCACTAAGTGATGATGAGATCAACATTCTCTACGGAAAAAACCTCCTGGGAATTTCAAATGGAGAAGCATTAATAAACACACTTTGGCTCTTCAATTCACTGCATTTTGGTCCATGAGGGTGTGGACAGCATCGGCAAATATGGTGGGGAGACGTTCAGCTCATGAAAGATGCAGATGGAACTGAATATTTACATTTTTCTGATAGACAAACTAAAACCAGAAGTGGAGCTGATCCACCTAATGTCTGACCGATCAAACCTAAAGCTTTTGCGACTGCAGATTTACCGCATGAACGAGATCCTGTTGTTGTTTTCAAGATATATTCTGAAAAGAGACCAGAGTCCATGAACAAACCAGATGCATCCTTTTATCTTGGTGTTAATCATACTACAAAAAACTCTGATAAAAGTTGGTTTAAAGCCAATGCAATGGGAGTCAACGAACTTAACATTCTAATGAAAACAATGGCTGAGAAGGCCGGCCTTGACAACTCTCACCTTATGAAATACAGCACTCAAGAAAAACAGAAAAGTATGTCAAGAATATTGAGTGGCTCGACTTCAATGGTTCAAACTGAAACGCACTCTCTCGTCAAAACAACCAAAAGGAAGTCCAATGCTGACAGCAGCAGGGCTATTCAAGGGTAATGTGTTTTATGGAGGAAATTTCACCATCAATATCAGCTTGTCCTCGTCTCCAACAGAAGCACAAAAACAACAAACTTATAAATGAATAAAACGCATATTTGACGATGACAGTCCTCCTTTGACATAGAAAGAGTCAGCTTCGTTGAAAAGCTAAGTGCTTATTTTTGTCGAGCTTTTCCTCCTTTTTAGTCAGCATATTTCTTGAATGGATACTTACGAAAAACTAATTCGTTATTGTGAAATTGTCATGCTGTATGCTTAGTTCAACTCAGCATTTTACTTTACTATGTCAAGCCTTGGTTTAACTTGTCAGACACTTTTTTCTAAGTTATTTAGAAAGCTTCCAAAACTACATGGATACTTGTAAAAGCGATTGGAAAAACTTTCCTATAACCCCATACATCAATTATGCATTCGATCTCATTAATTATGTATCCCTGCTATTGTCTTCCAAGACAATGGTGAATTCCCCAGAGTATTGAATATATACAGTCGACTCCCGATAACTCGAACCTTCAAGGAAAATCGAAAAAAGTTCGAGTTATCGGGAGTTTGAGTTATCGAAAATAGCCGAGAGTAAGGTAAAAATCAGTTTTTACCGTTTTTAATCACATTTAATCGTAGCTTTGTCAAGTGAAAATTAAAAGATACCTCTAGATTATAAATCAGAACATAACGTAACAAAACAAAGCCTAAATGGAGCATGCGTCTTACTGTTTTGAGAAGAAAAGCTGCTTCACGTTAGCCTGTGACAATCAACATGAGCCTCCATTAGTAAATTATACTCCTACAACACATTGATAGGAAATCCAAAATTCAATGTTTCGGATGCAGTAGATGGCTTTTTTCCCGACTTTTTAAGGGCTCAAAACGTGGTTCGCGTTATCGAGGGTAAAATTATATAGAAAATGACCAGAGGGGAAACGAAAAATGGTTCCAGTTAGCGGGAATTTGAGTTATCGAGGGTTCGAGTTACCGAGGGTAAAATTACAGTAAATGTATGCCAGAAATCTCGAGTTATCGGGAGTCGACTGTACATCGGTAATGAATACTTACTGCGTTAATAAAAGAGGATTTTAATTTTTTTTTTACTTCTGTCTCGCTCTTATTTCCCCTCTCTTTCCCCGGCCACTCTCTTCAGTGCTCCCCAAGTTTCCTTTTTCCTTTTTTCCTTGGCCGTCAGCAAGATTTGAACCAACGCTCCTCTTTAGCTCCGGCGTTCCTGTCTCTCTACCATACCACTAGACCACGACAATTTCTTGAGATTTACCGGATGAAAGAAAGATATCTTTTTGCATGTTTAAGTTCAAATATACATAACATTACAACTGAAACATGAGATCATGTATATTATTCAGGCTTTTGCTTGTAACATATCCACGAAAAAATACATCAATGCAGGCAATAAAAAGCACGCACACTTCAGAAATGCTCTTTCCCTGTATTTTCATCGGCAGACAACAGCTACGGCTCACCAAATGAACTTTTTGAAGCTATCAAAATTTCTGGCGGATCACAACCGGTGCATAGAGTGGTGTAAGGAGAACTACCTACTCGCATCATCATTGAAATGTCTTAGAGCTTTCACGCTTAGATTTAGCAGTTTTTCCTGATAACTGAATATGACTGAGTTCAACTGTAGGGTTACTGATTCCATAGACCAACAATTACAATGCAGTAAGTTGGTAAGTTGCACATGACATGGAAAAGAGTTGTGTATTCCAAGGACACAATAATGATAGATTTCTTTCCCAACCCATACAGTTTCAACGCCATGTTAAAGCCCGGCAGCTGGAGCTGTGGCCATTCGGGATTCGGGATTCTGGTTTGCCTTAGACAACTCACCAAATCCACAGCAAATCCGAAATGCCCTGTGGGTTGGAGGGAATTTCAGGCATCAACTATTTCTGTCAACATTGCCCTTGACCACATTACAAGCAAACTTGCTGTGGAGTGCCAAAGTCAAAGATGTGACTGGAAAGGGAAATATGCAAGGGCATGAGCTCACCAAACCAATGCACCAAGCTGCTTGTGCAAACAAGGGATGCACATTCTGTAAGGCTTGAGAAAAAATGCCGCAGCACAGAAAATCTTGCAGCAAGAGGGAGATCCCCTTTGTGGTGATCTTATAGTGTGGGATTTGTCGCGGGAGCACGGACAATTCCAGTGTATAAACGCCACCAGACCATATCCCTTAGGCTGCGGGAAAATATTTCCCAGATAACTATGCTATTAATTTTAGTGACACTCTTAATGTGTAGCCAGTATGGTAGGTTTTCAAAAGAAGTATGAATGGCATTTTCGCAAACGTGCTGAAGGTAGGGTGAAGGAGAACCTTTACTTATTCTTGTGCATCATTCGTGCTTTCCACAAGCCCAAATCCTCGTCCCCAGCTCCTTCCCTTTCGGCTAGTTTGAATTTTTTAAGAGTGTTTATAATTGTAGAGCGAAAGTAGTCAGAAAGGCCAAAAAAGTGTCAGATTCTACTTAGCATTTATGCAGTTAAAAGATTGAACAACATTTTTATTTGTCTCATCATCAAGATGATATATATTTATAGATGATTACTTGACATTTCCTATGGTTAAGAAGGGTATAGATTTCAGAAAGGTCATAAATAATGAGCATATTTAAGGATTGTCTTAAGGAAATTGATACCACATGCAAGACCCATTATAATATTTAAAAAAATTGTGCCCAGTTGAGGTAAAAACAATAACTCAAAAATTCAATAGCCTGACTCATGCGTGAAAAAATAATGAAACTTCCAATGTTGAAAGGGAGTCCAGCTTTTACTTATGATATGACTTGATATTTGAATTGGGCACTTACACTCTTCGATCTAAGCTAATATAATAAACTATTTATCAATCTTGAAGTTACCCAATCCATTGATCGCACAGGAACACAAAGAAAATACCCTTGTTCAAGGATCAGGATCCTCAATAAAACAATACCAGCGGAAAGTAAGAATGACTTAAAACATCCGCTTTTAATCCACAACACTTTTGACCAAAATCTACCATAACTGTACCAATAAGTGAGACTACAAGAACTCCCTCTATCTTCATGTTGGATCCCCCTCCCAAAAAAAGTTCAGTACATAACATATTTAGTTGCTCTTAACAGAGAGAGAAGTTGGTGGTTCTTTTTGCCCTTGCTTCAGCAGGTCACGGTTCTGAGTTGGCAGCTCATGACCTCAGATTTTGGAAGTTCCATCCTGAGGGAGTCGAGTTTAATCTTTCAGAACTCACCAAGTCTGTTCGTGTTTTCATGTGAGCTTCCCTCAAGACAAGCTGTTGTGTCCTTGTGAGTGCCACAAGGTGTACGGGTCTCTCACAGCCACCTTTAGACCTGTAGATCCTGCACAGCCTAATAAGCTTTTTCTAGCGACTATCAGACCACACAACACAGTTAAGTCTCCAACATTAGCACATTGGATCAAGAATCTGTTAGTTAAGTCAGGTATTGATTCTAACATTTTTAAAGCTCATTCTACTAGAGGGGCTGCATCTTCTACCGCCACAAGGGCGGGGTTGTCAGTAGCGACATTATAAGAATGGCTGACTGCTCAACTGATAACACCTTTCGAAGGTTTTATTACAAGCCTGTCCATGATCCATCTTTTGGCAGGACAATTCTTACTCTAGCATAGGGTTTGAAGTAGCACTGTTATATTAAGGCCACATTTATGAAGTGCAATTGCAGATTATGCAAGACCAATAGGGTTGTAGTATAAGATGAATTGCACGAATAAATGGAGACAAAATAGAACAATGCTCCCACCCTCTCCTCCCCTGATTGTTATTTCTTCTTTTCTTCTTTCAAAGGTTCGCTCAGCAAACAGACGAGGATAGTGGGGTGGACCCAGTTTTCCCATTCTATTTATTTATTCTCTTTACATTGCTGTAATTTTGAGCAAAGTTAATGAAGGCAAAGCGTTGTTACATTTCATCTCCATTTATTTCTACAATTCTTCTTATACTACAACCCTACCTGTCTTGCATAATCTGCAATTCCAGGTTGTACTGCCAGACAAGACTTGCATAGGTTTAAGGTCTAATGCCTAAACCTTCAAAAAACTGCAGAGATTGAAATTAACGTTCAGATTCTCCATAAGTCAAACTGGCTGCAATATCAAGTCAAAATGCCAGCAATGTAAAACAGTGTGTCCAGCAGCATGGTTGCGCAAAGAAATAGGAACATAGGAAACTCAGGATTCAGAAAATAGGAAACTTTGTATGAAAAATAGGACAAAAGAAGGAAAATCAACAGTACTTTCGTCGGCATAGGCTCCCTGCACCCCATCAGGGTTATAATACAGGCTACACTACGAACTCCTTTTTATAAAAATCTCATGAAAATGTTTTGAAAAACCCATAAACCCGTTTTCATGGCCATGAAAAGAGCGATTCCAGATTTCATGGTACTAAATTAAGTCATGATATTTCCATGAAATTCTTTACCAGTTATTTTCATGGACCATGAAAAGTTTACAAAGCCATGAATATGGATTTTCATGGGTCATGAAAATCTCATACTTTACACCGTTAAAACTTAGGTCAATAAAGTTTATGATGACACAAAATGATGCAAAAAAAATTTTGTGATTAAAAACAGTAACTTGTTAGTCCAAAGAACTAGCTTCATAGACTCCTCTTAGTAAAATTTATTACACTGTTTGTTTCAATCTCTTGTAACTTAAAGTTGCACTTTATGATTCAACACGATTATGACTCCTTAGTATTAGGAAGGTAATGTTCTGGTTCTCTGAAGACTGAAGGTCTCGTTGTTCGTATTCTCTGACATCATATGAAATTGAAAAAAAATGTGGGAACTGTCCATGTTGCCTCAATGTCTTTCCATAGTTGTCTTATTCTTTTTTTTAGGCTAAGTGAACGACAAATAAAAATAGGGAAACTGACTTCAGTCCAAACAAATTGCCTTTGGGTCTGTTCACTTGTACTGCAGCTACTCCTGTGTTTTAATACTAGTAGTAGACTGCAGGTATTCAGTGCATGCAAACCACATGCATAGTAACTTGATAATGCATTGAAGTCATTTTGCCTAAATGTCCATTCGCCAATTGATTTGCCTGGTCACATACAACACTCTTTAGTACACAACACGCCTTGGATTCCACAGCTGCGATTTCCCTAGGAAGATTGAAGGGCCTCTGCTCGAGTTACCTATTCACTGTCCATAATATCGAAGTCTGCATGTACCTCAGCGATCGCAAAGTTAGCTTCGTAAATTCTGAGATATTTTGTGTGAAATTTTCTTATCGGAAAAAAAGCTTTTGATCCACCAGTGTAGTAAGCAACTGGAATATTCAAAGTGTCTTGTTGTACCTGAGCGAGTCCAAACAGATTTGTTGTCATTTTGTTCCATGGTCAGATCGTTCCAAAAAAGTCAGTTTGTTCCATATGTTATATCTATTTTCTAAATGTGTAAATGTTACCTGAGTACAGAGTAGCGATAGGAACATGGATGAAAGTATTTTCAGGACTATTTACATAATGTTGAGAGCACCATATGTTAATTTCACCACGCATTGCTGAACGATGTGAGAACTATTGATGCAATGGCAAGAGCTTGTGTTTGTCAGATTAATCTGTTTGTCGATTTTTGACCAAAACACAGAAAATAAAATAAAGTACTACGTAACCTGCGTGTTTGTTAGCTTGATGTAAAGTGGTGTTAGATTAAACAGCAAGAGAAACCTGTCACGCTTTATGCCGGTTTCCGGCACTACTTGTCGAGTTCAAATTTCGGTGTGACATTCCAGTTCGTTAACATGCCAAATTCGCTGGGTATGTTAGTTCACAGTTTAGAGTTCGTTTGTATCCATAAACCACAAGCAATATCTATAATTTGTACTCCTTAATCCCATTGCTGTAAAAAGATATGAAGGTTTTGATAACCGCAATACGGCAAACATGGTGCGGCTTTAATTATAAGATTTTGTTTCCCGACTTTTCACATGTTTATAACATGGTTCGAGTTATCGAGGGTAAAATTGTATAGAAATGATCTGAAGGGAAACGAAAATTACTTAGAGTTAGCAGGAGTGTCCTTACATTACAGTAAATGTGAGCAGGAAATCCAATCCACCCACGGACCTACCATAGTGATCCACTGTAGTTGACGATCTACGTTGCACCGGCACAGTCAACTACGGTAAGTCTTGGACATTTTTAAAGGGAATTCGAAGCTCGACATGTATCTGTAACACTTAATGTAATTTACTTACATGTTCTGATATTTTCTTTGTTTTCCTGTTTCAGAACACTGCAGAGGATGAACCCTCTCATTGACCAATCTTGGACCCTGCACGTGATGAATCATCCATCACTGACCAAACACCCATCAACCGCTCCATTCACTTTAACATTTAAAATCATTGAAGACTCCACTTGAAAAGGCAGACCAAAACTAATTGACAGCAGGGGATACAGCTATGGTGTAAAAATGTTAAGTCAAGGCCACTGACTGGATATGCACCAGAAGACCCAAGGTGAATATAATTTCATTCGCTTTTAATAAAATTTATTAGCAACATTCGAACTATGGAATTGTTCTTTTCTGCACTAGCAGATGAAAATGTGAATTTTTGTCTCGAAAACCTGGCAGGATTTACTGCGCACTGGAAATTATTTATTCTTATCAGGCAAACGTTACATCTTTATTACAAAGAACAAGTGCTTTTCCCCTAGTGCAAATAGGTCCTAATTGCCTTTTGTATATATCTTTTACCAGTTAAATCCATGCAACGCAAGTATAATTGAATGGTCTGGCTCATTCCACTTTGATTCAAATGCCCACAACCTCGCAGCAGAAGTTGGCACAACATTAGCCGCCAGCATTACAGCAAAAGTCAAGCCCAAAGCAGCAGTCGATATTTTCAGACCAGCATCTGCCATTGTGGAAGAGGTCCTTTTAGAAGACCTGACGGACGTCACCTGTCCGTGTTTTCCAAAGTGGGAATACATAGCCCAAGTTGCCAACCGACACCAACAGTGCCTGAGACCACAAGATCCAACAGACCTTAACTTCAACGTAGAGGAAGACCACATTCCAGACGGGTTCCTGCGAGGAGACATACAAGTCTGCCGCTGTAGGCATCTGATGTTCGCCACTGATCAGCAGCTATAGCACCTGGCCTGAGCCAAGTCTTGGTATATAGATGGCACTTTCAAGCTATGTCGGCACCCGTTCAACCAGCTGATGACCGTGAATGCCTTCGTCAGGACCGACAACCATGCCAAACAAGTGCCTCTCCTCTTCGTACTGATGTCAGGACGAAAGAAAAACGACTACAAAAAAGTGCTCAAGCGGCTACTCGAGATCCTCCCCTCAGCCCGGCCATTCAACAAGTGACATTAGATTTTGAGAGAGCAGTATGGGCCGCTTTAAGAGACGTCATCCCCCATGCAAGGCTGCATGGTTGTGTATTCCACTGGACCCAAGCCTTGTGGAGAAAGGCTAGTGAATAATAAAAGTAGGAAAAACTTAGTCATAAAAGGGACATAATTGTTTGGGAGAGAGATGAAATGCTTTAAAAAAGTTTTACAAAACTGTCCTTCGAAGCAATAAATTTATTGGAGATTAGCCCTCCGTAAAAATGGAATCAGTAGCCAAATCTTTTCTTTTTATCCATACTACAGGTGCAGGAACTCGGCCTTCAATCATCATAATAATACCCATGACCTTGGTTCGTACTCATTCATTCAAAAGATGATGGCACTACCTTTCCTGCCTGAAGAAGAGATAGAACCCATTTTTCAACGGCTTCAATGACATTCTTCGGAGCCTCTCCAGCAGTTCACAGAGTATGTAAATAATACCTGGATCAACGGCACGTGGGGACCCTCTAACTGAACCGCATTCAAGGGAGCCATGCGCACCAACAATAATGTTGAAGGCTGGAAAATGGGCTCAACCGCCAAGCCTCTGGACGGTGACAGCTGCCAACGTATTTGCTGATAAAGTTTCTACACAAAGAAGCTACACTTACTGCCCTCCAGATCCATCTTGTTTCCGAGAGGAAATTGAGAAGAATACAGCGACCCAAGTACCACAACCTGCTGGCGAAGCTGTGCGAACTTTGGGACCAGTATGAAGCGAAAGAATAATCAGCCGAAAGTTTGCTGAATGCATACTCCCACCTCAATGGACCGAAGTTGACGTAGATAAGTTCCATTCTTGCGGTAGTATACAGGGGATATTTAAGTATAGGTGACGGAAAATATAGGTTTGGCCGATGTGGATAATTCGCGCTAGTTCACACAATTTTGCATTAGCTTAAAGTCATTATTTATTTGAAAACACAGGTTTGGCCTATAAGCTTAGGATATCTACATGCAGCTAGTTTTATAAGTCTCTATAGGTAAGGTGTAGTACACACGCTTTTAGATAAGACTAGTCTAAGATGAAGGTCATTTTGTATTTAAATGTTAGATAAAATAAGATAAGTTCATTGCGCACTTAGCTTTGTGAAATTAACAAGGGCTACCTTTAGTTATTTTATGTAATACTGTATGTTGTTTAGGGAAGGAGTCATTAGGAGGTCCCTGCATGTAAACAGGATAATAATTTAACATATCAATAAGATTTGCACTTAAAATTGCGAAACAGTCCAAGTAGGTTTTAAGGAAGAATAATGTTCACTATCCAGTGGATAATTAACAATCATTCTTTCAAATTGAGGTGAATAGTGGCAAAATATTTACCGAGCTGTGAAAGCAGCAAGGTAAATATTCTTAAAGCCACTATTCACTGAGATTGAAAAGAATAAATGTTTTAGTATATACACACGAAGTGATCTCGACAATATTTTCTAAAAAGAACACCATTTAAAGGCAATTTATTGACACTTCAATTCATGCGTGATGAATGCACAGTGCATGCACAAGAGTTATTTACAGAAAGTTCAAACGTGGTAAATCTCTGAGAGAGCTTTTTTTCTACAAAATGTTTTCAAATGCTCAAAATGGCCTCACGGAAAGCCTAAATTAATAGTCTGGACTGAAAAAAATATCCAAAATCCTCTTTCAAAGTTTACTTAAAGTGGAAATTGAACGAGCAGTTGGAGAAGGAGCCACCAGAAATGATGCCATGTGCAGCGTTAGTCGACATCTTTTCTTGAACAAAAATGTTCTCCTGGACATTTGTGGATGTGCTTGAGTGAATTGCTTTGGATACTGTCTCCATGGGAGAACGATTCACTTCTGCTAGCGGGTTAAAGGCGACTTGATGGTCAGGTCTGCAGAAGTTGATGAAATCTGTAATCACCGATGACATATTCTTGAACTGCTCAAACGTTGAACGATTGTTGTAGGATTCCAAACTTGCATCACTTTTGTGGCCCATGACTGCTCTGATGTGGCGATTTTTCATATCTTTGAAAGACAAAATATTTATGGTGGTCGACCTGACGCAGTGATTTGTGAAGGGAGGATCGATACCAGCTCGGAGGCACATATTCTTCATCATGCTGTTGATCGTGTTATGGGCTAGAGGAAGTGTTGAATACCAAATGACATCAGAAGACGGTTTAAATTTAGCACCAGTTAAGGGCTTCTGAAAGAGTGCTTCACATTTTGGATTTAAATGGGACAGGTAAGCCTTCACGACTGCTACTGGACAGCTAGCAACCCCTTTGCCTTCGAACATTTTACCATCAGATGGGTCGTCCGTGCCGTCTAGACAACCTTGGTGGTTTTTGGTTGAAAAGACTCCTGGCGTTTCTCTGTTAAGCTCAAAATATTCCAGGCCGGAATTTGGGGTTTTGGAGAGCTTTAGGCTTGATTTTGTCAATTGACGGTGGTTTTCCCTTCCTCTTCGACCAAAGTAGAAAAAAAAACCACGCTGTTTGCTGCAGCTTTTATGGATCGAGACATCACGCATCTAATAGCTCGCCGGCTTTGTAGAGCTTTGAAACTGCTTCGGTTGTTAGTGCAGGTTTGTGGACTGTAGAACAAATTTGACCTGACTTGATCAGAGTTTTCAGAAACGAATTTAGAGCTTTGTTCACTTCCGTGAACTGGCTGTCACTGATTATAGAAAATGGCCAGTTGTGTGGCTCTTTGCGCAAATGCCGATCAATGGTGGCTGTGATCGAGGTAAGCGTTGCTTTATTGTAGTAACCTCCATCCTGTTTTCTTGCAGACATATAAAATTTCCACAAGCATTTATTTAACTTCTCCTTGTTCATCTCTTCTACATCTGTGGTAAATTCTTCTTGCTGGGAAAACCAATCTACAAAGAATTTACCCATATTGTAACAAATTTTTGATGTGAAGAGTTACAAATCTCACTCAAACTTATTGGCAGTTGTCAGCAAAATAAAACCCGAAACACTTTTTGACACTTTGGAGTCTTCTCTTACCTTTAAAAACTTTCAGTCCATACTAAGTTGCCTTTTTTGTATTCTCAGGCACAGCCTCGTATTTGTAAAATTTCTGATTCTGAAACTTGAGCGAAACACAAGTTTATGCCCGCAATTTTGTTTTTGTTTTGAAAATCATGAATTACGCATTATCCACTTGCTCGGAGGTGAATATTGTTGAATGGCCCGAGAGAGCGAACCAATCAGATTGCTTAAAACACCAAGATCACTGAGTGTGTATATACTAATGTAATTTGACTCCCCAATACTCGTCCACTAGATAGTGATTTAATCGAGTTGCGCACTTAGCTTTGCGAAATTAACAAGAGCTAGTTTTAGTTATTTTACATAATTCTGCATGTTACTGCCAAATACTTTCTGGTTTTTCGTATTTCCTTTTGAACCCTTTTTAGTTTCGTTTGTGTTATTATCTTATAGTATTTGTGGTTTTCGCCGCGGATGTACCTGCTTACGTATGATTTACAAACAAAGAAGTCTATTATCCTTTGTATTAGTTAGTATTGTCGAACGTGCTCAAGAAACTTTTTTCAGTTCTAGTCAACGTGTCATAGTGTTAAGATTAAAGTAAAGCTCAACGTCAACGCTGTGAAATCCCTAAAGCGGACACAGAAGTAAGTCTTTTCACTCTGTGCATGATATGTTACGTTTTATATAGCCTTTTTTGCATCGTATATCCAAAGTTTGTTTTCGTAGTTTTAAGGTACTTTCTAGTTAATCTAACTATAGTTTTCGCTGTATTTATTTCTTAGTTTTCGAAACCACTTTGTATATTGTTTTCTTCGTTTACACCACCTGATCATCGCTTCTATTCGCATCGCTTCTTTTCAGCATTGTTAACGTCTCATCGCTTTGCTTCAATAAACTTTGTTTACATCCTTATCGTCGTGAGCATCATTATTGTAGCGAAAGTTCTTAAAGCGCGTCAAGAATTTTCTATCTTAACGTGGGATTAAACGATCGTCCTGCGAGTAACGTTTTGCGCTCACATTCGTTTCGAAAATTCTTAATTGATTTGTGGATTCAGTGCGTGCCATACAACGTAACATTCAAATGCTTGGTTCGTCTGAATTACAATCGAAAACGTCCAAAATGCCAGTGAACGAAGCCACGTGGTCACACAAAGGAACACTGAGCGAAAGTGTTGACGTCACGCTCAGAAACAGCGATGACAGAACAGAACTCACCCATCACATTCTGGAAGATATCGAAGAAGAAAATTTGGAAACTCTCAAAAACGAAAAGGAAAACGCCAAAAACTTCAATACCGATATTGAAGAATCTCAAAGGGTCAGAAAATTAACGGAAAAAGGCGAAGAAGAAAAAATTCGCCGACTGAAACAACGACGAACAAACACATTAACGGCTTTTTCCCGTAAACGAACCGACATGAACAAGTTAATGACCGACCGGAGAAACCTAGATGTTGTCAAAGCTGAACTCAATCAATTGGACAGTTTATGTCAACAATTCCATGACGCCCATAATCTTTATTATGATGAATTAGCCACACCGGAAGAAACGGAGATCGCCTCTCGTTATTTTAATGACAAGGAAAGTGACATTTTCGAGTACCGCAAGGAAGTTACTAACTGGATTCTTGAGTGCGAAGCAAGAATAAGCGATCATTTAGAAAGATTATCGGATAAGCGGTCAGTTAAGTCACGCTCATCACGTTCCTCACATTCGTCAAGGTCGTCACGCTCTTTGCAGTCCACCCGTATGAAAGATAAAGCCAAAGTCGCCGAATTAATGGCAGAACGCTCCTTGCTAAAAGAAAAAATCACACTGCAAGCCGCTGAAGAACAATTACAAATCGACCTCAAAATAGCCAAAGCCAAAGCCAGAGAATGGGCGTTCGAAGAATTGAAAAGGGAACAAAATCTGAAATTACCGGAAGTAGATGAAGGAACACATGATTCTTTTCTTGCGTTACCAACACCCGCTACTGGTCGTAAACACGAACAGCCGTCGATACCCGGCAATTTTCCGATTCGCTCCACCAGTATCAAAACAGAACGCGAAAAAGGAGAACTCTCACCGCTCAATTCAGAAAAACCTGAGTCTTATTACCATGCCTTTTCCACTGAGACAAAGAAAGAAGATGTCACACATCTAACCAATATGGAGAACGAAATGCTAAAGGAAGTTTTTAAAATTCAGCAAGAACAAATACAGGGAATGGTAGCCTCCCAGAATCAGTTAGCAACTGCAATTGCCCTTCCACAGACTGAAGTACAAAAGTTCAAAGGGGACCCTATGGAGTTCAAAAACCTTTCTGATGGCGTTCGATGCGCGCGTTCAGTCAAGAGTAACCAACAGCGCAGACAGGCTCTACTACCTTGACCAGCATCTCGTAGGAGAACCCAAAGAACTGATAAGCGGATGTCTCCATATCGAACCGGACGAAGGCTATAAGGAAGCTCGACGCCTTCTTCAAAAGGAATATGGTGATCCGTACAAAGTCTCCACAGCGTACATGAAAAGGCTAACCGAGTGGCCAACCCTCAAGTACGACGATGGGCCTGCTCTGAAGAGCTTCTATATTTTCCTTAGTAAGTGTAATTGTGCTATGAAAACCATCTCACACTTTGCTGTCCTAAACCATCCTCCAAACATGCAGGCAGTAGTTCAGAAGCTCCCCTTCGCTCTACAAACAAAGTGGCGCGAAAACGTAGTGAAAACGAGACGCAAAGACGGCAAGGTTGCAGGCTTTACAGAACAAGTAGAATTCTTAGAATATGCTGCCGAGTCTGGAAATGATCCAGTTTATGGCAAAGAAGCGCTTAACAAGGCAAGACAACGGACAAACGGCCCTCCACAGAGCAACAAAGGGTCTCTACCCTTCAAGCCTAAAGTCGATAGTTTCGCCACTGGCTTGGATACCTTCCCCAAGCCCCCGTCTTCACATGGGACCGGGTCAGCAAACCAAAACGTCAACGTACGAAGATGTCCCCTGTGCGAAAAGTCACATGACCTGGAAGATTGTGATGCCTACAAGAAAAAGTCCGTGGAACAAAGGAAGTCCTTCTTATCAGAGAAAGCGCTCTGTTAGGCTTGTTACGGCAAGAATCATCTCTCGAAGAATTGCACAAAAAAGAGAACATGTAAGAAATGCAAAAGGCCACACCCAACTCTACTCCATATAGAAGGCGTCTCCCTCGACAAAGAAAGTGGCGCCGTTAACGGAGAAACGTCTGGCAACGATAAACCGCTGAAAATGAACAGTGCACGTGTGGACATCCCCCAAGAGTCTAATCTTGAAAACGATATCCTGCTGCAGACCATTCTTCCTGTGGTAGTGAGACAGAAAGGCACCAACAAAGCAGTGAAGACGTACGCATTCTATGATAATGGAAGCGCAGGATGCTTTATCACCGAACGTCTCAGGACGCGCCTTGCGGCAACAAGTACCGTTACGAAGATTCAATTAGGAACTATGCATGGCCAGAGCCTTGTAGACAGCGCCATTGTCAAAGATCTTGTTGTAACTGACTTGAACGGCAAGAATCCGGTTGAGCTTCCAAGAGCCTACACAAGACAAGAGATTCCTGCCGACACCGAACAGATTCCCACTCCAGAAATCGTCAGCCGTATTGAGCACCTAAAGGAGATTGCCTCCGAAATTCCAGTTTATGATCCTGAATTAGAAATCGGACTTTTAATCGGAAGTAAGTGTCCAAACGCGTTGATCCCACTCAGTGTGGTTCCAAATGACAGCGAGGGTCCTTTCGCATTACAGCTGAAGCATGGCTGGACGGTCAGCGGTCCACTACATTTGACCTCCGAGCCGTTTACGAACAAAGTAACCGTAAACAGAATAACCGTCAGAGAAATTGAAAGTGTAAAAGAAATTATCGCCCCTAAATCACTGCTAAAGATGTTCGAGCTCGACTTCAGTGAAAACGCCTCGAACAACCTTCCAGAAGAACTGGGTCACTCTCAAGAAGATAGAAGATTTCTTACGAAAGTAACCAAAGGTATCCGGCTCACAAAAGGCCACTATGAAATCCCTCTTCCATTCCGGCAATCTGAAGTGGATCTACCGAGCAACCGACAACAAGCCGTCAAACGAGCGCTCTGGCAAAGAAAGAAAATGATCCAGAACCACCAATACCGGGACGACTATGTAGCCTTCATCAACGAAATAATCAGTAAAGGTTACGCAGAGAAGGTCTCTAATGAAATCTTAAAGACAGATCCTGGTAAGGCGTGGTACATTCCCCATCATGGTGTGTATGATCCTAAAAAGCCTGACAAGATCAGAGTGGTTTTCCATTGCAGCGCCAAGTTTGCTGGAACATCCCTCAACGACCAACTACTTCAAGGGCCCGATCTCACAAATTCACTAGTCGGCGTC
>OZ037776.1:17907003-17912003 GCA_964035525.1 Porites cylindrica | reverse complement strand
AGGATCAATGAGAAAAATGTAACTTGCTAAGAACTTAAAGAAGATCAGTTACGGTTGAAAGCAACCTACATAATTGTGGGAAGTACCAAGAAGTGTGTAGATTTTCAGAAACCCTCCTATCCAGTCTTCTTCATCTTAGAAAAATCTCACAATGGTTTTTCATTTCCAGACTATGTTTAGGTGGCACATAAACCATGACCTTGATCTTCTTAGAGAAGTGCTGGCATTAAGACCTAGTAATCCCAATGACTGGAACCTAATTGCTGACAATCTTCAAAGAGCATGGGCAAAAGACGAAATCACAGTCAAAGGCCGCTCATGTAAAGAGCACTTTGATGTTCTTCTTCGCCATCACAAAGATGAGAACACTGCAGCCTTAAAAAAGTATTTCATAAATTGTTTTTTAGTTTTTACCAAACTTTGCAGCCATTAAATAATGAGCAAATAGCTGAGGGTCATATTGTTAAATTGTCAGGTCAGGCACTGAGGAGCAGTATAATGAAATTCATCAACTTTTAGATGATATCAGGGCTTATGTTGATGACTTACAGCAGCAGAGCAAGAAAGGCAAGAAAAAAGATGAAGAGGATAAAAAGAAAGCAAGTGAATTCAGGGATAAGGCTATGGAAACACTGAAGAGAAGTAAGTTATTACTCACTTAAGACTTAAATTTTGAAATAGAGGAATTCTAAAAATAACCATCCCTGTTCTTTTCTTTTTCTTTTTCAGAATCAAGTACTTCAGGCAGTGACAATTCAGATGATGAGGGAGCAGCTGGCCCCAGTGCCAGTAAGTATAACTGGTTGTGCATGCACCTACTTCTTTACTTGTGAATAAAAGTTTTATCATCAGGAAATGTTCAGTAGATGTATATTTTTCTCATTCAAGAGCCTGGGTGCCTGGCCCATTGTCTTTTATTTTCTAAAGAATTACCAGCTAGAATGTTAGTACTCTTTAAATGTTCTGGTAAAACTGGCCAAACCACCCCCTCCCACTGAAAAAGTAAATATGAAAATGCCATATTGCAAACTTCTTTGTTCATCACCAGGGTTCTCAATAGAAGGCGGCACCCGGCGATTGATCGCCGCTTACTTTGGAATTTATAGCCGCTTACTTTGTGTTTAAGTCGCTTTTCTTTGCTTTGTTTCGACACCTCTGGCTTTGCTGAAGAGCCTCCTACTTTATCAGTGATCACCTCCTACTTAAAAATCTATTGAGAACCCTGCATCACGGTTCATTTTTGGGGTGTGTGGTTTAATGACCTTCTTTTTTTTCCGGGGGGGGGGGGGGGTCATTCTCATCTCTGGTTTCTTTGTATGTCAAGTCCCTCTATGTTAGGTTCACTGTGGAATATCACAAGTATCAAGCTGTTAGCAAAATGTCATTTATTTTGTAGTTTCAAAATGCCTTTAGTTTTACCCTTAGTATTTCCTGTGAGAATAATAATTCACACACAATATGCAATTACCTTTTAATAATTAATAATTTAATAATTATTATTTTACTAGGAAAGCCAAAAAAAAGAAAGCAACCAAGTCGACCAGATGTGATGTCATACCTGTCAGAAAAGAAGGAGTTAGAAAAAGAACTGAGATCCCAGGAGCTAGAATACAAACGAGATGCACTTGAGGCTGAAACTAAACTTAGGCAAGAGCAATTAGAAGTCGAGAAGAGACGCATTTCCCTGCAGGAGCAACAAATGAACATGCAGCTTGAATTATTAAAAGCTTTTATGAGCTACAAAAAGTAGCACTACAAAATTAATGTTGTATGCTTGCATGAGACTTCATGTTGACTTTTCATGTTGGGTTGAATGTTTCACTCTTGTAAGAAGAGAAGTTAAGAAGTTATGGAAGTGGCCTTTTATCTGAGTAAAGAAACTTACCAAAGTTTGATATCTGTAAATCAAAAAGTGATGAAAAATGTAGCTTACGTTTTTGAGTTAAAGTTGTATTTGTCAGTTTAATTATCAATTAATTAAGGTATGTGTGTAGGTCAGGGGGAGGCAAGGAAAAGTAATCTGAAGTTACACTACCATATAGGCAAGTATGGCAGTTAATCAAAAGAACACCCACAACATAGTATTTCCCAATTGGTTGCAAAAGAACTTTGAGGTTTTTCCGAAAATCGAGAAATGCAAAATATTGCGCAACCTTCCCAAATGCCCATTCAACTGATTCCCGAACTTTACTCATTCTTTTGTTGAATAACTCTTGAGCTGGGGTTAGCATTGCTCCTCTATAAGGGGCAAGTAGATGCTGCCGGAGAGGGTAGGCGGGATCTCCATACAGGCTGAATATATGTGGAGCCCTGAACTTTCCTTCAAGCCTGGGCATTAAATTACTCTCATGAAGCATGAAGGCATCATGGTGATGTCCAGCAATTGGGCCATATAAGTTTGCTATCAAACCATTTGGACAAACAACACTCTGAAAAATAAAACAATATTTATATTTGAGATATATTTTTGAGACATCTTTTAACTTCAACATTTGCAAAATGCACTTATAAAAGCAAATGAACACAAATTAGGTTAACATCCAATTATTAAATGCACAAAAAAATAATATATTTGGCCAGCTGTCCTTTTTACCTGGAATTTCAAACCATGTGTCCGCTTGTGCCCAGAAAACAAAATTCGCTGGTTTATTATTGGTCTGCAGCATGGCCTCAGTGTGCCATCAATAAAACCCCAGCAGTTGTCTAGTGGACTTCCAGCATTGTGAATGGCTTCTGCAAATGACTGTGCATCAATCCAGTTCTGATCCAAGTTCTCCAGCAAGTGGTTGAACCTGATGTACAGGTCATTCAAAACCTTTCAAAGGTAGGGGGAAAATGGTCATTTAAACATATGGCTTGAAAGAAGACATTTAGGGGGATGTTTCAATTACATGGAAAACCCTTAACTTTTTGTACTAGTTAATATTACCAGGAAATTCTAGAACTGTTTATTATGTCCCACATGTCTGAAAAAAAGCACACAATGATATGGGGTAGGGCCATTTATTTACCCAAAGTAATGCTGACCCCAACCCCCCACCCCAACCTCAAAAAAAAAATTAAAAAAAAAATAAAAAAATAGAGTTACCTCATGGATTATCATACTCAGTTCCGGCTCGGGTCTTCCAAACAACTGACACAAATCACACAAACGGTTGGGATATGTCAATCTTCGTAGCAGGATAAGCAGTGCTTCCAAGCCACCAGCCACAGTTCCATTTGGACACTTGTACACAGCAGGTATTGAAAGAGCATCGTGCAGCACTCTAAGATCGTTTTTGCTAAACCTGAGTAGAAAAGTTGGAAGGTTTTGGAGAGTTCGAATACATACCCTACCTTTGTTTCGACGACTATAATTCCAATTCGCTGTTACCTAAAGAAGTCGATGCAAGTTTGCTCATCCAAACTTTCAAGGTCAATTTTAAAACCCAACTCAACACTAGACGGAATTTTGCTCAAAGCATCCACAAGAAGAATTTCGATGTCCTCATCCTCAGTGTCGAACGAATGAAGAAGAAGCATATCATTGGCGTGCTTTTTAAAGAAAGAACATTCGTAAAGAAGAATTTTGGATATATTTGATAGACTATATTAAACAATTCAGTCAACTTTTTTCAGAGGAAAAAGAGCCAACCTCGCCGCCGCAGCCGCCATCTTTGTAAACAATCCTTACCAGTCCCCGCGCGTTAACTCTTCGGGTATCTTAATCGAAATAGTCACGCACATGAACATTTTACGTGTACGGGTACACTACCCGTACCCGTACACCGATATCGGGGTATCTTAAGGTCTCTAATGTACCACTAGATTCACGCTCCTGGGAGGGATGAGAAACCTCTGCTACTGTAGCAACTGGATTTTCCAGCCATTCCAATTTGACATCTCCAGGGTTGACTAAGGTTCCTCGAGATGCCTGCTGCCCGCCCCTGAGGTTTTCTGCTTGTGGCCTATCTTCCCTATGGCCAGAAGAGGTTAACTGTGAGGGTTTCTTGTGCATTTCAGGTGGCGAAAAGCATGGCTTCAGATGATTGCAGTGGACCACCTTCCTCTGACAACGTTTTCCCGGCTTCCGCCTCTCCTCTTTAAAAGTG
This sequence comes from Porites cylindrica, assembly GCA_964035525.1. Classification (NCBI taxonomy): domain Eukaryota; kingdom Metazoa; phylum Cnidaria; class Anthozoa; order Scleractinia; family Poritidae; genus Porites; species Porites cylindrica. Next base: position 17,907,912 of record OZ037776.1, on the reverse strand, counting down.
ATAGGTAACATCAGACGAAGCTGTCACCACTTTCCAAGGACCACACCAGGGCTTGAGGAATTTCTTTCTTTTCTCGTCCTGGTTCGGTTTCTATACCAAACCTGGTCTCCTACGTGGAACCGCTGATCATGGCACTTGGTGTTAAAATAAGCTTTCTAGAACTTCTGCGCTTGCTTGAGGTTCTCTCTCCCTATCTGCTCTGTCTCTTCCAATTGCTGCTTCTGCTCAACAACATAACCGGGGTACGTCTGTGCCGACCCTTGGGAAGGTGTTGTCTTGCACCTAAGGAGAGCATCTAATGACAGAATAGCTTCCCTGCCGAACATTAAGCGGTAAGGGTAAATCCAGTCAACTCATGCACACTAGTGTTGTAAGCAAGAACTGCTTTCGGCACAAAGTCTGCCCAGTCCGGGCAATGGTCAGAAATCAGCTTACTAAGGATCTTCACCAGAGATTTGTTCAGTCTGTCACTTCATGTTTCCAACGTCTGAACACCATACCGTCCCTGAGAAACAGCTTTCCTCATTGTGACCAGTACGACAGAAGTTTGCACCCCCCTCCTTCCACATCGCCTCTAGCAGGTTTGACACCAGTTTCAAGCTGCGTCACAACTTGTGACAGGACAGGATCTCGGTTTTCGGCTGCACATATACTTTCTCTCTACAAGGGTTCCATATTCACAGACTGAATCAGGGTGGCATCCCTCTAACCGTAGCCTGTGATCACGCCCTCTTCCTTTATCTCTGTAATCAGTTTTTGGGAGGAGGGCATGATACCTTTCTTTCACAGATCACATGCTAAAAAGCCAAAATCTGATTGGATAGGAAACAATACGGATGATTAGCGCTGTTCCAATTGGCCAAAACGCCGCCATCCCTTAGTTGTTGTTGATTTCAGTCTGCATTTTTG
>OZ037776.1:17887003-17899503 GCA_964035525.1 Porites cylindrica | reverse complement strand
CATAGTTTGGCAAAAATTGTCTATAGTAACTAGCCGTCCCCTAGAACGATCTCATCTGACTCTAATCAACTGGCACCTGCCACTCCTTTATGAGTCTTATTTTCTCTGGATCAGTAAATATGCCCTCCCCTAACACGACGTGACCTAACACAACCACCTGTTCACACACAAGTTTACATTTCTTGGGGCTAATCTTCAAGCGTGCTTCTGTCAAGTGTGACAACACAAGTGACAGTCTCTCCCTATGCTCCTGTAGTGTTCGACCCAAGACAATGATATCACCTAGATACACTAGACAGTCTGACCAGCATAAACCCTTCAAGGTAAGGTGCATAGCCCTCGTAAAACATGCAGGTGCATTTGCAAGGCCAAAACTTAGTTTGCAGAATTGGTAAAGGCCATCTGGAGTTGTGAACGCTGTCTTTTCCCGATCTTCCTCTGCCACATCAATTTGCCAATATCCCCTAAGGAGGTCGAGATGAGAAAACCACTGTGCCCCAGATAAACTCTCCAATATGTCATCACACTAAGGAAGCGGGTAGAAGTCTTGCTTGGTTACCGAGTTAAGAGCGCGGCAGTCCACACAGAAACGTTGACTACCATCAGGTTTTACTACTAAAACCACCGGAGAGGACCAAGGGGAATTGGACGGTTCTATAATCTCTGCTTCGAGCATTTCATCCACTTGGCTGCGCATTTCTCGCCTTTTGTGAAAGGGAACCCCTCAAAGCGGTAACTGGATTGACTTGGCAGAGCCGGTGTTGATGGTATGTTCTACACCCTTTGCATTACCTAAATCCCACAGCCCTTTTGAAAGGCAGTCAGCATAAGTGGACAACACCTCATAATGCCGAAGTTTTTCCTCTTCTGGGACCAAATCGCTGCTGATAGGGGACATCTCTTCTACCAGTACACTGTGGACGTTAGCGTCCCTCACAAAAACCACACCACATTGTTTAGCTTCCAATCCAAACTCAACCTGTTCCTTTGAGGCCGCAGAGGGTACGACCTTGTAGCCCACACCCACATTGGTTTCCTCCTGTGATTCCTCCTCACCAGCTAATGGGTAGAGGACACCAATAATGCTACACCTTTAAATCTTGAGGGGCTTGTTAAGGTAATTGAACACACAAACTGGGATTCGACCTCCTTTGAGAGTCACTGCCATCCAAAAGGCCCCAGAAAAATATCTTTCTGAAAACTTGTCCGCTGGTTCCAGTACACCCATACAATCGTCTAAGTCATCTACCCCTTGGACCTCATAAGGTATGTCTGCAACCATATTTGGAGATGTGACGGTTTCGGCCACAGTGATCCTGCAAACCCTATCAAGGCATCCAAAGACCATTTTGTTGGGTCCCAACTTACTGTAGACAGTGTTAGTGTCAAAGTTAATCATACATTTGTCAGCTGTTAGAAAATCTATACCAATCAACACTTGCTGTGCCAGGCCTCGGTGCACTATGTCATTTGCCCCGATTAGATCGGGGCTTAGAAAGAAAAGGGTTCGGGCAGCATCATTGCCCGGTCCAGAAGACGACGAGCCTCCAGCAGCCGTTAGACCGAGTCGCCCTCGACTTGGTGAGCGTCAGCGCTCCGCTTCCCAGTCTTGGCGGCAAACTCCCCAACGCAGAACCCTCACCCTCCAGGAGGAGGAGGACGTGGAGGATGAAGACGACGAGGAGCCCGCCCCTTTATTTTGCAGAAGGACTTCGACCCCAACATCCTCGTTTTCCAGCAGGGGGTCCCAATGGCGACGCTCCACCTTAAGCAGCCTTGACTCTGCAATTGACGTTGACGACCAGCAGTCTGATCACAAAGCACAGGACGTCCCCAGACCTGGACGGAAGAGACCAAAACGGGGGCCTACCGCTACGGTAACTACAGTGGAGCCAGTGGCCTCAACCGCCGCCGAGGAGAAGGATACGGGGAAACGCGACAAGAAAAAGCACAAGAAACGCCACCGCCAGCCGCAACAGCAAGACGAGGCAGAAGAAGTCGTTGAGGCAAGCCCGCCGAAAAAAAAAAACAAGAAAAACAAAGAAAAGTACACGGGGGCCTGGGGGGCCTGGCTGGCCGATCTGGCCAAGGATCAGGATCGACTCTACAACAACTTAAAGAATTAAGGAGTGATGCAATGAAATACCACTGGCCTCTTTTTGCTTACTGCAGACATAATAACAAAGACTACAATTATTGTAGTCTTTGTTGCAAATGATTGACTTTCAATGGGGTTTTAATCCTATTTTCATGGTACCATTTAGCTATTACTTTAACCCATGAAAATGTAAGAGGACCAGGCACAAAATACATTACATGGGCCATAAAAATGCTGTGAAAACGTCGGAAAAGTGCACGGAGAATCTTCATGGCCCATATTTTAATTTCAATGTTTCTAGGTTTCTGGTATACTGCAAGATGACGTTGTATCTTTGTATTTACTGGAGGTACAACTCACCAGAAATGCAGTTCTCATTTTAGACACTGCTGCAATAAAGTTCTTTTTGAGGGACTTTAACTTGCGGACAAGATCTCTGTGGGTAAGTCTTTATTGGAACTTAGTATCCTTATATTATTTTTTAATTATAACAATAATACTTATATAGTGCCCATATCAATAATGCTATTTTCATTAGCGCTTAAAAATAAAAATATTTGAACAAAAAAAAAATACTAAGACTGTATAAAGTATACATGCATAAAGTGCATGAACCTACCAAAAGGAGTTAAAACAATTATGTCAACACTAAAACTATAGAAATTACCTAGACTACTTAAATCGTAAAAACTGCACAAAACCTGCTAAAAACGACATTAAAAAACACATAAAATCAGAAAAAAGCTTTCTGAAATAAGAATGTCTGGAGTGTCTTTTTAAACGATGCTAACGAGGGGCTACTCCTAATTACATAGGGCAATCAATTCCACAGTTGAGGAGCAGCAGCAGCTAAAGATCGATCTCCTAACGTTGTTAAAGTCTTGAATTTCACAGGATTTAGTAGCAGTCCGTCACAATCGGAGCGTAACTTGTATTTACATGCTTCTTTAAGACTAATAAGTTCCTGGAGATAAAAAGGCGCTAAGCCATTGATAGTCTTATACGTTAACAATAATATCTTAAAGTCAAATCTGAATTTAACCAGCAGCCAGTGCAGATTATACAGTAACGGTCTTATATGGCAGTATTTAGATTCCTGGAAAATTAACCTAGCGGCAGCATTTTGGACCCTCTGTAGCTTATTAAGCTGGTAGGCTGGCAGGCCATAAAGCAAGCTGTGACAATAGTCAACACGACTTGAGACAAATGCGTGAATGAGCGTCTCAGTGGACTGCCTAAAAATATATTTCCTAACTCTTCTTATATTATACAAGTAATAAAAAGCATTGGAACAAGTCTTATTTACATGATAATTCACTGAAAGAGTCGAGTCTAACCATGTCCCTAAGTTCTTAACTACCCCTTTTGGTCTAATTACACAGTCTCCAATTAAAATATGATCAATATTAACCTTGGCTAGTTGTTGCTTGGTACCAATCATTAGGAATTCTAATTTATCGTCATTGAAAAGTAGTTTGTCATTGGTCATCCAATTACGTGTATCATCCACACAGTGCTGTATAGAAGTGACAGCCTCAAATTGCCCGGTGCTTATGTTTGGACTGAAAGACACAACTGCGTGTCGTCAGTGTAGCAGTGAACTGTGGGAAGGTGCACCTTGATAACATCAAACAATTTGCTTGCATAAATTGTGAAAAGCAGTGGCCCGAGGCAAGAACCCTGCGGTACACCAAAGTCCAAATTCAAAATCTGAGATAAATTTCCTTGGACCATAACACGCTGAGATCTTCCATTAAGGTAGGAACGGAACCATTCAAGTGCCGTTTCAGATATACCAAATTTTGAGTGAAGCCGACTGAGTAAAACATTGTGATGCACAGTATCAAATGCCGCACTAAGATCTAATAAAACCAGTAGTGTTACATGCTGTTTGTTCATGTTCAACAAGATGTCATTTTTCACTCTCAGCAATGCTGTTTCTGTGCTATAATTCTTCCTATAAGATGACTGATTGGCAGGGTAAAGATTGTTCATGCAAATGTGACTACGAGTTTGGTTATAGACAGCTGACTCTCAGCTTCAAAGCAAATGGTAAGTTACTAACGGGACGAAAATTCTTGAAGAGAATGTCGAGGCCAGGTTTCTTAAGTAACGGTAAGACTAAAGCCTCATTCCAGGCGACAGGAAATTGACCAGACTAAGGACATATTGATTAATCTTGTAAGTACAGGAAGTAGGACATCACATCGGCTGACCAAAGTTGAAGGCATAGGGTCAAAAGCACAAGATTTTAGGTACGAATGCTGCATAAGACATGCATCCAGGTCCTGCAAAAATATTGCACAAGCCAGAGAAAGGTGACACTTAGAAAATGCCGTAGCTGTATGAAAAGGCCGGTGGCTGAGCACGGCAGCAAGACACAGGAAAATTAGTGAAGAACATCAAAATTATTTGCCTTCAAACACCCATTTGAAAGGCAAGCTGTCATCGAAGTATTATCTCAGGTTTACTGGGTAGTTTTACTGGGAAATGGCAGGGTTTTTCAATGGTTTGCTCAGAAAGCGAGCTAATGCTAGTCGAATCGTTTACATTTCCTGGTTAAACAAAGTCTCTTTGAAAGGTCAAATTGGGTCAACTTGCACGGGGCCGCTTGCCTCAGAAATAACTTTTGCCAAGAAAAAAATTATATCACGTTCAAAAACAGCTCTTCTACTTGCTAGAATTGAATTTGAAAGAATTCTACATAACACCGAGTATGTTTGAAAACGGTATGGAATTTTTGATTTTCAAAGTCTAGAAATTTCGGTTGTCTTCGCTTGCTCTCCAGGAATTCGGAATTACAATTGTAAGTCTAAAATATCATCAAAGCAGCTCAGCAATACCTCCTAAATAAAATTATAAACTACGGAAAGCCATAATTTGCTATGCGCCTTCACGCAACTTCGATTATCTGATCATGAAATTTGACCTCATTTCTGTGATTTTTCGGCGTCACAGATTGTCAACGTTTTTTTGTGATTTTCTCAAAAATGTAAAAACTCTAGAACCTAAGACTTATATCACGATTCTTAGCATACCATAGGTTATCTCTGGACGAAATATCAAGGGGTCCATTTTTCCAACCTTGTGCCACATTTTTTCAATCTCACTCGGTTCCTATAGAGAGTCGCTCTTAAGTCTTGACATGCTTCTTTCCTAAGAAAGAGAGATGACTGTGAGGAGGATGAAGATGGCCCAGGTGAAGATGACAAATCTAATGATCAAGAAGTGGACAATGGTTTAATGCCTTGTTTGAGGTGGTTAAGACTAGAGATTCCTGCCAACCTGAACTGGCACTAGAGCCTTCTTCATCCAACTTGGCTAAAAGACAAAAACGAAAGAATGACAAACAAGAAATATTGTTCAGCTAGTAAATCAGCCTAGTTAAAACACAAACAATATTTGCCAGACAATCGCCTCATGGTTGAGCTTGAGAACTTCAACATGGCAAACAATTCCAACAATCATTTCTTTCAATTTACAATCCCACCGACCTCACTGGTTTCTCCAGTTCCTCAGCCAGGTCCTTACCTTTTTCAGAGCCCCGGTGCCAGACAGCAATGCAGTACTGCATTATGTCAAGAGCGAAATGAGGCGGTATCACACCTTTGTGGCCACCTCAGTGGCAGTTATTCATGATGGATCTGAGTCCCGACAGTGGAGACATGTTAATGTTGACATGAATCCTGCTGACAATGCCTCCCGAGGATTAATAGGTAACATTTTCCTTCGTCAAAAAATGTTGGTTATTGGGCCTGAATTTCTTTGCAAACCCAGGCACATGTGGCCAACCCAGACAGAGGCATTCAACAGCGTCTGTGATGAAGATCCTGAGGTGAAAAAAGAAGTTAAAGCCTACTTTTCATCTGTAGGCAAGCTGAGCAGCCCACTAGTGGATCATTTTTAGAAATTTTCTTCCTGGTTTTGCCTGAAGGAGGTAACAGCTTGGCTGTTGCACTACAGAGAAAACGTATTGACGGCAAGTAAGAAAAACAATGTGAAGCGTGATACTCCAAACTATATCACCCTTGAAGAGATAGGAAGAGCGGAGATAGATTATTCTCCTAAAAGATGATTGCGTTATCAGGCTGATAATCCGAATGTCACAGTATCTGCAGCCACTCTGGCGGAGAACAAGTCCTACCCATGATTTGACAAAAGTTATGTCCTCCTTTTACATCAGTTGGTGTGGACCATTTTGGGCCTTTTCAAGTTTGTCGTGGGCGTGGCCTAGTTAAGAGATACAGTGTCATCTTTACATGCTTGGCGATTTGGGCTGTCCACTTCGAAGTAGTACACAGTCTAGACAAGGACTCGTTCCTGTTGGTGTTGAGACCATTCGCTGCCAGGAGAGATCACGTGACAGAAATGTAGGGTATGTGATTTGCTTAGTTAGCTCCCACTTAGGGGTGGGGATATTCTATCTAACAACCAAAAACAATAGCCACCTCTAATTAGGCCTCCTCGGGAAAAGTAGTGTGTTTATTTGCATCTTTACTTTTTAGTTAAGTTTAGGTTCCAGAGTTATTTAGACACTTTTAAGTTTCACCTAGTGGAGTGCACATTGCGCAGTTTTCTCCTGCATCGGCAGAGTTTTCTTTCTTCATGGTTTACAGTGCTACACAATGACACAATGTAAGTTTCAGTCCGTTTTAGTTCATTTTCAGTTTATTTTGGCCGCTTTGTAGCAGTTTTACATTTTGTAAATAGATTTTCTATTGTAATTCCAGTTTAAACCAGCCACAGATCTAACAAAGCCATTGATATCAACTTCATCGATATCCCTTCTTGTTCCATTTGAATGCTGTCACATACCGTGAAGAAAAGTCACCTTCGCAGTTACACAGATAATGTTGCCTGCTCTTTCCTGGATGAGCAGAAAGCTGATGAAGCACAGGACTCGCATAGCAATAGAGAACCCAAGAACATAACGATGAACACTTCAAGGCCAAATTTGAAAAACAACAATGAAATGTAAGGCAAAGCTGAAAGTAATCCATTGTTGAAAGATGATGAACAGGAGCGTTTTCCTTACAAAATCCGGATGTTTTGGAACAAGTCATTAAAACAACCTTACAAGAATTTTCACAAATGCGCCAAACTTTAAAGACTTTTTCAAGATTTTATCAGCATGTGGTTGACAGTGTTTTACATCCCACAGTCAGAAAACTTTCCCAATTTACACCACATAAGCTTGTAGAGGATAATAAGAATGAAAGGCAGGAACGGTGGGGTGATTATTCCATAGAGTACTAAAGTGGTGACATCATAAAAATTACATTTCTGAGATTATGGGATTTGTCAGGATATTCTGAAAGAACAACGTCCAAGAGGCCTAAATTGCCAAAAATAAGCATTTCAGGGCAAATATTAGCCCAGCTATGCTAAGAAAACTCCACTGTTAGGGCACCGTCATGATATGAATCTCAGACCCCTAAAAAGTTTAGAAGGGTTTGCTTGGGTTTGTAAGGGTTTGTCATTGACCAAAGAGGAAAAGAAGATCGTATCACACAAGCATCAGATTATCCAAGAATAGCCAAGGCAAGAGAAGAATTGCAGATTTCCTCTGACAGATACTATTGGAGTCCAACTGAGAATAACAAAGAAGAGGTGGAGAGAAATAGGAGCAAATTGCACGAGCAGTATAATACTAAAATGGAAGACCTGGACAAGATGATCAGGCAAGTTGAGACAGCTGATGAAGAATTCAGACATGAGGAGAGTTGGAGGTTGTTCAATGAAATAACTGGGAGGAGGACCGCCAAGAAAGGCATCATAAAGGTTAAAGACAAGGAAGACAGAATCAATAAGTGGTATACCCACTTCAAAGAACTTTTGGGAAACGAACGTACCGTTGAAGGAGAGCTGGACACAATATCACCTATCTTATAAGGTATGGGGATCACAGATGGTCCATTCACTGAAGCAGCATACACAGTGGTAAAGAAGTCTATCAAGGAAAAGAGGGCACATGGGCATGTAGACATGATAGTATATCTGCGGGAGTTTTTAAACAGTGTGAGTTGGACAATATTGCCCTTGCTTTTGCGAACAAACTGCTTGATGGAGATATGCCAGAACATTGGTCAGATACGATCTTATATCAATGCTGAAAGCTGGTGACCTAGGAAGAATGGAGAACTACAGGGGGATATGTCTCTCTTGCATTGCTGCAAATTTCGTAAACAAATGGCCTTGAACAGAATCAGGTCAAAAGTCAATAAACACCTATGACCCAATCAGAATGGATTTCGTCCTGGACAGTCAACAACAACACACATATTCACAGCGAGACAATTAATTGAAGGTGTGAAAAGTCATAACTTGAAAGCTGTTGTGGTATTCATAGACTTCAAAAAGGGTGGAGACAGCAATAAAACCGCAGAAATTTTCAAAAATAGTATGACTTTTTTTAGAGGAGCAGGGTCAGCAGAACCTGTTCCAAATACAAATCAGTCCATCGGAGCAACTATAGCAGAACCGTCCTCAACATCAAGCAACCTGGGTGAAGAAGCTGTTAAGTAGGCCCCTCTGCTACAGAGTTTTAATAGAGCAAGAGATTTCCTACGCTTTAGTAATAAAGTGAAAGCTATAACTGAACAGGATACCATTGCCAGTTCCAATGAAGTCATACTCGGTGTTTTGTCAAGCATACTTGATGAGACTAAGAACAGCTGGCAATACAACGTTTACTTTAGAAAAATTCCTTGGAAGTGGTTGAAACCGTTCACAAATATGACCTGAAATTTAATGTCACATTTGGTGATTTTGATGAACTAAGCTTATGCTATGCTTCAACTAATTGCAAAACATTTTCCAAAGGTTCTAAAGTACGTGCATAACATAAGTACTGCTGCCTGAGGCACTTGTCCACCTGTGCTGCGATCAACTAGATATGACCTATGACAAGGCAGAAACATTCCTATCCCTTGGTGGTGAGGAAGAATTGGGGGACTTCATGGCACACCTAAAAAAAAATTAAATTAGACAAGAAAACCAAAAAGAAAAAAATATAAATTTGAAAAGAAAATGAAAAACCGTGTACAGGGCAGGGAGGTAAAGGTTATAAAACGTTGTAAGATGGATGAGCAAGCAATCATCAAGAAGCAAAGTTTAACCTGGAACCAGAGGATAGTGCTATAAGCAAAACTGCAATGCTTACTGACAGACACATTGAAATGGCACAGGAGCTCTTACATGGTCAACTGTCTCACATAGGGGGACTGATGTCACCTTGACTACCAACTGTCCGACAGTTTCTGGAAATGAGACAGGAATTTGTCCAAGTTCTTCACACTGGAGGGCTCCATTGGGTCACCGTGAGCACTATTGGATGTAACGAAACAACAAAATCAACTTATATGACAGCCTTTACCATGGCATATCTGCCCAAACTGAGGAGCAGATAGCATCCCTTCCCTTTGTTGATAATGCTGACCATCTTGAGGTGTCTATTCAACCAGTTGTTCAACAAACGAATGGGACTGACTGTGGAGTATATGCCATAGCATTTGCCACAGCCCTCTGCAACAACCTAGACCTAACATCTCGCAAGTTCAACAGACAACAAATTAGAGCTCATCTTTGGCAAGCATTACAGTGTGGACACTTGAGTACGCTCCCATTTGACAACAGGAGGTCACAAGATCAAAACAAGCTTGTCAAAATCAGTGTCTACGGTGAATGCCGAATGAGATACAACCCCTACAAAGACAAAATGGCAGAATGCACAGGGTGCAAAAAGAGGTTCCACAAAGAATGCCAACAGATCACTGACAAAGTTTTTACATTTGCCAGATTCCAATGGAGGTGCAAAACTTGCTCGCTGAGAAATCTACCAATGCCCTCTATTTCTACAAGTTCCTAATTAGAAAAACTTCTGTAATTACCTAAAGATAAGCTGAATATCTTTTCAAAAAAAGTAGTACCAAATTTATTAATGTTGGAGTTGCGAGTGATTAGTAAGTACCAGCATTATCACAAGATTATGGCAAAACAGAGCCCTCTTGTTTCAGTTTAAAGTATACATAGAACGTTTGGGTTGATTAAGCACATTTTGATGCTTCCTGAAACTTGCAAAAGTTGAAAACAAGCACAAGATGTATGTGCAAAGAAACCTCCACTGCATTTTGGTTCAAACAGATGGAGAAGAAATTTGCCCGGTTACTAAGAATATTTGATTTAGAACATTAATGTGACTGGTGGTAATCCTGTCAGAGGCGAGGCTGTGGCTTTAAAAAGGCTTAGAGGCACAGACGTCCTGCAATATGTGAATAAAAATGCATTTATCCAAGTTGTTGTTGTTAGCCTTCCACATAGACGTCCTTTGGGATTCTTCAGGCATTTGTATCCCCCATAAGAGAGGAATGCAATACAAATGCCTATCAGATTAATTGAAATTCATTGCATTGTTCAACTGCACCAAAGAAAGTATTAGTTTGTATTATTTGATGTTATAGTTCGTTTGGCATGGCAGTGTCTCCGTCAGTTTTAAAATACTGATAAATGCTGATAAATTGCTCTTTCTGTGAAATTGGGGGGACCACTTAGAATAGGCATTTTTAAGTGTCTTGAGCTCTCCCACTGGTGCAAGCATGGGGCCCACAAAATCTGTTTGTGAAACTCATTGTATTGTAATTGCGGAAGACAAGAGGAGCTCGCAGCCTAATCTTGACTTGGTCAGCGGCACTTTATTAACTGTATACCAAGATTTTTCTCGATCTGTTCACATTCCTGAGATTCTGTTGTTCTTCCAAGTAATATGTATGGTATGTGAATGGCCATCGTTTTTCCACGGTGCTGCAAGGTCAGCTTTTTTAAGGTGCTGACGCTGCTTATCACTCCACGTGTAGAAGTTCGAGAAAGAAAAGGAGGTGCAATAAGAAAAGTGATAGTTCAGAAAGAGCAAGTTGAGCTTAAGACAATTGATTTCAGTTTAAGCTTACATAAATCCTCAAAGTTAAACACTTGTTCTCCATTTCTGTCACTGTTGTCACAGTTGGTGTTTTATAGCATTTGAAGCATGTTTATCAGTTTTCCTAGGGTATTGCATAGCTTGTTTGCCTGCCTGGAATCTATTTACCAAGGAAAATAGAAGTAGACCCTCATCTCAGCTTAGTGCGGGACAAATTTTCGGTAAGATACGAGTGTTGGCAAAGTCTAGAAATCAATGTAAGTTTATTCAGGTTTTACTACAGAGCATGGTTAAATTTACTTGGTATTTTTCTACGTTTCCAAGCATCTTACACCGCTTGTCATCCGAGCGAAAGTTTCTATTAAGCCTTAAACTCTAGTGGTAATTAAAGCTGTTTCATAGTATTGCATATGAACGACCTTTGGTCATTGGACAGATTGAATGGCCAATTGAATTTAAATAAGATTTTGTGCAGTCGTGACTGTAAACATGCATTACTAGTGTTGCCGTTGTATTGCTGTTTCAATGCACATGAATCTTTGCCTGTGAATACAGCCGTCTACTCGCTCCTCACCATTCACAGGCCAATAGTATCCAAGCAAATGTGAATTAAATCATTTAATTACATATGTTTACTGTGCTGTTCAATCTAGTTTTCATGATCAGCAGTGATATCCTTTTGTTAACACTGGAACTGAAAGGGCTCACAAAATTATAAAAATTTAAAATTTATCAAAATCATCTGCTGCGCGCAAATCCCTTGGTTGGCTAAGCATCCGTCAAAAACTCTTAAATACTGTTACTATGGTTCACAAGTGTAGGACAAATCAGGCACCACAATACTTTGCAATTTATTTCATGATAGATTTAGTGTGTCAAGATGCAGCACTAGAAGCATGTCACAGTTGAATCTACCTAATTGCACATTATCAACTGGTTAACGCTCTTTCGTCTTTTGTGGGGCAAAAGAATACAACCTACTCCCAGAAAAAATTCGGAACTTAAGCAATATCTCAAGTTTTAAAAGGATGTAGCTGCCCACTTTTTTGGAAACTCTTCTTAAACGGATTTAATCACATTTTTCATGACTGTATACAAACTCATGTAAATATTTCTTGAAGCAGATGAACATATTTTTGCCCCGTTGTCATTTTATTATCGTATATTTGTTATTATTGTATATTACGCAAGAATAACCCTGTATGGAGGAGTCATAATAGAGTGTATGTTACGTGTGTTATGTTGTGACATCTTTGCCCGCATTTCCTAGCCAACAGCTACTGCTAGTGTTATAGTAAATGTACTGGATTTACCGTTTGCTTCATTTGTGATGGTACATCGCTAAATATACGTTGTATCACCTTACCCATGGTAAATTGTCATCCTTTTGCCTCGGAAGTGGTATTTTGAGCGATTTTGAAGGATTTTGAGTTCACTGGTTACTGTCCCTCTAAATAGAATGTTTCAAACTTCCTACTGTGTGGTTTG
>OZ037776.1:17827003-17879503 GCA_964035525.1 Porites cylindrica | reverse complement strand
CCAAACTAAATCACAAGGTAGACCAGCTAACGAGTCTCCTTGCTAATGTTGCGCCTGTAGTGCAGAAATTAAAAGCTACTTATGATGCAGCACAGGAAGAAGAGGAGAAGTTGTTCAACTCCTCTGAGGGTGAGGGCGAGGAAAACGCCACCGATAAAGAGCTAACAGAACCACTCACCGGGCCTCCACGTGAGACAGCATTGTCACTTGTTGACAGTCTTTTGGCATCGGGTCTAAATGAGCCAGCCTTACTTGAGTGGAAGGAAAACATCAAGAGGCCAGAAAACTGCAAACTTCTCCAAGTGACAAAGGTCACCTCAGAGATCTGGGATATCACTCAAAAAACAACCTGAAGCATGGATACCCGGTTACAAAAAGTTCAAGAATCACTAGTCAAGAGCATCATTCCAATTGCCAGCTTATGAGAACTACAGGAGAAGTCCTGGAAAAGGAAGGGACAATTCCTTCTCCAGATGAACTTTGGAAAGGCTTATCCAACGTGGTGCTTCTTATAGCCTCTGCCACGCATGACCTGGACATGATGTGCCGGTGAGATCTGTTAAAGGTAGATCTTGATGGCACTTACAAAGCCATATGTACCAGTAAACAGCCTGTGCCGCCCGAACTGTTTGGCGATGACCTTACAGAATGACTGAAGACAGTCAAAGAAAGCAACAAAGCCGCTAAACAACTCACTGGCCACTAAGGGAAACACAATGAGAAGTATTCTAGGTCCTCCTATTCAGCCAGGGGCTCTTTTTTATTCCATCGCCGCGGGATCACCACCAAGGATACCCCCGAAGGAGAAACACCTACCAGTTCAGTCACAAAGACAATCGGAGCATGAACAACCCCTTCAAGGGGAAGAAATCTGTGACACAGAAGTGACCCCTGAAGCTGTAAGTCAATTTCCTGTTTTATCTGTTAAGGGTGACAAGACTTGTCCTTGCATTGTAGCTGGGAGAATTCAACATTTTCTTGGAAAATGGAAACAATTAACACATGACCCCAACATCTTGAATGCTGTCACAGGATACAAAACAGACTTTTTTCCTCACCCCAGGACAGTTTACCATCCCAAGGACAATTAATTTTTCAGCTCAGGAAAGGGTAAATGTCAATGCACAAATATCCAGATTCCTCGAAAAAAGGATCCTAGTTAAAAGCTCAGTCGAGAAAGCACAGTTCATGTCAAATATATTTCTGAGGCCTAAAAAAGATGGGTCTTTCCGTACAATCCTTAACTAAAAGGATGTTAATACCTTTGTTTTCAACATTTAAAATGGATTCCATCCATACTTGTTCCAACTCATGAGACCTTGTTGTTACATGGCATCCATAACCTACGGGATGCCTACTATTCAGTGCCTATTGCCAAAAAGCACCAAAAATATCCTAAATTCATATGGCAGGGAAACCTATATCAATTTAGCTGCTTGGCTCAGGGGCTCTTTCCCCTCCCCCCATCTCTTCACCAAACTTATGTAGCTTACGTGTAGCCGCACCCTCCCCGCAAAAAAGGAAAAATGGAGAGAGGGAGTGTCTACAAAAGGCTCGCATCAATCATATTATGTGATGTCTCCTTTTGCAAGAAAATATTTAAGAGCTTTTCACTGGCTGCCAGTTTGATCGTTTCTGTCAGAGGTGCTCATTGGTTGAAATGTAAAACATGCAAGCACATGGCTAACTCCTTCTGGGATGACTGTTCGTCAAGAGAAAAATTGACAATACTTGTGCAATTTGGCAACATGTGGGCCTGAACAAAGTACATTACTGGATGAAGACTTAGTCAATGATTGTTTTTAATTCAAATCGCATTTTATATTTCTTACAGGGGTCTTGCTAGGAAAGAAGTGTCCCATTTCGTGAATGGTTTGGAAACCTGGCAGAGTTAAGGTCACTCATCCCAAGGGAGGCCAAATTAGTTGTAGTAACTGCCAGTGCAACCAAGTCAACAAGGCACAAATTTTCGGAAACCCTTTACCTTGCTCCACAGACTGTGGTTATTGAAGAGTCCTGACATTCAAATCTGAAGTACAGTGCCGTTTACATACAGAAGAGTCATCCATTTGAACAAATATTTGCAGAAGCCATTAAAGGAATAAAAGAACATGGTAAAATGGCAGAACGAGAAATGTCAGACACACAAGCAGTCTGTGCAGTGATCTTCAGAACATTCACTTTCTTTTTAGGTGACAAGTTATTTAGTGAAATTAAACAGCCTCAAAACCGCATGGTAGAAATGTACCATGCAGTGACTCCCTCTTCTGTTAAAAAGCACATTGTTGAGAACCTCTCCGGTGATGATGGCCATATCCACTGCCTTAATAAAACAATTGCCTTCAGAATGGGGATATAAATTGCAAAAAATTCAGGAAGGTTTACCATATGGGTCCTGTAAAGAACCTGGAATGTTACCTGTAAGAAAGTGGCAGGGGCAGAAGAGATGGCTTGCCTGCTGTTTGTACTCTGTTCTACAATGGGATACTTTCAAACAGTTGTGAGGAAGATAAAAGATAAAAAAGTACTGTAAAACTAATCAGTGCAGAAGGGAAGTGTTGTTTGCCCCATTCAACAATAAACTAAAGCAAGTCACCCCTTATAAACATGAGTGCTGCGACAACTGTGCTGCAAATTGTTTGTGCGATTAGAAGCATTTTGTTTTGGAATGTCAGAAACTGTTGAACTACCTGGACCATCACACTTCAGGGAGAGGCCTGTGTCTTCAGAAAGCAAACTCTACTTAAAAAATGCCCCTAAAAAGGTACAAGACAGATGAAGTAAACAAACAATTAAATGAACTAGATCAGAAGCAGTACATTTTGGACAACTACCAAACTGGCAGTTTGTTAGTTGTCCACATGTACTGCTTGACCTTGGTGACTTTTTTTTTTAGCCGGTTTTGGAAAATTGTTGAAAAATTTTTACTGTACAGGATGTTTGTAAATAAGTAGAAGTGTGGCACAAAGAGCATGCAGTTGCCATTATAAACATCATCAGCCGGTGTTTTGGTGACATACAGCAAGCTGAAGAACTTGATATTGAGCTAATGGAGGTATGGACATTGACATGGACTGGGTAGAACTGCGGATGAGGACAGTTTCTCAACTGATTTTGATGAAACACTAATGACAGCAACAAGCCTTAATAGCAATAGTTTCTTGGGGGAAATTGTTAATTATTTGTCTTTGACTCAATGCAACAGTTTCCATAATTTGAATTACAACTTTCGTTTTTGTTAAATTCCTTAATGCCTTTTTATTTTAGTGCATTCAAGATTTTAAAGAGTGGTCTTCTTGCACTTAACCCTCCCAAGGTGTATCAATCGCAGACACTGTTCCCTAAGTAATAACTATAATGCTTGGAACGAACAATGTTATTCTATTCCTTACTGCCTTCCAGAGGAGGACCATGAAAATAAATATTACAAAAATTATTTTTTTAAAAACATAGAATGATATAATCATTGTTCAAGTGCAATTGAAAAGTGTTAATAGAAGTATACTGAATACTCTTGACAACTGAGTAATTGTTGTTAATATCTACAATAGTATTATTAAACTTTTCAACACTATATTAAATTCTTGATAATTAATTAACTTGCCTGTTATAATCAATATCAGTGCATCAGTGACATTGAAACCACAGTTTCAGAACACTTTCTCAGCAATAGTCACTCTGTTTCCCATATGTTACTACTCACGATTGAAACAGTTAAATACGAATGCGATTGTCCTAGGAAAGCACGTGAGGCATCCCTCATTCATAGAGCCAAACCATCGAGTCTCTGGGAATGAAAAAACGTGACGAACTATAGTCATTATGTAATCTTCACCATCTAATTTCCATTTATTATTTTTACAGTAGTATATATTCTGTATATTCATGTTTTTTCCTCACAAACCTGATGAAGACTGGTGTTGGCCAGTTGTATTAAACACTGTATAGCTTAGCCTTTTTCACATTGTTTGGTCAAATTTTGCAGAAGTCCTTTTGACTTTAATTATATGAAAGAAACATTCAGCGTCAATTCCAAGCACGTGAATGGCAAAAGAAAATGCAACCACAAGGTCTCCAATAAAAATCGCGTGCTACACAACGTCTACAGAGAAAACCAAAAGTGTAACCAATGATACAACTATCATCACAGCGCCAAACAACGAAGAATACAACTTCTAGTACTCTGAAGCTGACATTAAGCCTAACACCACGGGTAAACCTCTCAAATGACAATGCTTCCCTAGAAGATTACATTACAGTATGCGCTAAACTCATAAAGATTTATCCTTCACAGACTATCCTTAACCAAGGAAGAACAAAGACAGTTGCTAAGTCCTTATCCTAGATGAAACTAAAACGAGGCAACTCGATTGATGGAACGAACAGATCACTCAAGTTCAAGAAAATTATACATACCCATTTACCAACGGATCCACCAGCTACTGGAGCAATGTAAAAAAATTAACTGCCACCATTAATACAGCGATCGTAAGAACTTTTGACCTTCATTTCAGTTCACTTCAGTGCATCGAAAATGTCACAAACAAAGTAATTAATGAGCATGTCATTCATGCGTCATCTATCCACACAATAAAAGATGTTCAGAAATACAAAGCCTGCTGTAACTGTAGTAAGCGAATTGTTCAAACCCAAGAAAAAGTGGTAAAATGTGATCAATGGTCACACGTGATAAAGGCATCCAGCTGACCAACAAAGCCTTATGCCATTGTGGTCCTTCTCAATGAAGGTCAGAAAAATACACTCACGATATTTGAAGACTGTTCAAACACTCTCCTTGGACAATTTGGTCATGAAACTATTAACACTATTGATTTAGTTCAAAAGCTCTTATTTCAAGGAACCTGAACATTACTTCAAATGCACGAAATATTGTTACTAAGTTACAGGCTGAGTAAAACGTCAATTCGGAAATTCTTAAAATATAAAGACAAGTTTGAAATTGTTAAAATTGACAATTGTTAAACAATGACAATTTATGAACCTTAAAAGGTTTCTTAGCTCAAAACATTTTTTTAAGTGCTTCAGCGCTGTTGTTATCATTTTATTACTATTTCGTACTTGAGAACATTACAGCTTTTCATTTTAAACAACATCAACATTTCAACATTCCTCAAAACGAAAGAAATCTCTTTTACCGAGTGGCGAGGTAAAAGTTGTAAGATCCTTGTTGAGTTCCAATATCCAGGGGCATAGTGACAATATATGCACGTACGGATGTGCATACCTCAAAAATTTTAAATATATATATTATACTTTAACAAAGCTTTTCTACGCACTATTGCTTCATGTGACCACAGAACTGTTTCTTAGACAAACAAAGCGTTGGTCCATTCATCAGTTAAATTCCATACACACTGAAGTAACGTTCGAGTTTATAAACACCAGCAATAGATCTTCACCGAAGCCCTTATGAAATTCAACCTTAAAAACAAAAACAAAAACACAATAGGAAACTTACGATTAGTTCTTAAGGATGCAATTGAGGAGGAACTTTCGCTTATGCCTGCAAGTTGAGACAAGGTTCGTTTCCTTTATTAAGTGTTGCCATGCGGTTTACATAAGAGATAGAATTTCTTGGCATTACATAGGTTACACCCTTTTTTGGGATTCATATAGGATTTAGCCTAGGCTAGAATTTTCCAGACCGCAAAATCATTTCATCCTTTAGCTGCCATAGATGATTGCTTAGTTCTGTGTCGTAGGAAAAAAACATTTTGGCTTTAAGACTAGAAACAACCTACCAGTCACTGAGGAGCTTAAGGAGTTCAAGGATGACAGGAAAAAGATTATCCAAAAAGTTAAATTTAAGAATGTCTAGTGTCAGTTTCAGAAAAACCTCGCTGGAGATATCAAATCCATTCAAAGTGACAACCATTTATTTGTAAAGGCTGATAAATCCACAAACCTCTACAAATTGGAAGCCACGAAGAACCATCACCTCCTAAATGACAACATTACAAAAACCTACAAGAAAGCGAAAAAACACCAATTCAATGAAATTAACAAGGCGAAACTAATTACCCAGAAGCTAAGTATTGACGACCGCGTAAAAACAAATGCCACAAAAGAAGCTTTTATCACCTTGAAAGATTACAAGGACAATTTTGAAAATAAACCCAAAACAGGAGATAAGCAAAATTAACAAACAAATCCTTGACAACAACAAGAAGATGCCGAGTGTCACGAAAATAAATCAGTGGAAAAACACCTCCTCAGTGTTGCAATGGTTACAAAAGTTGCCCAACAAACGAAAGTGCACCTTCATAAGCTTCAATGTAGTGGAATTCTATTTTCCCATATCAGAGACACTACTCGAGCATGCCCGTGACTTTGGAACCAATTACATGAACATCTCTGATGATTATCACTACATAATCGTCGAGGCTAAAAAGTCCCTTCTTTTCAACAACAGAAACCATTAGAAGAAGACAAACACCAACACGCTCTTTAACGTCACCATGGGCAGTTACGATGGAGCGGAAACATGCGAATTAATCAGAATCTACATCCTCCGGCAACTAAAAGAGAAGTCTTATGGCATGGACATTGGGTTTTGCAGAGATGACAATTTAGCAGTTCTTGACCAAACCCCACAAAAAATCGAAAAGATTAAAAAAGAAATCTGCAAAGTGTTCACCACACACAACCTGCACACTAAAAAAGTCGTCAATTTCTGTGACGTAACATTAGACCTAACCACCGAGAAGTAGAAACCTTATTCGAAGCCATCAACCACTTTAAGTTTACAATACTTAACGTATAGTTTGTCACATAGGCTAGAGATTTTTCTTACTTTTCTCTATTTCCTATCGTAATGTAAAGCGAATTGGGGACAGAAATGCACTTAATAAGAACCTGTATTATTATCATTATTAATGAGTGTCTATGGAATTTAACGGATGAGTGGACTACCGCTTTGTTGACCTACAAAATAGTTCTGTATTAAAGTCCATAAGAAGCACTATTGAGTAGAAAAACTGTGCTATTTCTATTTCGAGCACTATTCTGGATTTACGACTGTGGAACCCATTTGAAGCCATATTTTATTTTAGTCATTTCTCTATTTCTCTTATTTATTTGTTTATAGATTTTTAAGCAGAATGCAACCTATACTTATACAAGAGTTTTCTCTCTTTCTTGCTGCTATTTTACGAAAAGAGAACTTTGTGAATATTGCACTATTCATTTTAATATGAGTTCAAAACCCTGTCACCACAACCACAGTAATAAAATAAAACAGCAAAACTAAAATGGATCGAAATCCAAACATCACAATGCCAAGACTCGACCTTTTGACCACTTGAAGTCATTTTCTTCCTTTTTCTGAGAAGTCGACAAAGGAATGTGACCCGATTTGACGGTAGAGTGAAACAGTCATTTTGGGTCAGAACTTATAAGTTCATGAGGTGTTCAAGGTGCTCAGTTGACATTTGATTGGTAACTGAAGTAAACGGCCCAGAATTCAATAAGGCACTTCTTTGGCCGGATTTTGATTAACAAGATCAATGAAGCAGAACCAACACAAGGTGGGTTCATTTGATCATAATTATGATATTAAAAAGGTTTTAAGGGTTTCTAGAATTCTCAATTTTGCTTTTTCGTTCTTTTCGCTTAAAGTAAAAAAGTTATGAAATGGGACACTTGACTGCAAAAGCCCCCAGTTCTATCCAGGGATATACGTCACTCTTGTCACTTTGCTAACCTATCCTGTGTCAACACGTGCTGCCAAATGCATTTTTAATGGCATGAAGAGACTAAAAACCCCGCTTCGAAGCACTATGAGTCAGGAGAGGCAGTCCTCTTTGGCAATACTCGAACACACAAGCACAAGAATCTGGATATTGACAAAGTAGTTTCCATATTTTCTTGTTGTAACCACATTTACAGTTTAAAACACAGTAATATCTGTAGTACCATGTGGTATTAGTACTTTCTTTGGCTTGCTATTTCCTTTGACCTTACCAAACACTTGTGCAAGTAGTCAGTAGCCCCTTATGGG
This sequence comes from Porites cylindrica, assembly GCA_964035525.1. Taxonomy (NCBI): domain Eukaryota; kingdom Metazoa; phylum Cnidaria; class Anthozoa; order Scleractinia; family Poritidae; genus Porites; species Porites cylindrica. Next base: position 17,871,483 of record OZ037776.1, on the reverse strand, counting down.
TAGGCAGTCAGCAGTTTTTTTGCCCCTGCTCCTGTTCTACCTGATTTAGTTTCTTGTTTTTGTTTTTTTTTTTAACAATTTCCATAGTATTGCTTCATTCACACTAGCAAAATGGCTGATAAACAGAAAAAAATCAGAAAGCGAGCTCCCTGCATGCAAAAATAAAACTTCACAACCCCCCAAGGCTGTCATCAAGAGAGCTTTTAAGTACCACCAAAGGATTTCTTGACAACATGATCAAGTCATTAATGGGATTCTGTTGTCACCAATATCAACCTGCATATCAAAAACGTAGTCAAGGAAGGCATTAAATTGATGGCCAGTTTTGAGTATAGGCAAAAGGACACATTAGACCACGCAAAAAGATCAAGTATGATCAAGAGTGTTGCCAGAGAAACCCACAGCCTATAACATTGAGGCTTCATTCACAGTGCTTTATTCGCTGCACTTTTAAGTATTCTGCTTTTGGTCTGAGCTAGCATCTTTAACTGCTGTTTTCTCATATGGGCATGTCCTCATAATAGCCTGGAACACCCAGCCTGCAAGATCTCACTTGCTCATTTCTGCTCTCAATAAACCTCTCACATTACCTCCACCTATAATATCAAATTGTGCCCCTTTCCTTTCAGGCTCTATTAAGCAGATTTAGAGTGGTCCAACAGCTCCTCAAACCAAAGTTGGCTAGGTTCTTTCTGGAACTGTGCACAGGGCATCCAAAACAAGTCAATTTTACAAACACCGAAACAAGTCATTTGAAACAAGTCAATTTTACAAACATTCATGCACACACCATCAATATACAATCAATGGATGACATGTCAAAAAACAGGGCGTTGGAAAGGAAATTATCAGAATTCTGGGATTTAGAAGCAATAGGAATACAACCACAAACAAGACAGAAAGAAAAATTCAACAAGCGTGAAGACAGCCTATACAACGCCAAATTGCCAAAGAGGGAATGTCACAAAACCCTGCCTTTCAACTATACACTGTGTAAGAATATATAAGTCTCTAACAGAAAGACTTAATCAGACAAATTCATTCAGGAATAGGATGCCCCCATACAGGATCAAATGGACAAGGGGACCACTGAGAAGGTTAAAAATAGCCAAACCTCACACCTAAGCAAGAGCACTATCTACCACATCGCCTATCAACTCTATTTACGTACCACAAGCCTGTGTCAAACAGACAGACTTACAAGGTGTTTCAAAATTTCGTTCCGATTTTTTCTGCCCTTAAATTTCACAAATTATTATTTTGTAACACCAAACATGTTATTCACTGTTCACTGAATATTGACTAACTGAGATATTAGTAACCACAATGCCTTCCTTCTAAGCGGTGAGGTATAGAATGTACGAGATCTTTGAGGGTGTCTAAAGTCACATTTTTCAAGGTGAAGCGTAGTCACTGTCTTTGCTCGTCCAGTGTAAATGGGGGCTGGAACTTCGAATGTTGTCTCGTCAATGATATTCCCGATGGTCTGTAGGAGGTTCATATCATGTGAATTCTCCTGGCTGGTCGTCTTTCATGAAGCTGCAAATCCTTCTGACACCATGTCTGCATGAGGTGGGCCGCCTTTTTCTCTTCAAGGCTTTCCAACCTTTGTTCCTCACATATCTCCATACCGTTGTGGTCGCCACTTTGATATTAAGAAGTTGAAGTTTTTTGTGTGTGTTAAATTATTATGCAATGCCATGTACTTATAACTTTTTGAAGACCATTTCTCACCTATTTAAAGAAGGCCATTCACTCTTTGGTTTGTCTTCCAAAGTCTTTACTTTTTACTACTCATTCACTTATCGTTCAGACTTCTTCAACAGTTAAGCAATTTTTTTGACTGAATGGCCAGAAGACCGTAAAAATAGGTGCCTGAGCTCTAGCACAAACACTGAAGGTGTTCATTTTCATGAAAGAGAAGAGAAAATAAATGAAAACAGCAACAATACGAAAGTAGAAAACCGACAAATGGGAAGGAAAAATATGACCCGGGAAAAAACTTGTGTACGTCCATATTTGGGGTAAAAATAAAACAATACTACAAATTCTTTCCAATTTTAGTTTGAAATTGCTCTGAACGGTTATTAAGATAAATTTCTTACCTGAATCAGTTTACAATTGCTGCATTAAATGCTACATTTAACATTTGAAGCATTAAATGCTTTACCCACGATACAATTTACGATCGGAAGAACGAACTCTTGAAACATCCTGTAGCTATTCTACTTACGTTATTTTTCCACTCCGATTCTCCTTCCTTACGTCCCCAATTATATTAATATTATCTAGTTTAAAAACAACATGAAACAAGTCCTCAAAAATACCAGTAACATAAGCTCTAAGTGTTATATCTAACTTTACACCATTTATGCACAATTGTAACGCCTCTAACTCAGTGCAGCTAATTTCGTTGGTATGTTTCCTCCTAAATGGGATCTTAGGCCCCCTTAATTAGCACGTTTTCCCTCCAAGGACCCTTGCATCACCCCAGGGTATTGAGTATAGTATTTAAATGCTTTGCCATCATCAGATCGCAGTCTTATTTGTTCATGTCCTGCTTTTTTGTCACTGAGCATGACCGAGGCTCCTGTTGACATCCCTTCTGATGTTCTGGAAGCCGCTCGCCTGGCTGCGATACCTGCACATGAACCTCCTGCTGCTGGTGAAAATCCCGCACCACCCGCTGAAAAGGTAGGCTGTTTTCTTTCGTTTTTTTCTCCAGTGTTCTGCTCCCTCTGTACACTCCATGTGTTGTGTAGAATCAAGGCTGGCCAGGGTTTTTTTTTTTTGTAAACGTAAGTCGCCTCTTCTTTAGATCTCCTGGCATTTATCTTCTCTCTTGTTTGTCTTCGTAGCAAGTGCTTGCTTACAAGTCAGCCTTCTTGGCGTACGTCACCTTTCTAATGGTGTTTTGCTTTTTAAGTTACCTTTTTAGACTAGATTTCAGGGTGGGTATTACTCTCTATTTAATTTTCGTAGCGTGTGTCGCTTTCAAGTTGCTTCTCTGGCTTTGGTAATCTTCAAGTTAATTTTCTTGGAGTGTGTCGCCTTCCAGTTACCCTTTTCTGGCATGTGCCACTTTCACTCTAGTCTCATGGTGTCTTTCGCATTTTGCTGGCCATTTAGTTTTCATAGTGTGTGTTGCTTACAAGTTACTTTCATGGCGTGTTGCCTTCAAGTCAGTGCATTGCTAGCCTTAGTTGCTCTCAGACTAGTTTTGTATTGCCCTCATTTTTTTATGTTCCTTGTGTGTGTCGCTTTTAGGTTTCCTCAGCCTTATACACCACTTTCATGATGGCAGACCACTCGGGCAGAATCAGAACTACTGACTTGGAACCAGGCTAGTTGGGCCTCGATCTCTATGCCAATATGGCGGCCAAAGGAAAATAGATGTAATGTGTTCTATATCTTGGTAGTATGTAGCCTCTGCTTGGCCGATTGTTTTAATAAAAATATAATAATTCCCGAGAAGTGTTTTCGTTTAGCTGGGATCGAATTTACGAACATTTTCTTGAATCACACTCCAAAATGCCATCAAGCTGCTGCTTTCCCAATTGCTCCAAGAAAAGTTGCCGTGATGAAGATGGATAAAAGAAGAAAAAGAAGGTGATGCGGAAAAACTGGATTCATGCTATAAGAAGGGATGAAGAACATTTCCAAATAACAAAGTGGACTAATGTTTGTTCAAGGAACTACATGCAGTATGACTTTATTAAAACCCCGAGCGGTAAGAGAGATCTGCAGCTGCATGCTGCCCTTCCCTTTGCGTAGACTTGAACTTCACCTCAAAAGTGTAAAGCACCTGCATTTCGGGAGATCACTGAGGTAAATAGTCCATACATTCATGGCTATATTTAATTACTTAGATCTAGGCATCAAGGGAGAAAACATAAAATACTGGGTTTTTCAGTCCAACTCAGATCTTTCAACAGATTTATATGAGGGAGAGACAGAGTTGTTGGCAGAAAAAAGGAAGATCTAGAACTTTACAGCCACTTGATGACTTTTTGCAGTGATGTGCAGACTCGGGTAAGGCTTTGCTAAAGACCATTTAGCACATTTTTTCCAGATTTCTGTTTCCATGGTTAGCCGAATTTTTATTTCCTGAATAAATTTCATCGATTTAAGACTGGCAAAGCTTAACATTTCGCCTTCTCAAGAAGCAATTGACCAATCAATGCCCAAAGGCTTCCGAGAAAAAAAGTATTCCTTGACCAGAGTGATCACAGACTGCATTGAGGTTGAGTGTGAAATGCCTAGCAGTCTACATCTAAATGGTGAATTGCTTAGCAATTACAAACATCACACTACACTTAAAGTTGAGTTGGAATCAGTCCTGGGGGTGCAGTGACTTCTACTAGACAACTTTATACTGGAAGTATTTCTGACAGAGAAATAGATGTTAGAAGTAAATTTCTTGATCTTCAATTCCAAGAAAATGACTCAATAATGGCAGACAAGTTTCCTTAAATATCCCCGTAACGGCTCCCGTGTGCCTTAGGTTTTGTTTCGATGTATTTTAAGTTCATTTTATGTCACAATGATTTTCCACTAGCCATCCTTAGCTTAAATACCACTACACGCGCATAGTTTTTCTAAGGCTCACAGAAATTTGATTGGTAACCATCTCAAGAAACGTCTTTGTTGCTGTTGAACTCAGAACCTACAAAAGCATTCGCCCCAACAGGTCCTACAATGGGATTGCTGTAAAAGTTGGCGCAACTTACTTTCTCAGTTCTGAGGTTTTGCCAGAAGACAGGGTCAAAGGCAATCTTCTCAACGTAAATAACCTTGTTGGTATAAACAATAAAGTCACACCATTTGGCCCCTGATACACCCATTTGTCCTTGAACTTGGGCGTAATATGGGTGATTTCATTTAACAAATTGGGATCCAGTGGGATGACATGAGACTGTGTGTGTGGGCATTTTACCTCTCCCAAACCGAAGCAAATCGAACACCCATAATCAACGATTTTGGCACAAGGTGTAGCACCAAGCCCACTTTTGAGGACAGACACGGGAGATTTCCTATTGAACATGAACTTTTCATATTCCTGTAAGGCAGTAGGTTCATCCTTGATCCCATGGGCCACGTCTTGATGAGAATAGTTTCAGATGCATATGGGACTGGGCAAAGCTTGTGATTTCTTTACCGTTTGGAAATAAGGTGGAAATTTGACGTTGTGAATCTATAGGTGCACTCCTTCTTCCATTGTCCAGACACAGCCTGGTCTCGAGTGTTGCTTTCAATGCAATGTACCTTATCCTCATCAACACTTAAAAGGTTTACCCACCAAAGCACAACTTTCCAAGCGGTAAGTCAGTGATATTTGTTTTGCGTTGCAATTTGTCGTTTCTGTAGGCACATGCCTAATTCTCTTTGTTCTTTTACAGAGGGGGGTGAATAGGTCCGCGGATCGGCGGTTTTGGCCTTAAAAAGCTCACAGATTGTGGATTTCGGCGATAAATCACGCGGACTCGCGGATTTGAAAAATACCCTGGATCGCGGATCAGCTGAAAGTTTTGGCCCGGTTTCCGGATTCTGTCAGTCTAGAAGTTCGGATCATGGATCGGATCATCAATTTTTGGTTGGCCTTGGTTAATGTGCTGGTGTTTTGTTGGCTAACGTTCCACTTCCGAGGTTTCCGGAAGAGACTTTCTCATGACCCGACTCATATTCTAGCATAAACAGCATGACGGAAATGATGCCAGGCAACCTTGTACATGGTTCCTGCATCGGGACACATGGTTCAGGTAATGGCGGTAATGCTAAGTGACCTGACAGGATCTGTGAATGCGTTCGTGTAAATTGTCTAAATTGCAAAATGGAAACTAGAACTATCGAGTGTGTAGCCTTTTTCTACCACAAAGGTGCCAAAGGCGATGACTTTATTCAAAAAAATACGTTTCGATGCTGCGTCGATTCCAGTCAGTGGGGAAGTGTGGGGAAGCTAGGCGAGCACGTTAGGTAAGTTTTATATTTGGTTTATACATGAACTGATATAAATTACGTTCTTCCAAGCTATTTCAGCGAGTTTGCTTGTCTTGATCGTTAACTTAATAGACCTTTTCACGGTTTCTGTCGCCATGGTGGTTGAGGGCAAACATGGCAAAAGATGAACCATGGAAAATACTTACTGGTAAGCAAATTACCATGAAGTTGAGTTCTGCCTCTTCTGAATTTTGCGGCTTGACTAGAAGCATGTCCAGAGCGATGTCAGTAAGTAAATTTATTGAAAAATCTTTTAAGCAATACCAGATACTTTCATTTTGCAAGCTTGCAGACTATTTGAGCAGTAAAATCTGTATTGTTGGAAGCACCATTATAAGCTCTGTCCCTAACGCTTAATGTTTTGACGCTGTAACGAAAACTTTTTAAACAAGAAGTCCTGCATCCATTGCGATTACAGAACAACTATATTAATTCATTTTTTCATGCTACAATGCAACTTTCTATATACCACAAAAACTTTTTAAAGTAACACGGATTCAGATTTAACAAAAATTAAGTCGGATCGACGGATTTGCATACCCCTATTCACCCCCCTCTTTTACAGTGCGAATGAGTATCTGAATGCTAAAACCGATCATTTTTTTGTCAACCTGGACAAAAATCTCATCTATACCTGGCGAAAAAGATAGCGGTTGAATCTAGATACAGCACCTTGGCTGGTGCAGGCTGAGACGAGGCAACAAACGTGACATTCCCAGCAAATGGATGGGGCACAACACTGGAGCCCTTTCTTCACGAGTGCTCAGATTAACAGCCACACTGCAAGTTCCAGAAAAAACAAAACAGCAATCACTACTCGTTGCTGACAGGACTACGGAAAGCAAAAGCGATTTTGGAGGACAAGTATTTACATGACATTCAAACTGCCCATGATGAGAGATTTTTACTGTTGCACGAAGTGTTTTCATAGCTTCAAAGTGCGTGAGCATCCCCATAACTTAAAACTAGTGCTCTCTGTTTTTCTTCCGGGAAGTCAAATATGCATTTTGTGGACCCACCAGTACCGCAGGAAAGTCAGGAATTTGCAAGACAAAGAAACCATGACAAGATCTTTTAGCACAAAAGGAATTCGCATCAGCTGCTATGGAACATGGCAGAAAATATGAGCCAGTCACTTTAACAGAGTATGAAAAATACATGCAAAAAATAGGAAAGCGTACCAAAGTTATCAAGAGTGGTCCCTTTGTTTCACCTAAGATCCCAATTTTAGGTTGCTCACCAGATGCAAAAGTGGTTGACCTACGCTGCAAAGACAACTTTGCAATTGGAGAGGTAAAATGCCCCTCCCTAAAGTTTAGTATCTCCCCACTTTATGCCTGCGAGCATCCTAGCTTCTTTTTGGAAAATAAGATGGGAAGCCCACATTAAAGAAAGGACACATGTATTATGACCAAGTGCACGGTGGCGTGACCATTGTTTATACGTGCAAAGGGTTAGGGTTAAGTGTCGAGACGGTCAAGTTCAATCAAGACAACTGGAATGGACTTTTATGGAATGCCAACACTGTCTTATGTCAACCTCTTTCATTATATGCGGTGCATTTTATATTATATCCAGTGCTTTTCCAATTATATGTGGTGCTTTTGTTGTTATATGTGGTACATTTGTAATTATATGCGGTGCTTTCGTCATTATATGCGGTGCCTTCGTCATTATATGTGGTCCTTTTGTAATCATATGCAGTCCTTTCATCTTTATATGCAGTGCTTTCGTCTTTATATGCGGTACTTTCGTCGTTGCATGTGGTTGTTTTTTCATTATGTAACGTTATTTTTACATTATATGCGGTGCTTTGTCATCATTATACGAGATGCTTTTGTCGCGGTGCTTTCTTCATTATGAGGTGAAGATTCCGCGGGGTCTGGGTAAGAGCTTCCAATAATCCACAATCCAATGGGCACCGATATTGAGCATCCGCCATTTTCAACACATTTCCGAGCGCGCGAGTTTTAATGCAGTGGCTCAGTTATGGATTCAATTTTACACCAGTTGAGTTTGGGAACCCTCTCAGAAAGCTTTTCAAATGAAAGGATAGACCCAGGGGTAGCATTGTATATGTCAGATAGTACTTTGACCGACCTAGGAGTGCACACGATTGACGACCGTATTGGACTCAGAGAACTTTGCACAAAATATGTCTCTAATCAAGGGCAATCAGACGAGGATGATGGAAACGCAGCTGCCTCAGGCACTACTTTGAGTGGCAGAGATTCTGTTAGGCAAGAAAGGAGCCTTTTATTTCAAGCAAACAGCACTGCAGGGGTGAGAAGTGCTAGCTCTGAAAGGGGGAAAAAGAAGAACTCATGTCCGCAAAGGACGTGGACTGTACAGTTTGTGTGTCTTTCATCTCACTTCGCGAAGAAAACGCCGACTACAACCGAGAAAAGTATGCTACTTCAAGCAGGCTTGGGGTGTAAGAAAATCAAGCTCCTTGCAGATGATACAGACGAAGATGTGTTGAATAAACTGACAAGTGATGCCAAAGATGAGTTTGGAAATACATTGGGCTTCCCTCAGTTGCGTACATGCGGCGGGTTTGAAATGTTGCAGTGCTTGGCGAACTGCAGAGACTTATCTGTCATTGGCACTTCGTGGTCTGTTCGAGATCTAAAATCTGCTTTGGGTGGGCAAGCAAAAATTTATTTGAGGCCCATACAGAAAAATCTCAGCACCAGATCTCAAGAGCCTAAACGAAGTGAGTCTTTGTTGAAGGAGAAATGCCGCTGGTGCCAGAAACCATTTCTTTTCAGCGAGCTGAGGGAACATTCCTCGCATTGCACAGGAAATTTCTTTGGCAACAGTGACGATGATGCTACAGACCTTCCAGCTGTCATGAGTGGAAGGCCTGACTCCAGCAACAATAGCACTGAGTCTTCATTGAATGTTCCAATTTCTGTTGCAGCACAACAGCCTGCAAATGTACATAGAGCATCCAGTCTGCAGGTTTCTCAAGCTGCATCCTTGCAGTCTCCTTTACAGTCAAATGGCACTCGATATTCATCGAATGTTCCAGGTTTTGTTGCAGCACAGGCGTCTGTAGATTTACATACAGCATCCAGTCCAAAATATTCTCAAACAACCCAGCAGCTTCCTTTACATCAAGATTCCATGGTAGCTGCAACTCAGCCTGCCAATTATGTCACTTCCCCAAGTATTCAAGCTACCACCCAGCAGCTGGGAGGAGAGGCAGTTGATGATGCCAGGAGGAGTATTTCAAATCTTGAGGATATTTTAGAGCAAGTTGCTATCAAAAGTGCAGACAGTGGGAATCCTGTTCAGATGCTTCAGTGTTTACAGGACTCTGTTGTTTTTGGAAGGGCTTTGGAAACTGTAAATGTTTCAGAACGTTTGGAGGGAGATGTCAACTATATTCTTGTCAACAGGTACAATCTGCTGGAACAGCCTTTGATGAAATTCAACTGATTGAGAATCCTCGACTAACTTTACAAGTTCAGTTCTATGGTGAGGTAAGTAACTCACAGCGACTTTTTTAGCACATAATTAAGCAGTAGACCACGCTTTCTGTGGGTTTACCAGTGTGATAACCCACACAGGATGTTGGGAGAAAACGAGAAAAGCTTGTAAATCACAACCCAAAGGTGAGTGATTTACAAGCTTTTCGAAAGGAAAAGAGCTGTTCAAACTGGTTAAGCCATATTCGATCTTTCTCTTACATGTTGATTTTCAAAAAACTTGATACTACAAACTCAAAGTTGACCATCTCTCCTTTTGCCCTTGTAGCTCATTTTGTTGTTTTTGTTTCGTTTATTGTGTGCTACTGGTAAATTAAACAGAAGGCTGTTATTTTGATGGATCCCTGGTTAAATAATTGCATAGTCTACATTTCTAACATAATACTTAGTACCAAAGATTTCTTTTGCAGTGATTTCCTTAGAACTGATAGAGGGTTGGTATTCTTTTTAGATTGCAGAGGACCTTGGCGGTCCAAGAAAAGAGTTCTTTGGCCTCATATTACATGAGATAAAAGAGAAATATTTTGATCATGGCCTCCGGTGGGACTTTGAGAAAGACTACGAGACTGTGGGACTTATAATGGGTAAGTAACAGTTAATTTGCCTGATCATTTGTGAAACATTTCACATAAAAAAACTTCTTCTGTTTACCTTACTGGTCTGTTTTTTTTAAAGATAGCTTAAGAAGTGGAAAAGAATTGGTTCTTTTTTCAACTTTAATAAATAAACATTAGCAGTCAACAGATTTACTAGTCATTTGTCTCGAGTAAAAAATGAAGGGGTGTCTAGGAATAAAGAGTAAAGTGACTTCTGATCAATAGCTGCATTCTCCTTCCATCCTCTTTATATCATTCTCCTTCGATTAATTTATAGCATAAATGCTTTAATAGAAGGCCTTCTTCCAAATGGAAACCATTACTACATTATTTTTTCACTTCCATTTATGGAAAGTCACATGTTAGCTTTTTGATGGTAATCTTTTATGTCACACTTGATCGCAACAGGAATGAGCATCCTTCAAAATGGAAACATTCCAAGATTTTTGACGGAGGAAGTTCTCCAGGAGACCTTCTCAAGTGCAGCACCATCCCCTTGTATTGCTTATTTGAGGAAAGAACTGTCCCAATTGGGAATATACCAGGTAGAGAAAAAAAATATTTATTTATTTAGTATATGAAAATTACTAAATTTGTATACAAAATACTAAACAAGGGGAAAGAACTTCAGTTACCTTGAGTCATTATCTTATAAAGTAGCTAAAATGTTTGTGTATATCTCAATTAGTATGGATGAATTCATGATTCTTGGTAGATTATTACAGAATTGAGCCAGGAAAAGGTGATGTTGCTGAGTGTTTTGAAAATAACTTACTGTTATCAGGGATAAAGTGTTAAGTGTAACTTTTACCTACAGGCACTGTGCAATCATCTTTGTTTTGTGGCTGGTCAGGGAAATTTTAGCAGTCATGGAAACTGGTGATAATTTAACCTTTTACAGATTTTGGTTATTGTTGTAGTTGGGGAATTATTTTCTCAGAGGCAGAGTGTTGTGCTATGATTTTCATTGATCAGCAACCTAAGACAAAAAATGGACTGACCTTACCATATTACAATTTTCCTATTTTGTGGAAGTCGTATGCCCACATTTCTTCACCTGTTCCGGCCAAACCCAGTTAGCATACTCACCTCAAGGAAACTAACAATGTTGTTGACACCGTCATTTTCTCCAGAGGGATCAAACAGAAAAAAATTTGAAACTGAAGTCTATTCATTATTTGTTAAATATCTCAGGGAAGCAGCAAGTAAGTCTGACAACTACCCAAACAGCTATTTCAAGAAAAGCTGTTGGAAAATATATACTTAACACGCAACAATCCCAAAAGGTAATAGGAACATACTGGGTACTTATACACTGTTCCTGATCATGATGAGACTAACTGTGGAACCTACTTTTGTTGTCCTCCTTTTGCACTCACTCACAGACATATAGCCACGGCCTGTTATCCTGCCATCCATTTAAATTTCTTCAAAAAAACAGCGATAGACTCAAAACCACCCACAATACCTTTCAGGGTTGTTGCGTGCACTTTTTTCAACAACCTTTCTCAAAATAGCTGTATACCACATGCAGTCAGTTTAGAGTTACATTAATATTGGCAACCTATACAATATTACCAAGAATGATTTTTCAGCAATGGCAGTTCATACCCAGCTTGTTTCCTCTGGAACACTCTTGTAATGTTTATGAGATTTCGTGATCTTTTTAGTAACTCACACAATGCACATGAAAATATAAGTTACCAGCTACCCAAAACCCAGTTCCTCTATTTAAATGGCCAGATACATGCTTTTATACCTTCTGCACGCAACTACCATTTGTCCCTGATGGTGGTGTTCTCCTTGGATGGAACAGTGTACTAAAACGGTTTTCACAAACTTGCCTGATCTTTGTTCTTTAGCATTGTTCCATAATGCCTACCAGCAACAATGTGTTGTTCATTGCAGGTGGGAGAAGAGGAAGAGTGAGCCTTGGTCATGTGCTGAGGTTCGTAACAGGCACAGATGAAGAGCCAATCTTAGGCTTCAAGATGCAACCAACGTTTTGTGAGAACTCAATCTTTTTTCCAACATCCAACACTTGCGTAAATAGTTTGAAGCTTGTACGTGGATCTCTGACCACACCTCTCCCCAGTGAAGCAGAGCTTTTTCAGACATTTGATGTTGCCTTTGGGTGTGCCTATTTTGGAAGTGTTTAGAGCTTCTAGATTGCTGCAAATATTTCTTGCTTGTTCATGTTTTACATAATGTTTTATCTTGTTAAATTGGTTTGACCCTCTCACCCATTGCTCTGATGTGATTTTAAAGCACTTACAGCAATATTGATTCAAAGTTAAAAGTAACATACAAGAATTATTTAGATACATGTAGATGTATGTGACTCCCATGCTTGAGACAAGATGATTACCACTATCAAGCTCAAAATTCACTATCTTTCTTTATTTATCACTCCAAATAAAATTTTGTTGTTGTTCCTATTGTTGTCATTATTCTAACCCCTTTTGGGAAGTTCCCTAAGGGTCCGTTAATTAAGGACTTAGTTTTGAAACTGGAGTCACTGGCTTTATCCCCATAACAGGCTTCCTCAAAGCCTTGTTCCAAACAATGCTGGAGTCAATGTTGCTCTATGTTTTTTGTTTGTTTTTCTTTGGGGGGGAGGGGGGTAAGGTATTTACTATTAAGCTTGCACTGACAACATTGGCAAACAGCCAGTTGTAACTCTACTGATCCCTACTAAGAGTATTAATTCCTCGCTGTGGCACAATTTTTGTTAAGAGTCAAATGAGTTAGGATAACTAACAAGATGATGGGTCCATAATATCAAAAAAACGAGGACACAAATATCATCCTTCAAACACTGGAAGATTCAGACAGATGAGACCTGTTTAAAAAAGGCAAGGCTTGGCCCCTTCCTCAGGTCTTACCAGCCCCAATCTATGATGCAGCTTTAAGTTGAGGCAATGTTCCATGCAAGCATGACATAACGAACTGACACCCAAAGCTAGACCAACTATGTACTTGATCCTTGCTACAGATTAATGTCAGAAGTTTTGTTTACAGGTGTAGGCTAGAGTTTGATAAAAGAAACACTACATAAAAGAAGTTAACAGTCTATTTCTTTGCCTCACAGGGAAGCAAATTATAACAGCAATGATTAATGGTGCTAATTAGAATTTTCAATAATGCTTAGTGCTTGTGAATAAACATCTATCCCATAGTTGCTAGAGTTCCAACTTGATGGTACTTGGTTTCTAAGGGATTCTAAACAATGATCACTGAGCGTGTGGGGCATCTCAAAAATTGGCCTACTGTCCTCATCTCTTTCATCATGAAGGACTCCCTCCATGCCATACTGTTCCACATCAACAAACTCGCCTTCAAGACCAACTGGATTTTGCAGCTGACCAGCAAGCCATACACACAGTGGAGAAGATTTCATTGTTCTTACACGGTGTCTGGACCAGGCATTTCTCCACAATTCCAACTTTTCATTAATTTTTGGAAGGAAAACATGATGAGGAGCAGCAATATGAAGGTCATTGAATGGGTCTAAAATACTTTCGTCCTCCATTAAATAAAATAACTGATAATATAAGCCCAAAACACCCTCAAAAACATCCCGCCACAACCTTTCGATGCGCTGATTGTGAGTGCTCTTACCAGTGATCATACTACCCCTATCTGCACCCCTTCTTGTTATCATGTAGTCAGCAACTAAGACATTTTCTCGTTCTTTATCCGATCGCATCCTACTTGGGAGACCGTACATTTCCACGCCTTTTAAAAAACAATGTAACACGGTTTCAGCCTTGTTGTTGTTTTGGCACTCTATTGTGACAGGCACGCGGCTAAATCCATCGATAACACCAACAATAACAAAGTACCACCGTACAAGCTTGTGGTTGGTGTCAATATGCCAGAGGTGGTTTGGCCCCTTTACGTTGTTTCTTTCTGGCATTGACCCCATCCTGGTCAACTCTAAGTATGCTGTCTCTGATTCTCATCCTTTGCACCTTAACACCTTTTTGATAAAGAATTTGCTTGATAAAGTTTTCCCCACAATAAGGAAATTGTACAGTAACTTTTTTGACTTCCGCGTCAAGATCTTTGTCTGGAATGTCAGTGAACTTGAACTTGCTCAATCCGTATTGCCTCATCCTCCGGTAAATTGTACTCTCTGATACAGCAAGGATCGAAGATATTTCCTTGATTGTAAATCCTTCTTGTAGTAAATTACCTATCACAGGCTTTGGAATAAAGAAAATAGGGGCACCACAAGTTCCCTCGGGTTTCTTCGGTGCTTCTCCCCCAAATTTGGTGCATTCTATTCGCAAAGACATCATATCACTGCGAGAATTTATGCCTAACATTTCCATTTCGTGTACCGACAACTTGCAAAGAATGTCCGGAGTAATGGGTTCGGTTTCAAATTTCTTAGTCAGGCCTTCGAGTTTCAGTCTCTTTAAGACTGTGTCCATGAATTCGATGTGGCAAGAACGTGTTGAAAATGGCAGATGCTCAATATCGGTGCCCATTGGATTGTGGATTATTGGAAGCTCTTACCCAGACCCCGGGGAATCTTCACCTCATAATGAAGAAAGCACCGCATATAATGACAAAAGCACCTCGTATAATGATGACAAACAAAGCACCGCATATAATGTAAAAATAACATTACATAATGAAAAAACAACCACATACAACGACGAAAGTACCGCATATAAAGATGAAAGCACTGCATATAAAGATGAAAGGACTGCATATGATTACAAAAGGACTGCATATAATGACGAAGGCACCGCATATAATGACGAAAGCACTGCATATAATTACAAATGTACCAAATATAACAACAAAAGCACCACATATAATTGGAAAAGCACTGGATATAATATAAAATGCACCGCATATAATGAAAGAGGTTGACATAAGAGAGTGTTGGCGTTCCATAGACTCTGTGACAAATTCTGTGGCTATTACTTTAAGCACTTTGGCTGCACTTTAAAAACATACATTATTTTTATTCGACAAGTGTTGTTGGAAAATGGTGTAATACACACCGAATGCAAATATGGTGGACCACTCGGGCGGATCGGGCCGAGCTGCGTGAAGTCGAGGCTAGTTAGCTCTCAATGTGTTTTGTTCTGACAATGCGTCAGTAGAAACTTGCAAACATCGAGTGTATCGATAGTCATTTTCGCGATGCCCACTCATTGCTGTGTCCCTGGATG
Organism: Porites cylindrica; assembly: GCA_964035525.1. NCBI lineage: Eukaryota > Metazoa > Cnidaria > Anthozoa > Scleractinia > Poritidae > Porites > Porites cylindrica. The sequence goes on along the minus strand of OZ037776.1, from coordinate 17,856,204 downwards.
TAACCAAAAAGGTGTAAAATCGTCAACGGGAGAGAAAGTATCTTTTTTTGAATTTCCGAAGCAATCTCTACTGAGAAAGAGCTGGATTCACGTGATCAGACGTGACAAAGGAAAGAACTGGCAGATCACGTGAGGCATGAAAGTTTGCTCTTTGTATTTTAGATGAGATCTTAGAAAGTCACTCGCTGGACGAACTTATCTTGTGGATGGATGTGTACCATCAAGATTTGCTTGGTCTATTCCATCCCCAAGGAAAAGAAAAGCACCAACAGAAAGGCTGCCTTTGCCGATTCCCTTGTCTTCGAAGAAGCACTTGTTTACATCCAACACTTCTTCTGAAATCAACATCGCGTCTTCAGCTGTTGAAAGTTCAAATGAAATATTTCCCAGTACAAGTGGAGTCAACGAAACAAACAAGCCCGATATTAGCGTTGAGAGTAACGTGGAAATGGATCAAGGAAAGAAAGTCAAGGATCTTGAGGCTAGACTTTTATAATCTGAAAAGGAGCTTGCGATCCTTTGAAAGAAGAACGAGCACTGGGCAAAATAACTTATTTAGGTCCAGTTTAAGCAACATTAAATAAGTATTAAATTTGAAGATAGTTTTAAGTCAGATTTAAGGATATTAAACATGACTTAAAAGCAAAGTTTATTTTAAGTCATGTTTACGTTTAAGTTAAATGCATATTTTAAAACTAGCTTTATATTTAAGATATATTTAAGTCACTTTAAACATCCCTAAATCACTGTAAGGATTTAATTACATTTAAGTCTTCTTAAATATGTCATTAAACGGAATGAAAGATTTACGACAAATTAAAGTCTTCTTAAATATACCATTAAATGGACTGAAAGATTTAAGACAAAGTTAAGTCTTCTTAAATATATCATTAATTATAAATGGACTGAAAGATAGAAGACAAATTAAAGTTTTCTTAGATATGCCAAAAATTTAATACCAGATTAAGTCGTATATTATTGATTTAAAGGTAAAAAAAATATTAAATCATAATTATTTAAATGATAATTTAATAATACTACTTTTATTATTTATTATTAAATCTTTTCCAGAATTTATTCCAAGTCCATTGAAGCCTCTTTTAAGCCTAGTTAAGTCTGCTACACACTCTTTTCCCCAATCCCTTACAAGAAATTATCCTTCTCCATCGATGCATACATGTATTGGCCTTTGGCTTAAAACTTTCTGCCATTTTGGAATAAGGTGCACAAAAATTTAAAAATTAAAATGGTGCCAGCTTAAAACGAACACTGAAAACACTTCTAAATTGTTCACCACCAGTCGTCGACCAAAGTTTCTGACGGCACTTTCGCGATCGAGGGACACACTGGTTTCTGGTATGTCGTCGGTAAGAAGATGAAAGAGCAAATGACTTTCCACAAGTATCACACTTATTGCCAACAAATTTAGATTTGAAGAAATCTCAGCAGGTTTTTTATAAAATGTTGCCTACTTTAAAATTCTGTTTTGCTAATCATTGGTCTTTACATCAACAGCTCAATTCCTTCGTTACTTCAGAACGGTAAAGGAGAAATGTCAAAGAATGAAAAAAGGAAAAAATGAAGAGCACAAGCAGAGGTGCAAAATGAGCAGACGTCTCACAAGTGTAAGCATGAGGAAGTTTTTTTTGCCAAACGTCTGAACATGGTCAAATATAAAAACTTTTTTTTGATAATTATAGATGCAGTGGTATCCCATTAATAGGGACACCTGTATGTACTGGACAGTTTTTCATGTCCTCATAAAAAACAATGTATAATATGTTTATAATATGTATAATATGTTTATACCCGATTTTTCTCAAACTTGGCAGAAAGGTGCTTCAGAAGCAGTCCTCTCAGCCTGTATTACTAATTTACTGGAAAGTAATATGATACCTTCATCGACGGTTACCTTACGTGCCAATTGCGTTGGTTGTGTTCTGAAGCAAATTTTCACCACTAAAGAAACAGAAAGTCAGAAAAAAACAGTGGCTATGAATAGATGAGATACCATTGGTTAGTTTTACGCTTGGAATCCAAGCCAAAATTTATCCCCGTCTGAGGTAGATTCGATTGAGTTTTGGTTTGCAATTGCAACACCATTCTCCTATACTTTTTAGCACAAATAGTTGCACTTGTGGAGTGGTTCCAACTGCGATGAAGAAAATCAACATTATAAGTTTGCATTTAGTTGAAAAATATTGCAAATTACACAAGGCAAGTGGTGGGAATTTTAAAATCTCGCAACCAAGTGTGGAGTCCTTTCTGCCATCTTGACACTCGAGTGCCTGGTTCATCAAAGAAAGCTGCTGTTGTCATGGCTCAGAGTAAGCCAGTGGGGATTTGAGTAAACGTTTATGTGGCAAGGGCACAAAGTTCCAATATGGAGGACAAAAACAGACTTCAAGAACTCGACAGAGATAATTTGAATCGATAATAAAGAGATAATTTTAATCCTAAACAGCTCATTGTAAGATTGAGGACGGGGAAACTTGGTATGATTAATGATGGAATTTTTCCCTTTTTCGGTTTTCCTGATGTTAATTTTGTACACCAAACCAAACAGCCATAAAATCTACTAGCAAACACATTTATTCCAAACTGAATGGCCCATTTGAACGCATTTTTAAAGTAAGCTTTGCTAAAGCACAAACGAAAGTAAAGGAACTTAAACTTCAGAAAACAAAGATCTAGAGAAATGTCGTCAAGAAAAAAATTAAATTCAGGATCAGTGGGTTAAGAGAGACTGTGATGTGATGCTGAGAACAAGGCAGTCGTTGACCCAGAGGTTGAGATCTCCACAGAGGCATCACTGAGGGCTAAGAAACGTAAGAACCAGGAAAACCTTGCAGAAAGAAAACCCAAGTGCCATTCACCATCACCAGCTTCAGTCCACTTTGAGAGGGAAAACCTCCCACAAGAGTACAAAATATGGACGACAGTGAAAGGGGAGTGAATTATTTCAAATAACAGTATCTAACTGTCCCTAGACAAAAGCATCAGGTTCAAGGGCACATCTAGGGGTGGCCTGGGTTGAGGGGGTTGCAGCCAACCCCGCCCTCTTCCCTACATGCACACATTTATGTGCATGCATAGACATACCCTACCCCTGTGAGAAGTTCAAACATAGATGCTTTATTTCTACAATCCACACTATATAATTTTCTCATGAATGATACCTTGAGGGCCCTCAAAAGCTAATAACTTTAGGAGTTCTTATTCACAACCCCCTCCCCCACTTCAGCTACGCATACCACATGGCATGGTTCTAAACCTTCTATTATATTTTTGGGCCTCATAGCTACACAGAAAGTATTATATTTATAAAAGGTAATTTTTTCCATAGATCAATTATTCAGACCTGGCAAGAAGACATGGCCTCGGAGGTAAAAAGTTGGGTAACATGATTGTCAAAGAGTACCTGATAGAACAGGGGGTGAACCTGCAACGCTATCAGCAGTTCCACAAAAGGCCAGCAAAGCCAAGAGGGAGGCTAAATAAAATGCTTGGAGGGTAGATCACTGTTCCAACCCCTAGAACAAACAGAGAAATCAAAGAAACACTCACAGTCAGTCACCCATTTTTAAACACAAAGATCATCGAATAAGATATGTATAAAAGTCAACACCATTAGCAACATTGAAGATTAACAAAAAAACAACTTAAATTCAGGGATTGAATTATTTAACTCAAGTATACAGTCATGTACCAAGAGAAGCCCCTCCCTCCAGAGAATTAAGTTGCAACAAAATATAAGTTATTTATGTTTAAATTTAATTTGTTTTCCCATTTATTTTAGGTCAACCTTGAAGCAGTAGAGTATACAATTGGTGAGTTGGTGGTGCCCAAGCAACACAAGAAACTAATCCTAAACAGTGATGGCACTTTAAAGGAAGTACTTTCCACAGTTTCTGGAAGGAAAATACCTTCAGCAGAAAACACTAAAAGGGATCTGGAAAGGTGTGACCAGCTTGGGATAGTGAAAGGACATACGGACCAGGAGTATGACCATGAGCAGATAACAGAACGGCTCCAAGTGTTAGGGAATGATGAGAACCATCTGCGAGACAGTCCAGAGCAGAGAAAAGAACAACCGATGAGGTTTGAGAGAACCAGACACTTGATGGTATGGGGGGGAGGGTGGTTCAACAATATTAAACCATAGCTACCTCCTATATCTCATTCAGTGTGTGTATGATCCAGCCTTTTCTTAAACAGCTGCAGAAATGAAGGACAGGGGATATGGTGTCATTGATGTTCCTGCACTAGTTGAGAAGCCCCACATTTACATCCTTGGGAGGTGCATTGGAAAAGAAGTCGAGCAGTTGGGTTACAGTGAGACAAGATGCCAATGTTTGGATGAGCTGCAAAACAACCTGCTGACAAGTAAGGGATGCTCAGTGAAAGACATCATGCACTTCCTCCATACCAGTGAGCCAGAGCAGCAATTTGAAAGTGGTGAGCAACGGGGACTCACACAGATATCATGACCTTACATACTGCTTAAGGTCCCCACATCTATCCCTCGCAGATCGCATTAAAATAGTTAGAGCTGGACCAGCTGGAGAGGGAAAACAAATGGAGGAATCAAGCCCTTCAAAAACATGACTGTGGCAGAGCTGAGAGCTGAATGTTTAGCACGAGCATTGAATGATGAAGGATTAAAGAAAGATCTGCAGCAAAATCTAAAGGAACAGCTGAAGGGTGTACAGAGAGTGCCAGCATAGCTGATCAATGAGCGGGATAAGAGCACGGAAGAGATCGACTTATGTACAGAATCTTTAACAAATGATATTTTTTCAATACTTGCAGTTCATTTATATGTAATAAAAAGGCTTAACAGAAGTAACAATTTGACGTTAATGCGGTACACAGGCACGCATTTATTTAAATAAAGCCAAATATATTAACTTAATACAAAATTTCCATCATGCGTAAGCGCATACAATTGAATCACTTTGTAAGCAAACCCTACAATGTACATGTACATCTAATACAAAACATAAACACTCATCTGAATTGAAAATATGCCAGTCTTTTATTTGCTTTTCTTATTGCTGTTTTTTTACGCATGTATGAAGTCCTGCCTACAGAGCCATTGCACTATATCAAAGAACACATTTCCAATGTTGTCACTGAAATTGTTGCTCACCTTTCTGATGAAGAGAAGGCATTATGTGAAAAAGCAGTTGAGGTAGTGGCATGAACAAAAGACCAACTTCGTGGTTCAGACTACCGAGAGATGTCTATAGTGCTTGCCAAACAACTAAAAGGTAACATTTAAGGATCTGACATTTTTTTTACAAAAAGGCAATATATTATCATACTGTTGTTGCAGCTGATCTCACACCGCTATGAAACATGCTTTTAGCCAGATTTAGATGTGAGAAAAACACTTAGAGTACCCAAGAACTTAAGTTTTGCATGAAACGTAAGGTTAATTTACAATGTGCATGTGCAGTTTAATAGACTGATGTAATAGATTTAAATAAATTTCAAAATTTTGTGAATCTGCAGGGCCATCCAATAGGGCCATTTCTCACTGAAAGAATGACACTAACCTGTGGCTACTTAATCCTAATTCCCAAGCCACATTTAAAAGTTAAAGGCATCTCTGATTGGTCTTAGTCTGCATAAATAAGGTAGCCATATAAAAAAATCAGGTACTTAAAATGAGCATGGCATGGCAATCTGTTGACGTTGATTGTCCACTTGTAACTGTATGTATTGTTTTAACTGTTTAATGTGGAAGATTTGTGAGTGATAAAGCGCAGACCCTTCTGGATACCTTGACAGAATTATCCGGGATTCTTTATGCAAGACCAGAGGAGCGCTGCACAAGAGGCATCCTAAGAGTTCACAATCAGACCTTTCTCCATGCCATTGTGTGCGAAGAAGTCATTGGAAAGCCTCAGATCCTCTCAGAGAAAACGTTTTATTGGTGATACCTACACTCTTTGGTTGTACATGCTCCTATCCAACATCGTATTATCTGCTGCAGGTCAACCAATACTGAACAACAAGAACGTCACTTCAATTCACTTTTAAGCATCTCTACATCAACATCAAGTAGACGACCTGGAAAGATAACCCCTGGCATCATAAGGATGCAAGCTGAGGTGAAGGCAGAGAACAACCAAAGAGACACATTAAAAGAGCAACAGTCCAGACTTGGAACTTAGCACACTGCTTGCCTCCCGCACAGAACACCATTATCACACACAGAGTGATCCTTAAGTATCAACATGCCTACCAAACACACCTGGAAAAAATCGCAGACTTCCTCCTCTGCGGTGAAAGAACTTGAAGGAGGCATGTTCTGAGTGGCATTGAATTTTTTGATGTCAGTACAACAGTTGAAGCTCAACCAGGAGCTGACACTTTCCCACCTTTACACCATTTTTGCAACCACACACTGAAGTCAGAAACCATATACCTGCTAGACAACTGGAAGAAGTGTGTGGCATCAGCAGGGGTTAAAATGCCCCATCATACAATCAGTGTTTGATGAAAGTGGTAACCTCAACCAAATCATTCACACTGGCTTCTCACAAGATGATGATGACGTTGACAATGATAATGAGCCCGAAAATAATCGTGATGATTGTAATGAAATTGAATGCAGGAGTGATTATGATGAAGGAGATAGTGATGAAGAAGAGGAAACCTTAGCTGCTGTTGAATAAGTGGGAGAACATCTTTTGGACCAGGATGATCAGAAGTGGGAACAGCAGTTGAAAGAGGACAGCACTGAGGACAGAACAGCACAGCTTAAAGAGCCTCCAACACAGGGTCCGCAGGAGATGTGTTTGTTGTTAGAACATCAAAACCTGTCAAACACTTCTGAAAAAATGGGTTATTTTGATCGCGTTACAGTTTTGTTGCACATTCTATAGACCGCAAACCATGAGACTGAGGGCTTGTAAGATCGGCCTACAGTGTAAAATACAGAAAGGGAGGAAACAAATTTGGGGCCTATTTTCGAATCGCTGAAACTCATTTGGAATTTAATGAAATCGCCTGATTTTACTAACCTGATCTAGAATTCTTATGTATGTACTGCAGGAGAACAGCATAAAAGTGTTCAAATTCATTTTCAGCGACCGAAATTTACGGCTTCTAGATAGTGCTTTTGTTTGCTGTGCACTGCAACAGATGATGATGGAAATGACGTAGTAAAGTAAATGTGCTTAAGATCAGAGCAATAAAAGGGGATGGTAAGCCTACAGGACTTTTACCTCATGCCAAAATGCTGCTCGTTCCAATAAAGTTTATTTCCTCTGCTGGGTAGATTATGCTCTGGAGGGTTCTACATTTTCACTGAGCAAATGTGATTTTAGCCGCATGTTTCACACTGAGAGGTCATGACAGATATCGATTTACTGTGGTTATTGTTTCTGATCAGCAGGATTTGCCCTCTGATGCAAGCGCATTTTCTTTGACCTCTTTTGACACGTGAAGCTTTTTATTACCGCTGAATAAGGGTTCCAGTTTTCTCCAAAGTGCCTTCTGGATCTGAATAACTAAGCGATTTTCTTTAGTCCATGAATGTAACCTGTTTCTGCAATACCATATCACGCTAGGCCCAGCTCATTAGTTTTGTTTGGAGAATGTTAAATTATTACGGATAGTGATTTACAGGGTCGTGTGTACTCTAGCAATAAAACGTGACACTGAATAGAGCGGACATATAAGGCAACTGTAATATCATCATGACTGCGCCTTTCTTCGGTGGTCCCAACAGTGTTATCTCTTGCATCTTTGGCTGTGCATTTTGATACTACTGGGAAGCCTTTGCACAAGCAAAACCTGCTTAAGATATCAAAGACTGTTGACATGTACAACAAATGTCCAGTCTTGAAAGATGTTCACTTCAATTAAAACTGTTGCCTTCACATAGATCGCTTAAATCATAAAAAACACTCTCCACAGCTGATGTTTTGATTCTCAAATTAGCAGCGATCTGATGCTTTTGTGTTTCTGGTCTCATTCACTTCCATCACCGAGTGATGCGGTTCACAGCAAACTAAGTCACGTGGTACAAGTTTCCTCCCTTGTCCATTGTTTTTCAAAATGGCGAACAACAAAGTCGATCTGGGCGAAGAAATCGTTTACAGCAGATTCACAAAGATCCCATTGGGCTAATTAATCATGCTAAGCGACAGGTATAGACATTTTTCAAGGTGAGACTTAAAATAAGTAATTCATTTATTCACACCAAACTCCTCTGGACCCTGTGCCTCCAACAGCAGTAGCCCATGAGACAAATGACTGCGGCGATGGACAAAATTTGTCCACATCTTCCCTGTCCTCTGCTTTGGCTAAGAATGTGGCCAAAATCATTGGCGAGACACAAGATGTAAGGAAACTTAACAAGTACAGAAAGAAGCTCCGAAACAGCCCCAACAGTAAGGTTCTTCAAGAAGACTACAAAATACATTTAGCTCATGTGCAGACAAAAGTCCTTGGAAAGCACTCGCAAGTGGCAAAGCGTTTCAACGAATGGGAAAAACAATTCACATCGACAAACATTTACCGCTCCATCGACATTTTATTCCAGGTCATTCATCAGTTTCAAACCTGATGTGTCTCATGCGGAATTTGAACTTCAAGTTGACAGATTTTTTTCTAGACAAATCGAAATGCGCATCTTGAAATGAACACACGGTCATCAATGTAAGTTAAACTATTTTACATCCATAAAATGGACGTGGTTTTGTTTCCTCTAGTTTCCATTGATTTAAGAATGAAAGTGTTAACAAATATTTGTGAGCTATCACATATTCATTGGTTCTTTAATATGAGGCTACAAAGACGAGAATTCTGCCTGTTCAAAGAGCATATTAAGCTTAAGATTTATTGAAAATAAATTTTATCAATTTTGTACATCTTATAATAATGCATGTATGAAATAAGTCCATGGAAAAAGAGATGAGGGTGAAGGAAGAGGAGTTACAGATTAAGTGGAAATTGCAACAGGTCCAAAAGAAGGCAATTTACTAAGGGGTGGGGTGGCTTTGCAAATAAGATTGGCGAGTTATTCTTTGTTCTTTGGCAGTGGCTTGCCGTTAATTATTTGTTAAGAAAATAATCTACAATACAATATTGAGTTTATTAGACCATGTATTAACATGAATAAGAAATTTTTTTCTCACTTTATAGAAACAATGACATTTTGCATTCAGCAACCAGAGCATCGTCAAGCTGAAAAGTCATCTTGAGAAAGTCACGTGTCCCAAGACTTTGAGATATTACGCAAGGGCCCATATTACGTCCGATGAGGCCTTTCAGAACGAGATAGGCTCGATCAGAAAGAAAGCAAACAGGCTCTCATAGGAGTGCTGGTGAAATATCACCACAAGCACACAGAGTGATTAACAAACAAGCTTCATAAACTCAAACAGTATAAATCTCGCAGGAATACTGTAACTAAGCAGATGTCTCACCAGAAAACGCAATCACCGGCTAGAAGGAAAACTGTTAACAAAGATGACAATGTAAATGAGCTAGCTGAAGACCAAGATTAGTGAAGTCGATGTATTGTTAGAACAAATGAGATCACAAGTGTGTGCGAATACACAAAGTGAATCTTACTCTTGTCTCTTATCAGACTCCTTAGAAGTAAGGGGAAAAGGGAAAGCAAACCACAGAGATAACAAAGTGGCCAAAAACAGCAAAGGAAAGGAGCGGAGAAAGACAAAAAGCGCTTTTGTAAAACCATTGAGACATGCAAACAGTATATAAAAAACCTGTTAAATGAACAACTGACAGATGAGCAAATTACTCTACTATCACATGGTCTAAAGTTTATCCCTACAGCCGTGACAAAAGAAAATCTCATGAGGCGCCAGCTTCTCACGGATATCAATCAATTTGCAAGAAGAATGCGACTACAATATATTTTTCACGGGGAAGAAAAAAAACCTCATCCTTTCCACGTTAAGTCAGACTGGGATCCAGTAGTCCAGCCATCTGTAGCTCTGGAGACCCTCCTAGAGGAGGTAAAATTAGCGCTCACAAGTACTGAATTTGACAACCCAAAAGATCATATATCTACCGGAGAGTGCCAAGCTCTCAAAAAGTTATTGTGCAACAAAAGCATCATTCTTAAGAAATCTGATTAAGGTAACACCAGTGTATTGATGAGCAGACAAGACAAACTAAACGAGGGTCAGGTTCTGCAAACAACTACCGACCTCTAGACAAACCAACTGTTGAAACTACAACCAAAAAAGCTCAACAACTTATTAAAATACTGCTCTCAGATGGCCACATTGATAAAACAATGGCTAAATGGCTCTCCCTTACACCTGATCCTCCGCGAATCCCTGTGTTTTACACACTTAGGCCCGGTTCAGACGCCACTCCACTCATGTGCCGAACCTAACTGAGGTATTAAGTACGGCAAAAGAGCGGCGTCTGAATCAGTTTGGTACAGCAAAAACGTTAAGTTTGACAGGGTCTGTCGCATTATTCAACATTGGAGCAACAGGTGATTCAAACGGTGATCTTCTCATGAGCCGAATTAAATGCATACATTATGATAATTTATAAATCTTCCCCTAAATCCCTCGGAGAACTTGTTACGCATGCTCGTACGTTTTACGAAGAAGAGAAAATGGCGGCAAAAGACGGGGAGAACTGTAAACAGTACAAAAGATGGACCAAATATCGCTGCATTCGCTGCAAAGTAGCCATTTGCAACTTATGTAGCAAGCAAGTGATGGATGAAAGCGTGGACGGGTGGATAGGTGGAAAGAATGTCCGCCACTGTTTTGAGTGCAAAACAGTAAGGCCTGTAACCGAGTCACTGATCGCAAGTAGGCACAGTTAAGAAGTTGAAGAAAAGGAAGATGTGGCAGATGAAGTCCACAGTGAAAAGGAAAGGTAATCTTTCGCTGATAAAAGTGAGAATCAGCAAGGAGCTGTCACGAACCAGAAATGTAAAGACCCGATATAGTTATGTTTGCAGTTTATCTCATGCGTGATCGATTCTCTTTTCCAACACAACAAAATCATCACCGAAGGAATTCCAGCATTCAAGGTTTCCCTTGTTGCTTTAAAGTAAGCATAGGTGCAAGTTAGGTGATAAAAATTGATCAACAGAAGGGTATAATTAAAAAATTTGAAATTGCAAATTGCTTGTGTTAATGTTTGTATTTATCCCTCTGTGGAAGGTGAATAATAGTGGCCATGTTGTGGTTCAATTTTTTCCTTGGTTTAAATTTTATTTTCCTTTGTTTTGGGGTATGGTAATGTATGATAATGAGTTTGAACCAAAGGAAAGTAAAATTTAACCCAAGAATAAAATTGAACCACAACAGCCATAATGTTAACTTGGATTACAGTGACGTGAATTACTTGTTTGGCATGTGCCCTGGAAGCAGTCATGTGGCATTTCTTATTAGAGAAGTGTACATTTTTGTACATCTAGTATCAGTGCCAGCATCCAGGGAACAACAACTTTGAATCCATTTACTTGTCATCACTTTGGTTTGTGATTTTCCCACTATAATCGGAAATTTATGTTGTTATTTGGGTTTCAAATTTATTTTTCTTTGTTTTCAGCTCATTATCATACGTTACCATACACAAAAACAAAAGAAAAGAAAATCTAAACCAATGATAAAATGGTAACACAACATATACTTCAGTCTAAGTTAATGAGTGATCTAGTTCATCTACACTGGATTCTGGTAGAAAACTTTATTTCAATGTTTAATACTAGTGAGTGTCTCGCAGGACCTCTGGGAAGTCAGGGAAATGCAGGGCGCTGAAGATTTCAGTTGAAGACACAAATTAGTCGTCGAATGTCTTTAATATTTTTATTTTATTCTTATTGCTTAGCACAGATTCATTAGCCCTATATTTATGAATCTATTTTGAAAGGATTTCTGGCTGCGTATTCTCATGTGTGGCATTGTTCCATCAACAATGTTCATTATGTATAATAGGTGGTCTCCAAATTTTCAAATAAAAAAAAAGAAAGAAAAATGTGAAGAGAGACTTTGGTCACATAAAAAAAGAAAGAAAAAATAGCAAAGCTAGAATTTGGTGGATTTGATCCAAGTACCTCTAGCTTGCAACGGTCTAGAGTTCTAACTGCTAGGCCACAAAGGCTGCATGTATGCCTCTTTTTTGCCTGTGTGTGATCCCCAAGCTTGATAGTCTTAGGAACTTCGATTCGTGAGGGTTTAAATTCAAGCAGGGTTCCTTTTGAATGGCAATTTTAATAGATGATTTTTACAATAATCACAGCAATAAAAAATATGACCTCTAGGCAAACAAATACAAGTGCAACTTTTGAAGCAATTTTTTTGGTTTTCATGGGTTTATATTAAGACATGTGAGAATTTAGTGCCGCAATATTTAAAACTTTTGTTTATTTTCCTCAGTGCTGTTGATAGTGATGATGATGAAGATGATGGGGATGAAAGTCTAAGCCGGGGCCTGTTTGAAAAAAAGAAGAAAAGCCAAAAATGTTCCAAGAATAAAAGTGGAAGGAAGGCCAAATGGAGTCAAAGTCTATTAGGGGATTTGGTGGACATTGTAATATCTAATGATTATTACAAGAATAAATTGATACTTACCAACACTAAAAACCAGAAAAATGGAAAAATACACAAAAAGGTTCTGGTCGAACTTAAGGAAAGGGCTGCTGTGAGAAATGAAGAAGTTCCATTTGATCATGTTCAGTTGCAAACAAAGTTCAAGAAAGCCATTGCTGAATGCAAGAAGACTTCTCTCACCATGAAGACTAGCACAGGAATAGAGATTTATTGACAAAAAAGGCTATGGTCCATGGTTTAACAGCCTATTTGCCATTTTCAAAACTCGGGATGCACGCAGACCTGAACTTGCAGTAGAGCCTTCATTTGTTCGTACACCATCACCATGTTTACCAGATTCAGAAGCTAGTGCTCCTGAAGCATCACCTGGCATATCCTCATCTGAAAGCAAAGAGAGAGTTGTGGCTCCAAGGAGAAGGAAGAGACAGACAGATGATTCTTTACATGAAGCAACTGACGTAATCAAGACTGCCATCAACAATGATCCAGTGAAAGAAGTCCTTTCGTACATGAGTGATCAGGCTCAAAAGTCTCGTGAACATGAACTAAACATGCTACAGATGCTTCTGCAAGCTATGCCCACACAGCAAGTTCAACCAACCCTACAAGAAAGAGGTACGGCAGAGGCCAACTTACATGGACTAATTGGAAGTGACAATAGGCAGTATGGTAATCAGATGTCAAGTTCTGTTCATCCTGGAGACTTAAACTACCAAAATTTTGGGTTTTCTTGAAGTTTCCACCAACTATGGTCTTGTTGAGTTTATTGACTTTTAAATGAAGGGTTGAAAGTGAAGCAGGTGTACACTTATGTAATTACTTGATGTTGAAATGCTAATGAACCCTTTAAGCCCTAGGAGTGATCAGCATCAAAGTCTCCTTATCATAGCAATGCTTTGTAAAACAGAGTGGTCATGACAATTAAGGACATGATCACACAAGACGGGCTTGCTTGATATTTTATCAACTTCTCCACATTCTATAGGAAATAAACAGGGGCAATAAATGAGGATTTAGATTTTGATCTTAGGGCTTAAAGAGATAATTGTATACAAAATTGATACGAATCTGCTGAATTATGATGTGGACATGTATGTAGTCTTCAATTTCACTAAAAAATATGTGCTAAAAATTTCCTAATTTGGGCAGTGCTCAATTATTATAGTAAGTCTATTACATATTCCTGTTCATTTTTAGCCCTTGAATTGTACCACTAGAGTGATGCAGCTAATGTTGTACCCGTCAAATACAGGGATTCTTGGCATTCATGGAAAATCCTCAGGCACCAGAAAGTCTTTTTGCTTGTGACTCTTACTAGCATTTGCAACAGGGAAAAACAACATTTTTAAAAGTGTCTTTACCCAGGATCTTGCTTGTTCAGAAACAGAAGTATCTAATCACTATAGTTTGTCTTTGTGCTCTGGTTGACCTTCCCATGACAGTGCTGGTAAAAATTAGTTGGATGGTTTAGAGAGAAAATTTTGCCAAAAAGCAGAGGCGCAAGTCCTCGATAAATGTTTTCTAGTTGATGTTTGCTTTGTACCTGCAAAGACAGACCGTTTCTTTTGATGTTCACTTAAAATACGATAACAGTTGTGTTAACAAATTTATTCTTAATATTGTAGAAGTTGTATTACCTACAGACTTGACACCTGCTACCTACTACTTAAAGTACATTGTACAATGCAAGTCCAAGCTACTGACTTAAACTCAACAGTTGTGTCATCATGGGCCCTTCATAATGAATAGTATCACTTCATTAGAAACACTTCGTGCGAAATTTTATCATCAATATAAATAGCAGAATGCATTCAAATGTTGTGTTATGGTGTTGAAATGTGAAACATGATGTACTCCATGCGTCATTTAAAACCCCTTTGAACATTACATTCTTTCAAGATATAAAGTTCATCTGTTATAAATTGAAGCACGCAGTTTACAGTACTTTGGGTGGGCTAATATTATAAAAGAAGCCTTCCTTGTTACAAAACGTAGTGGAAATAACTGAATGGGCCCATTACAAAACTCCAATAAATGTTGCAAGATATATTTGGTTTAACTCGTTCACTTTAATTCAGAACCTTCTCTTTCCCTCCAAAACATATCTGCTAGCATGCTCCTGATTTGAGTTGCCTGGGAATTGGAGTCTGGTAGCTTTCTACAACAGGTCATCTCTAATGTATCCCTTAATGTGCGACTATCTCTCTTCGCATTTGTAAGTGGGTCGATCAATCAATCAATAAACTTTATTTACACTCGAATTTACAGTGTAGCACTCAAGTGCTAATATCTTCGAGCCAACTACATTAATGAATAATTATAATAAAAAGTTAATTCTATATAACAAATAAGATAACTACCTACCTAGACAACCAACTTGGAAATTATCTTGATGAAGAAAGGTTTGCAGTTCCTGCCCTTTTAAGTAAATTATTGTTCCCAGTAGATATCAGTCCTCGAAAAGAAGTAAAATCAGAAATAGTGCGGTAATGGTCTGGAAGAGAATTCCAAGATGTTGCTGCCAAGTAACTAAAGGAATTGATACCATAAGAAGTGGTCAGTGATCTAGGCAGACAGGACATATTACGTCCTCTTAAAAAATAGGTACTAGAGTGTAAGCGAAACATATCTTTTAAATATCTTGGATAATCAGAAAACTGAAGACATTTAAAAATAGTAAGAATCATGTTTTGTAAACGCTTGTCCTTAAGGTTTGCAGTTCCTGCCTTTTTAAGTAAATTATTGTATTCGGAGTTAAAATCCTTGAAAATAAATCAGAGAATAAGTTTGTTTAAGAGGTCCAATTTGTCAGAATCTTGTTTACTACAGAAATGCCACACCATAGAACAACAATAAAAGCAAGGTAGTATAAATGCCTTAAAAAGACAGAGCATGGTTTCAATAGACATCCGTTTGCCAAACCTTATCATAACGCTAAACTGATTGTTTACCTTTTTACATATAGAGGACACATGTTGCTTAAACGTAAGATCTTTATCAATTGTAACGCCAAAAAGTTCCACTGAGTCATTTACGGAGAAATTAGCTGCTGCAGATGGCATCACCCTTTTCAATGCAGATGTTATGCAAAACCATGCAAGCAAGGGTTGCTGTTTTGACTTGAGAAGGTTCACTCTCGTTTTTCCTCAAAAGCACCCTCCACCTTCCTTTAAGTTGCCCATATGCTTCTGCCGTGACCATCTTAGCACGACTTAACCCGTAATTAAAGTATCTATGCTTCTCTGTGGGTACTGCATTTGTGTAGGGCTTCAATAGCCATGGTTTAAATGGGAATGCTGAATCCCCAATAATGAGTGGACCAATGTTTACATCAGCAACCTTATGTGCAATGTCTGGAATAAAATTGTGTTCATTTAGCTTTTCCCAGACTTCTGTTGCCTGGAAAATGATAGCATCATGGGAGTTGCCAGGGAAACCACAGCTGCCCCAAATAAACCTATATTTAGAGTCTAACATAGCCATCAATACCACGAAATAGAAGTTCTTGAAATTGTGGTACTCTTTACACGATGCAGCTCCTCCTGGTGGACATTTAATAGGTATGTGGCAGCCATCAATATTATTGCAGCCCAACAGAAGGGAAACTGCCACCTTTCGTTCAGTTCCTTCATCTTATCTTCATCTTGGCATATGCTTCTTGACACATTCCTCCCAAAGGTTTTCAATGATCGATTGACATACCTGAGTTACAATCTCATGTACAGTTGAAACACCAAATCCAGCCATTTCCGCTATGGTGTAGTAATAATCACCTCTTTCGAGCCTATAAAGGCAAATGCCTACCCAACATTCGGGTGATATGGGGTCTTCATTTACTGTCTGGTGTTCCAAGTCGTTTCGGATCCGGTCCAGAATAAAACTGAATGTATTCTTCGAAATTCTGAAAGTTTTCTTGAATCGTTCATCGGTATATGTTGTCCAAACCATCTCCCACCAGCTGTTGCTCCTGAGCAAACGCCGGCAAGATCGTACATGAACCATCTCCATGCTAAATTCTCCTTACACGAGAGCAACAAAGTCCCTGCCAAGGACAAAAGAAGAGCTATCTGTCGTCTTCTTAATGCAATGAGCATTTGCGCACTTTCAGAAAACATCCTCCTACGTTCATTTTCCCGAGAAATAACTCTAATCAGAGCTATCCTCTCCTTCACAGCCACCATCTTTGAAAGTTGAATTATGGCGCGAAGATATTATATCGGACCCAGGCCTTTTTCTTTCTCCCTACTTGAAATAAAGATTAGGTTCGACACACGGTGCGCCGTCTCAATCAGATGTCGCGCCAATATCGCTCCAAAGTCGAACCAAACTCAGTTAGGTTCGGCATGAGTGGAGCGGCGTCTGAACCGGGCCTTACTAAAAGCCACCAACCAACACCTGTCGGAAGACCTATTATCTCGGGGTGTTCCGGACCTACAGAACAGATCTCAGCATTTGTTGACCACCTTATTCAGCCAACAGCACAACTACAAGCTTCGTATCTTAAAGATATGACAGACTATCAAATTAATCGAGAGGATTAAACTGCCTAAAAGTGCTATAGTTGTTTCAATGGACGTCACAAGCCTATACACAAACATACCACAACGTGAGGGTATTACCACTGTATGCATGCATATGAAGAATTTTACCAAGGAAACCCTCCAGTCCCTACCAGGTTTTTAAGCGAAATGCTTAGTCTGATACTACTAGAAAACCCGTTCCAATTTAACGAGAAAGATTATCTTCAACCCATGGAACAGCGATGGGCACGAAAATGGCCCTAACCTTTGCTAACATCTTCATGGCCAAAATAGAAAAAGAAATACTCAGACAGAGCTGCATTAAGCCCACCTTTTGGAAAAGGTTTATCGATGACATCATATCAGTATGGGACACAAGCAGAAATGAAATAGAAGAATTCCTTCTAAAGGAACACAACTTCCATCCTACAATCAAATTCACGGCTGAAATATCAGAAACAGACACTACATTCTTGGACACGAAAGTGTACAAAAGGTCAGATTCAACAAGGATTCCATCCTTGACGTGCGAACACACTTCAAGCGTACAGAGACATTCCAATACACGAATTTCTATTTGTGTCACCCACCAGGCATCACAAAAGGCTTCATCAAAGGAGAAGCCTTAAGGCTTCTAAGAGCAAATTCCTCTGAAATCACTTTTGAAGAGAACATGAGGAATAAAAAAAATAAAGAATAGAGAGTACCCAGCTACAACTGTAGAAAAACATCTCTCAGAGATCATTTTCACAGACAGAAAGAAAGCACCAGAACAGAAAAACAAAAAAGGCACGAAAGAAAATACCACCCTTTGTAACGCAATACCACCCTGCATTGCCCAACCTCAAGAACATACTCATGGGGAAATGGCACCTTATTCAGAACCAACCGTACCTGAGAAAAATCTTTAAGGAGCCTCCCCTCATTTAAAGGTTGTAAGACCAATCTATTTGCGAACTGCAGGAGTCATGCAGGCCCATCAACACTTTCAACTCTTATTGTGAAACAAAGAAATCGGATGCAGAGAGCGCCTGGCACTCTAAGTTACTTTACTCTGCAGGAAGGGGTCATGAAACTTGTGTTTTCATAACTTATTTTTGCTGGAGATAAAACTTCAACATGAGACTACTCAGTAAGTTGGGTCATAAATCTCTACAGTGAGTACGATAGGAGAAAGATAAAAAAGAACACATTTCAGTTTACATGTGTCATTACTCTTTTTATATACATGGTCTGTGATTCATCAGCATTGTTTTCAAGGTCACCAGTATCTGTAGCCCTCTGACATTGTTCGCCTGTCTTACACAATAAAATGTTTGATGTGCAGATCCCACCTTATTTACGTCATTGAGGAATAAAAACGTTGAAACTGTTTATGGGAGGCATTTAATTTAACCAGTGTTTCCAGAAAAAAAAGCAAAACCTAAGGCATCTTGTCATGGAACGATAACCCATGAAACAGCCTGGTCCATTCAATTCATAGCGGACCGCTTGCCGTATTTCATGAGCTGCACTTTTGTTATTTGTCTGTCAAAGATTATATTTAACTGTAATCAGGTATTTTAGTTGTCTTACGGTTATGTGAATGTTGTGGTAAAGGGAAAAAATAGAAAAACAACAATGTTTCAACCACTTGCAAAAATGTTGAGACACTCCCTCGAAAAAACGTTTCTTACTTCAAATCGCTCCTGGTCATTGCTCTGTGAGATATAATACTGACCTCCCTCCTCCCATTCAAAGTTGTTCCTCCAAGTTTTGAGTATGGTCTTGTATTGCTAGCGACTTTGATAAGGGGTAGAAGGGGGATCACAAGCACAAGATCATGGACAGGCCATTTATGGCAAAATATGGTACAGTGTCTCAAGTACTTTTGCAACTGGTTGTAGCGTACTTGTAACCAACGAACCAATTTTGAGTTTTGTGATTCTGTTTTGAGTTTTGTGTTTCTGTTTTCAGTTTTGTGATTCTGCTTTGGGTTTTGTGATTCTGTTTTGAGTTTTGTGATTCTGTTTTAGGTTTTGTGATTCTGTTTTGGGTTTTGTGATTCTGTTTTGAGTTTTGTGCTTCTGTTTTGTTCCTATTGACCACTGTCGTATACCACCTTTGAAGACAAGCTATGAGTGTCAAAGGAAGTAAAGCCTGTCAAATTATCACTTTTGTGTGCTGTTCATCTTTTCCGGTTTTGCTATTTTCATCACTTTCATCATTCGGAAAGAAGCATCAAATCAGTGAGGTTTGAAGTCACTTTCATCAAGATCCTACATTGATCTGCACTGATTCCTGTTTTGTTCACGGATTTGACCTTTTCTGCTTTTGCCTGGATGGACCTGTCGGACCTGGACAATTTTTTGGACCCAGGGTTTAAGTAAGTGGTAGACATCATAAATTGTGTGGCTCTGTATTATGAAAAAGGTACCAGTGGGAATGCGTTTCTTCCGAAAGAAAAATTTAGAGCTCCCATTTCAAGGCAAGTGAAGACCTTGAAAGTCGTAAAAGAAACAGTCAGGTGAGTCGACCTGAGTTTAAGAGTTCAAGAGAACTCAAGAGAGATCTGAGTTTCAACGACCTCAATATCCTTGTATATACAGTACCCTGGAATATGAATGGACTTTGTGCCCCACGCTACAGTCGTCAAAGGGTAGCAGAGAAGCAAACTTCCTGCTTGGAAGGGTGTCCACATTTGGCCGTGCTATTTGATTCAATAACAGGTTTATGTGTTCATGAAAGAGACCATTTTCTCAGTCTTCACAGCCTGTGTGTTTAAATACATTTTCCTACGCTCCACAAAAACAATTGACAGAATTGGCTTCATCGCCTGATGGAAACTAGCAGCAAAGCAGTTGAATCATTGAGAGACAGATAACATCAATCTACCTAACGCCAAAAATACAGGACTTACAATATCAAAGTAAAAATGTACCGATGCGCAGATGAAAAAATAAGCAAAACAGAAATATAAAGTTAAGGTCGCTTATCGTGATGTTGAGAACCTTGACCATCAAAACTGACTATTTTTAGAAGGTAAGTCTTATATAACGTCTATTTCAATAATCAAGCAAAAACTCTCGTAAAAAAATGGGGCGGGATCGGGATTCAGGCGTAAAATAGAGCGGGATGACAGGATTTGAGAAGGTACCAGTGGGAATGCGTTTCTTCCGAAAGAAAAATTTAGAGCTCCCATTTCAAGGCAAGTGAAGACCTTGAAAGTCGTAAAAGAAACAGTCAGGTGAGTCGACCTGAGTTTAAGAGTTCAAGAGAACTCAAGAGAGATCTGAGTTTCAACGACCTCAATAACCTTGTATATACAGTACCCTGGAATATGAATGGACTTTGTGTCCCACGCTACAGTCGTCAAAGGGTAGCAGAGAAGCAAACAAAACAGAAATATAAAGTTAAGGTCGCTTATTGTGATGTTGAGAACCTTGACCATCAAAACTGACTATTGTTAGAAGGTAAGTCTTATATAACGTCTATTTCAATAATCAAGCAAAAACTCTTGTAAAAAAATGGGGCGGGATCGGGATTCAAATCCTGCCATCCCGCTCTACCCTATTTGTGGACCCTCATGTTAGCCCAGTTATGCTCTGATGACTCCATACAAATCCATCTAAATTTGACTTGGGTCTAAACGTTTAGACGGAAGTCAAATATGAGGTTACTGACGGTGAATAACAAGTCTAACAAAACAAACAGTGAAAAAGAAATTCTCTATTTTTCTTAGTCATATCAGGCTTCAAAAACAGCATAGCAGTCTCATGTACTGATTAAAGATAATTGTAAGGCATGGGTAAGTAGTCAATTATGTTGAGCATGGAATTGGCTAAAACTCAATGTAACGAGTTCAAATGTTTTGAGGATAATTATTCACTATCAGCACGCATGGATGTCGGATTAACACAAGGAAGTTTAACACCAAAGGAACATAGCCTTTACAGAGCTTTAAAACAGCATCCGCCAACACAAACGTGACTTGAACTTAAGTAAAACTTAACAGCCTCTACCAATAATAACAAACTCTCACTTGAACTTTAGATATCTTATGGCTTCTGCCAACTTGTAAACACAGAACTTGAAAATCAACCTTCGTCACAGTTCACGAAACACAACAGGCCAGCTCGTGGAAAAAAACTTAACTCATCAAAAGAACTCGCTTGGAACTTGTATACCGTTTGACATAAGGTTCTAGAAAATACTAAACAGGCGAATAGTTGAAGTATTTCGAGATATTTTATGATTTCAGTGACTAATGCAAATCTGCCGACTCATGCTGAAATGTAAACATGCCCTAATTAATTATTCATGAATAATCCAAAAACATAGAGAACGTTCAAGAACGTCACGCAACACATGAAAGCAATTTTACTACGTAACACTCAACAAAGACAAAATATCTTTGTGCAGCATTTTGTAACTTTAAATTCATCATAAAACAGTTCAAAAGGAGGGCTCACTCGTGACATGTTTTTCAACACTCAAAGAGAAACTTTGTGTCTCTGCACGGCCACATAATATCCTCTATTTATTCCTTGAGTAAATTGAAGACTAAACTCGAAGTAGTCCAGTCTCATTTCGTGAAATAGCCGAAACAAGCCAAAAAGTCACTAACTTGCACGCCCAATCTTCTCCCGAAACTAGTGCATCATTTCACAACTATTTTTCACATCCCGAACTACCTTGGGTCGCAGTAGCGCAATCGGCTAATCCCTCAACTTAGGGTCTCGTCTGATCTGACGGGTCACACAGGTGAGTTAGTTCAGCTGTCGGTTCAAACCCCGGGAAAGCCAAAATAATAATTCTTTCTTCCTCGAAAAAGTTAAAGAATGAATCAAAGAAATCAAGTGATATCGAGATATCTCAAACTAATTCGGCTCTCACTTTGTCAAATAGCCAAATAAAACCGAAAACTTACAGACTTTACGTGCCCAATTTTGTCAAAAAAGTCAACTTTGAGCATCGCGAATCCTTTACTTCGTGCTCTGCTGAAGTAACAAAGATGCCAATCAGTAGCTACTTTGCTGAACGTGCCACCATTAGCCAATTGTGCATGCAGAAGTCTATGTGCCAGTGACAATGTGGAAGGAGCTGGGAATTTTATGGCTGGCAATTGGCATGCCAACTGGTACGTACCTTGAGTTAAAATGTCTTTACATGATACCTTCCTAATCTGCGGAGGTAAGCGTGACTCTTGAACAAGTCGCGAACTATAGGGGTGTTTAATCCATTAGTCAGAACAGACTGGCCAGACCCCTTTTCTTTTTATTTATAGTTCCCTTAAGACACCTTATTTTAATTTCTATGTTCGTCAAAATAGCTTTTGCACCACAGATCTTTCGAAAACACCCCAAATTAACTAGTCATGGCCAGAAATCTCCCACATCAAACTTCATGCTACTTACATTCAAGCTGTCATGCAATAGTTTTAACTGCTGGTCAACCATATAACCAGTAAATGTGGGACATGACCGATAACTTTAAATTTGTCAGTTAAGTTAATGGATACAGTTCAACTGCTTGTCCTGTTTCCACATCATCAGAACTTTCTCTTATGACTGCCACTGCATTTGGATCCTTTATATCTTTAGGGTCATGCGTGAGTCTATAAACGTCTCCCAATCTTGGTTCCCACTCAGTCATATACTCATGATATCCCCCTATTAAAGAGTATACCTAAACAATTTCCAGCGACATTTTAGCTATTCAGGTCACCTTTGATTTGATCTGATATCTTCAGAAAATTTTCACTCATGAACAGACCAGAAGTTAAAATGAAATTGCACTCGTTATGACTTGCACTATGATAGACCAATAGGAATTAAGCGCCATGAAATCACTCCTGAAAACGTACAGATATTTATTGAACTGAAGATAGACTTCATGGTCTGATCACTACCTAAATTTCTTACGTGAACTAAAAGTGTAGAAAAGAATATCTTCTGTGGGATTTTGTCACAGCTACAAAGCCAAAACTAATTATATTTGTTTAATTTCTCAAACACCTGTGTGCACCCGACTAGATTACTCTGTACTGGAATTCTGGGCACTGCGTATCTTTGTGTTTGTTGTGTTACACCAACAGCAAGTTTAAAGCAAATTGTGATTCAGAGCTACAAGATGTAGAAGTGACCACACAACAGGCCAGCAACATCCAAAAGCACAAAAAAGATCTCCACAAAACTTCAATGTCACAGGAAACAGCAAGAGTTTACAACAAAACTACGCCAGGAAACACCCCAAGGAAGGTTATCGCAAAGTCGCTGAAAAATTTGGCATTGGTAGAACCCAGGCTCAAAGAATCCTGAAAGACAGAGAGGAGATCCTTGCTCAATACGAAAGTGACATGCAGTTGACCAAAAAGAGGTTCTGTACGGCAAAATACTCAGATGTCAATGAAGCATGGTGGAAGTAGTATACTGTCTGCAGGGAATTCAACATCTCTGTTGATGGTACAATGCTACAGGAGAAAGCATTCCTAATTGTAGAAAAGTTAGGAATAACTGGTTTTACCGCTTCAAATGGCTGGCTGAAATGTTTTAAGCAGCATTACAATCTGCAAAGGATGGTTACAGCCTTCCTGTAATGCGGACATGTTTATCTCTGCGGAATGCCGCATAGAGGTATGTATGGGGTACATACATGATTCCAATCCCAACTGGAGAAAAGATGTGCAAGAAGAAATCCTTAACGAAGATGACATTGTCTGTCCCATCCAATAAAGGAGACATTGAGGCGGGGAAAAAAGATAACGATTAGCTTGATCCAGAACTTAAACAACCTGTAATTAAGACGGTGTCAAATGCAGAGGACATAGCTGAACAGCTGAAAGACTTTGCACAGTTTGTTGGTCACTAAGAACTCTCACTGGCGCTAAGCAAAGTCAGTGACTTGCCTCACCAAAATAAGCTACACAAGCCCAAATCACAGACGACCATGACTGAGTTTTTTCTTCATGTTGAATGAGAATGTAAAATTGTTTGATTGACTGTAAAGACGTTTGCCCTACAAACGACTGTAAAATTTGTTGTTTAGGCATGAACTCCTCAGAAGAGCAGAACATCTAAATACTTTATCATATTGCGCATTACTGTTGTTGTGAACAAAAAAGTGGTCACTTGGCTAATTCCCGAGTGACCACTTACTAGAGGTGTGATTGTAGTTACATTGAAAGTATCAACTACATTAACTAAGAAGGCCAACAGGCATATTTTTAATATTAATTTAACTTTGCTTAAACTAGTTAATGGGGAAGTTGATTCTAACAACACCTCCAGTGTGGAGTATTATCACTATGCCATAACATCAGAAAAGAACATTTAGTCACATAGTCTATGTAACACTACGGCCACGATCACAAAGTTGTCAGACAAGCACATCTTTTCGTCTGGATTTTAACTGTTAATTGAACTTTTCGATTTCCAAATTTCAAACCAATGCCAAATAAAGACTACAACATTTCTTTCATCCCAGAAAGGGATTTACAAGGCCACTGCCACCAAATAATACCAATTAATCAGACAGCTGCCTGGTTAGGTCAGTTGGGAGAGCGCCGGTCTGCTGAGCGGGAGGTCACGGGTTCAAACCCCGGCCGGACCAACACTAAGGGTCTTTAATAACTGAGGAGAAAGTGCTGCCTTTGTAATGACACCTGCAAATGGTTAGACTTCCCAGTCTTCACAGATAAGGACAAACGACCGTTGGCCCCGTCTCACAGCACTTACACTTATCAGGTTCTTGTGGGATATAAAAGAAACCACATCACTGTTCTAAAAGAGTAGGGAACATACACCCACGTGGTGTTGCCAACCTTCACACATCAGTCACATCATGGGTTGGGTGGGTGCAGAAAGCTAAAAAATGGACTGAGAGCGGCTGCCAGTGGCGCCTTTGTATGCTGACATCTGAGCATATTGTTCACATGTTAACATCCATGACTCGTCCTTCTTTCCACACAGCTAGTGCCCATCATGGTTGTCTATTCTAAACCAGACACTATTATCTTTTAATATTTCCAAACTCACAGCTAGCTGCCTAGTTAGTTGGGAGAGTGGCAACCTCCTGAATGGTAAACACCGGCCAGACAAAAAATCTGAAGAGAAAATGCTGTATTTGCAATGACAACTAAAATGATTATGTACTTTCTAGTTTTCTTGGATAAGGACCAGAATCCATAGGTTCCGTCTTTATCTGATTATTTTTAGTTGAAAGAAGCCCCACCACTGTTCAAGAAGAGTAAAGGATGTACCCCCTGTACTGTGGGCAACCACACTTGGGCAGGGTCGATTATCTGTGAAGACAAACTTAAACTGGAGCACTACTGTGTTAAGTGATATGCAGCATTGTTAGTGGAAGAGGTTAACTTAACAAAAAGTGAGTAAATAAATATGAATCCACACTACAGTTTGTCTATAACATATCTTTATCAGCAGCCCATTTTGTTCTTTACCTACTTCTTATGAACCACATCATAATACATCGCTATTAATAATTATGATCCTTTGATTTTCTATTACCATTTGCTGGGAATGCCAACTTTGACTAGCAACAGCTTTGCCACTCATTGTGGACAAGAACAATGTGGATAAAGGCATGGCTTGGCGAAGTCCAAATAACAAGCCTTGGCACTATTGGCTATACTAAACTCATCTCTATTTACAGAGACAACACCCTTGTAATGGCAGGATATTGTAAATCAGAAGTCAGATATCAGAAGTACTGATGTCGTCTTCTTTGTCCCGGTCTTGTGAAACCATTACTCAGATACTCAGACAGTTTCAACAGAAGCTGGTATAGGAGGCTTTTTCCATACTCCAAGAACATCTTTCCTTTTTAGTACAAGGCCTTCAAGACACAATTCTTGCTCGCGTTTTATTTTCATTCCAGGAAAGAACGCAAGAGCCTCACTTTAGAGCCTTTTTGAATTCTTCTGTCCATAAAAGTACCACATGTAATCAAAACATCTACGAAAGATCTTTCAATACCTTCTCCTTTTCGTTCACTTTGCTTGTATTTACTTCCAGTCTGTGATTTTAGAGGGTATTGAGTGTGATCCAATCACTGCCACATCCAGATTTTATACGTTACAGTTCACTGTGTGGTTTTAAGTCAGGCTTTCCTTTCTCTCTCCCCCTCACTCCCCATCTTGAATCTCCTCTCCCCTAGCCCCCATTAGGCAGCAGCCTTCGTATGGTATCTCTTTTTCTCTCATATTAGCTCCTTTGGAGCTAAAAAAATACCCTATTTTCTCTCAGAAGGGGTTCGAATGTCTGTACCTTAATTATATAAACAAAACTATTTAAGACACCCATTTTACTACAGACAAGTAGCTGTAGATGTTAAAAGCGCGAACCACTCACTTTCTAGCATTAAGAGAAGGATTTTAGAGGTTAAGGTTGGGGGGTTTCCATGATTTATGGTTTTATTCCATTTGGTTTTTGTGGCAAGATATCAACTTGGAAATTCGTCCTCTCTCCTGC
Source organism: Porites cylindrica (assembly GCA_964035525.1). Lineage (NCBI taxonomy): Eukaryota > Metazoa > Cnidaria > Anthozoa > Scleractinia > Poritidae > Porites > Porites cylindrica. The sequence continues at coordinate 17,829,645 of OZ037776.1, read as the reverse complement.
CCCAGTTGAAATATTTATTTATTTTATTTTACTTTTTTCTCTATCTAACATAGTTTATATTTTTTGTGTACATAATAATTCATAACATGCAACAAATGAAAAAATGATAAAGACAGATAAAGAAAGGCAAAGGAAAAGTGTCTTATTTTGAAAAGAGCAAGTAAAACAAGCGATGTCTTACACGTGTAGTTGTTAATCCGAGTTTTCGTTTCAATATCACATTTTTTGTGTTCCCTTTGCACAGAATATCATTAAAATTGTTGTCAAAAAGGAAATTTCCAACTGCAGTTTTCACCAAGGAGCCCAAGGGACAAGAAAGGTCAAGGAACCCATTGTCATCGTGGGGTCACAGGTTCCACAGCCATTTCTACAACCATGACATGGCAAACAACTGAACCTTCTGTGGTGGATGCACCACGACATAGCCATGATCCATTGGTAATGCAAGAGTCAGACCTATCCACACCAATCATTGGTTACGACATTATTATGACAACAGTTGTATCTATGTAGATCTGTTTGCTTTGTATCAGGAAACAAAGCAACAGGTTGAACATTAAATATAACTCCAAAGCACAATTTAGTAAATTTTGACACATAAAACCAAACTGCAGGAGAAATGTAACAGGTATATTTCTATCATTGTGCTTTTAGTGTTGAACAAGAGAAAGCACAACACTTAGGCAAGAAAAGCAGAGCTAGAAGACCGCAAAGGTTACTCTGATGATAATTTTAGATGTTCAGATCTTACCACAGGTTCAACTTATAGCCCCCACAGCTGAAGAGACAGATTTAGTAGAAGATGAAGAGTTGTTTATATGTGATGCGGTGAGTGATCCAATCTCGGATGAACAGTATGCAGGGCTTGACAAAAGCGCTGTCCGATACCTCCGGGCTACTGAAGTCACAGCAGCAGAAGGCAATAAAATTCTGTCATGACTATTCTATTGTTGTGTTACTTCAGACAGTACACATGTAACTTTCTGCTTCTCATTGCAGCAGGCCTGCAGAGGAAAATTCCTACCAGGGGCAGAAAAGGGAAGCCTGCACTTTTCTAAAATGACTAAAACTGTAAACTGCAAGAAGGAAATCTTTGTTGAATGAACAATATTTAGCTTTCACTAAATTTAGTATTTCGTTTGACTTTTGTTGTAGGACATTGAGTTTAAAAGAAAATTAAATTCAGGAATCAATATTGCTCTAAATAGGATATGTTCAGTATTTTGCATAATAATTAAATTTGATTATTTTCAGTACTCAATTTACTCTTGGGCTAGCTCCTCAGAGACCCAAGCTAGTTAACTAAAGTAGTGGGCAAGCTGATTTTTTTTATTTTCATCTTGTCCTGAGTACGAGGTCAGGGACAAAGACTGGAAATTTTTCATTCTCATTACAGCTGCTGATAGCAATAGAGACCTTATCTGGAGTAACAAGATACAAGGTAATAAGAGAGAATATTTTATAAACATCTTCACAGTATGGTACACAAGTGTTTATCTAGCCTGCTATGGATAGACAGATAAAGCAGGATAAGAATGTGTCATTACAGCAATTTCTGTTGTTTTGACAGAAGGGGTTGCATTCAATGGACAGCAGTGCAGCAGTGGCGTGGCAACATTTTCCCAAACGTTTAAACTCAACAAACTAGCTAACTCTGTTAAGGATGAATGCTCAATTCAGTAAATTTTTTGGGAAGGCATTACAAAGCACACACAATGTTTTCAGTGAGTGAAGACGGCTCAAGAAAGGATTGATGATAATTTGGTAAATAGTTAATGAAATTCTTTGTTGTTAACCATTAAACTACCATCACAGGTATGAGGGCAAAGTTTTTTCCTATACGGACCCACCTTGACTGGCAAATAATGTATTTTTACTTTTTCTTACTCTTAAATAATGTATTTCTAGCAGAGCTCTGGCGCACGAAGCGCGCCTGCGGAGCACCATGGGTGAGTAAATCTACCCATCCCAGAAAATTTGGTAAACACGTGACCGACCGACCGTCCGTCCGCACCACAGGCCTACCAATGTTTACTCTCACACTTTCTAGCTACTTTGAAAGCCCAGGAGAAAGCTGATTGCACATCAATGTTGTCATCAATTGACAGCTGTCAAAACAGGGTATCCGCTGACCAGTATCACCTGACCGTATCGCGGGCTCAGGTGTCGACCCATCAAGGTCGAGTATTTTTTGAAGTTATCCGCTGACAATTTACTCGTTTTCAAATGATCGCAGGCTCACGTTTACTTTTTTTTTAAATTCATATGGACTCCTGTTCATATCAAATATGTTGTGTTTATGTCACTATCACCAATCAATATTACGATTTTGATTTCAAACTGACCTCAGACGCAAAAATTCAGCCAGTTTTTTTAAAATACAGGCAGGGAAGACCTTTTATAACCATGGTCACCTGTTGGTCACGCTCCACGTCCAATTTTTATGCTCTGATTGGTTAAAATTTGACAGGTGAGTTCATGCATAAAATTTATGCAGCATCTTGAAAGTTGTTTACTTTGACAGCTGAAGCTGACAGAGTTTCGAGTCAACTTGTGATGTTTTTAACTGTCTTTTTCCACTGGATGTAAAAAATGAAATACAGCTGCTATCAAGAGTATTCTCTTATTCATGGCTGGTTTGT
>OZ037776.1:17782003-17817003 GCA_964035525.1 Porites cylindrica | reverse complement strand
TTGTGCAGGTACTTCACATTTCCCGTTTACATTCCAAATCCAGTATGCAAAAATCTTATGAATCTGGACAGGTTTAAGTTTCATCATTCACTTCTTTCCCACAGACAAGTCAGCTAAATTCTGGCATCTGAACACCTTGCTTTAATAGTTGTTCGCCTCCTTGTTCAAATTCTTTAGAATGATTAGAAGAACAATGGTGAATTGCCTTTGGTCAAACTCATAGAATAATAAATTGTTAGAAAAGACAAAAACCATTGAACATATTATTTTCAAATCTGCTACAACTCATACATTTGAATCCAAACATAAGCTACCAAGTGCTTCAAGCCGTAGCATTATCGCATGTCACGGGAGCTCTGGATCTCAAATCACAGGTAAAATTTAAGTACATTCATGAATAACAAATCTTTCTGGAGGCCTTTTACGAATCATGAAGTTAGATTTCAGTTCTTGCAAACATTAATTTTTTGTGCAATTTTTAAGAAAAGTGGGTGTTGAATAACAATGATTGCCCAACTGTCTGGTTTAGATATGTTGATACCTCTACCTTATTTGCAACAAGAACACAGCTATTAACTTTCTTCATTATCTCAATAGTCACCATAACAACATGCAATTCACCATTGAATTTGAACAGAACTGTGAAATACCTTTCCTGGAAGTCGTTGTCAAGCGCAAACAGAACAACTCCTTCTCAACATCAATTTACCGCAAAAAAAGTTCACTGGCCTTTACACTAAACGCAACTCCTTTACACCTGGTTAGCACAAGATTAATTTCATCTGCACACTTTCTTATCATTGTATCCACATCTGTTCACCAACCACTTTACTACAGTCTGCTGTTGATGATGTGTGGAATATTTTGTCCTGTAATGGTTACCTCCAGGGTATCATTACTTAGAACATGAATAATGTTTTGAACAGACACCGTAACAAAACAGTGATACCATCACTACAGTCCCTAGAAAAGCAGTCTTCATTGTTCTCCCTTACTTTGGTTTGCAGAGTAAATTTGCTGCACACGAAAGATCGCCACACTTCTGCCATTGCAGATCATATTTCTTCAATGGGCCACAATATTAAAAGTGATCACTTTGAGATATTTACAACAGGGAAATCAGACATACATTATGGAATATTGCTTCAGATTTAAAATCTGCTTTAAATGAAAATGTTGCATTGTATATCATAATTTCCTGTAGACTTCAATTGAGTCTGCCATCATCATTTGTTGTCATTAGTTAATGTTTTTACCTGTTTATTATGCCCCAGTCTTCTTCTAGATGTTTAAATTTACTGTAATTATCTTTTTAACCATCACTTCTGAACATGTATGTTGTTACATATGAAACATTTAACATCTTATTTTTTTGCAACATGCGTTGTTTCATCATGTTAATTGTTAGTAGTTACCGCAGTTTGTGTTTTATTTTTACTGAAGTTGAAATGGCAAAAGAATAAGAGTGTTTTCGTAGTGTCATTCTGATCGGCACAGTTTCGGCAAATTATTTTTGATTGTTGTTCCAAATGAACTTTCCCTGCTAACAGAGGCCTCTTTTTCTTTGTAATTCACCGGGGTTTAGTTTCTAAGTCATTGTTTTGTATAAACAAATCATTGCAACTAGAAATCTACAAAATAACGCTATTAAAGAGTTTCATTTCTGTTCTATTTCAATCATTATTATTATAACATTTGTGTCATACATGTTTTGCTTATAAAGACACTTTACAAACTGACCATAATTAGTTTTATATATCACAAAATGTGTTCAAAACAGATCACACAGAGACAGAAGAACCCATGGATGGAATGTATGTTGATTTGTTGTTCTTTAAATAAACACCAATTAATGTAGACTGCAGTTAACGCATGTAATACAAAAGTGCAAAATTAGTTTTTGTTTTGTATAAATAATTCACTGCATTTTGAAATACGTAAAAATGTAATACTAATAAAAACTTTCCTTTCTCTACAGTTCAATAATACTATTATTAGAAATTCTTTTTGTACAATTAATACAGACCATTGACCACATCCAAACTTCGGTCTCAACAGTTGTACTATCTGCAACTGTTCCATTTATAAAAACAATGTATAAACTGACTGTAATTAATTTTCTGTCGTAAGTACAGCTCCAGGTACAGACACATTTTTTGTGTCTGGAGGGTGTCCACTGACCAGACTTGCAACTGTAATCTGAATATGTAACTTTTTTCAATTACAGATATGAAAGGAATGAAGAACAATTGCGACTTGAATGGGAAATGGATGGTATGTACGTCAATTTGTTGCCATTTTAATAAAACGTCAGTTAATGAAGACCACAGTTAATCGATGTAATGCATATAATGCAAAGTTATTTTTCTTATCACTGCACTTTGAAATGTGTAGAAGAATATTACTACAAAGTTTGGTTTCTCCACACTTCATATAATACAATTATTACAGATTCTTTTTGTACAGTGAACAATGATGACCAAATATACATGTTTTGTGATTTAAATAAACAACAGTTTATATAGACTATCAATTAATTCATGTGATACATATAATGCAAAAAAATTTTTCTTGTTTTGTAGAAACAAATTGCTGCATTTTGAAATTTGTAAAAAAAATATGCTTATACAGTTTTATTCCTCCAAGATTCTATACTACATTCTTTTTGTACAATGAATAGTGACCTAACTGAATCTTAGGTCGTAACATTTGTACCATCTGCAACTGTCCTATTTATAAAAACAATCTATAAACTGACCGTAATTAATTTTCTGATGTGAGCACAGCTCCAGTTACAGACCCATTTTTGGTGTCTGGAGTCCACTGGTGAGACTCTCCACTGTAATCTGCATACGTAACTTTTCTTTCAATTTTAGCTAATGAAATGGAGGACTTACAAGAACAAAAACTGCATCTTGAAGAGGAAATGGATGAAAATGTACGTCGATTTGTTGCCATTTAAATGAAACATCAGTTAATGGAGACTACAGTTAATTGATGTAATACATATAATGCAAAATTATTTTTCTTGTTTTGTATAAACAAATCACTGCACTTTGAAATGTGTAGAATAACATTATTAAAAAGTTTGATTTCTCCACACTTCAATAATACAATTATAACAGATTCTTTTAGTACAGTGAATACTGATTACCAAATACAAACTTAGGTCTTGACAGTTGTACCATTTGTAACTGCTCTATTTATAAAAACAATCTATAAACTGACTGTAATTAATTTTCTGATGTTAGCACAGCTCCAGTTACAGACACATTTTTTGTGTGTGAAGGGTGTCCACTGATGAGACTCTCCACTGTAATCTGAATATGTAACTTTTATTTCAAGAAATTGCAGCTAATGAAATGGAGGACTTACAACAACAACAATTGGATCTTGAAAAGGAAATGGATGAAATGTACGTTGATTTGTTGCCGTTTAAATAAGACGTCATGATGCTAAAGCTGGTAAATGAAGACCTTGAGGATGAGGATGGCGTGTATGTCAGGTACATGTACTGCCTGGACAGCAGCCTATTCAATCTATAGTGCCTTCAAGCTCACAGCTAGCCTGTGCCAGGCTCTCAGATAGTATAGTGCAGACGTATTAAAATGAGCAAAGTGAAAATAAGATGCGTGCGACTTGGGAAAGGGGGCGGTGGTGGCGAGAAAAATGAGAGATAGAGCCTGTTAGAATTTCTTTAACGACCCTCTTCCGCCCATTTTTGTCATGTCTGGATTCGGCTGTCAAAACTGTTAACACTTCAGTTAGCTACAATCATTCTCAAGTTTCTCGCGCAAGCATTTCACATGACGTGAACTCCTTGTGCGAATGTGTGGAAATTTATGTCTTTGAATTTGTTATCCTGTGAGATAACACCCTGTGAAATCCTTATATTGTAGGCGCTTACACCAGGCGTTAATACTTCTTTTTGAATGCTTAAATGGTATGGGACCTACTTATATTGGAAGCCTTTTTAAATACAGGCATACACCGTATAGGCTAAGAGGCAAGGGCTTGAATTTGGAATTACCTAACTTTAATCTTAAATTTAAGAGGAATTCTTTCACTTATTCATTAGCTAAGTTATGGAAAAAGTTTCCCTTCTCAAGTGCGTCTTTGAAGAGTTGCTAATGACTTCAGAAGTAAATTGCACAACTGTGGCTTTTTAGAACGTGTCTTATAGTACACGATTGTAGCTTTTAACTGTTTTTAGAATGAGTATTATAGTTTTCTTAGTCACGTTTTTAGTACGTGGCTTTTTAGTCGGTTTTAGCTTTTTATATTTTATGTTTTTATTGCCAAGTTTTTTATATGTATAAATTTATTGAGTTGTTTTTAAAATTGAATAATATTATATAGCTGCAATTATTATAGATTTTATTTATACACGTTCGTATTTTGAACGAGTTTTTTAGCTCTTTGACGTAACGTGTTAAAATAAATGATTGATTGATTGATTGAGAGCATCTGGTTTTTTCCGCTCTAGTTTCTAGTTTCACCTGCCGAAGCAACGACCAGAAATACATCTCCTGTTCGCAGGCTAAAAATTCGTCGACGGCATCTGCGAATCTTGCACTTGCTCATTCAAAGTGCTCCGGGTTTTATATATGCTCTGGAAGATTCTGCATTTTCACTGAGCAAATGTGATTTTAGCCGCTTGTTTCACACTGAGAGGTCATGGCACTCATATTGATTTACTGTGGCTTTTGTTTCTGGTCGGCAGGATTTGCCCTCTGATGAGAGAGCATTTTCTTTGACCTCTTTTGAACATAAAGCTTTTTATTGCCGCTGAATAAGGGTTTTAATTTTCTCCTAAGTGCCTTCTGGATCTGACTAACTAAGTGATTTTCTTTAGTCCGTGAATGTAATGGTTTTCTGCAATGTTGTATCACGCTGGACCAAGCTTGTTAGTTTTCTTTGTAGAATGTTAAATCATTTACAGATCCAGAAGCATAAGAATGAAGTGCAGCTTAAACTTAAGCTAAATCAACTAAGGAGAATTGGAAGGTGACTCTGTAAACCCCAGCTTAGTGTTTCTTTTACAATACTGTGAGTCTTTTGACTGGAGCACGTAGTTTCTCCCTCGGTAATAGCTTTTTAAAGCTTAACAGTCTTTGGACTGTTTTGTTATTGCCACTTTGTGATCAGCCAGGACTCCGGACTACCAAAAACAATTTCGCACTTTCCTTCTTTCGTTTTCTTCTCGTCCTCCTCTCCCTCTTCACCGATCTCAATAGCTGCAGCCGAAAGTCCAAGCTTTTTAAATTCAGTGTTCCACTTAGTCTCACATTATAGATATCAGTGGCGAAACGACTATTATCATAGAGTTTTCTAAGGTTAGAGCAGCTTTAACCAAGCGTGGGAATAGCTGAAAGATTAAACTTTTGCCGAAACCCGTGGGTATAATAGCAAAAACAACTTTACCGTGAGCCAAGTCGCAGACACTGGTCTAGCCTGAGATCAGGCCTAAAAAAAGCGCCTGATCTCACACTCGTCCAAAGCACAAGACAACGCGGATTCATCAAGATCACACGCACGATTTGCGTTGGCCATCTTGGTGATGACAAACTGATGACCACGCTACTAGGTGATGATGTTAACTGCCACAATTGACCAATCAGAGGGTATATCAGTAGCTGACATACTGGAACAGGCCATTAAAAAAATGCGTACAGGCTCTGCCGCCCTGTCTCTCCCCCGCCCCTGCGCGTTTTTCGCACTTCTTTTTACTGAACAACTTTTCATCACTATCTCGGAGCTTGGAACAAGCTAGCTAACACCAAGACTCATAAGAGGCTTATCCGGGACCTTCTCTTTGAAGATGATGCTGCCCTGGTTGCCCACACAGAATGAGCCCTGCAATGTATCACTTCCTGCTTCCTAAATGCTGGCCAACTCTTCAGCCTCGCGGTCAGCCTTAAGACAGGCCATCTGATAGGGTGCGATAAAAAATCAGAAATTGTGCGACATTGTTAGGGTAGATTGTGCGATAAGATAGGACTATTATGCGATTTTTTCAGGGCTAATTTACATTGTTTTACCAGGTTTCAAAGGAGAAAAACCACTTTAATATTGTTTACCAGGCAATTTGAATGTAAAGGAATAATAAAACATCTGTTTTAAAATAGTTAAATTTTTCTGATTATTTTGACCCGGGAAAGAAAAAGGACACTTGCTTAATATTACATGATGCCCTTACACCGCTGACCACATTGCTTGTCTCTGAAATCAAAATGGCTGTCCAGATACCGCGATCGAAGGTTTCAGATGCCTTGCAAGGCTTTCTTTTGTGGTAAATCACCTTAAATAACATTAAGTTTGGGAAAATGTTTAATTAAAGTTAGAATTCATTGTTTACTTACTTGAATTTAGCATTTTTTACAAATTATGTGATTTTCCTCAAATTGTGCAATCAGATGCGATTTGAGGTCAATTGTGCGAAATCGAACCATCGCGTAATATCAGATAGCCTGTCAAGAAGATGGAGGACCTCTACCAGCCTGCCCCCGGGAAGTATGCCACTCGCCTCACATCACTATTCGCGAAACCAAGCTGAAATAAGTGCAGCAGTTTTCTTACCTGGGTTGTACCATCTCATCTGATGCCAGGATTGACAATGAAGTCGACAATAGGCTAGCCAAGGCAAGCAGTGCCTTCAGCAGCCTATATAAAAGGGTCTGGAACAACGACAATCCGAAGATCCAAACCAAGATCAGTGAATACCAGGCCATAGTACTCACCACGCTTCTCTATGGCTCCGAGGCCTGGGTCACATACTGCAGTCATGTCTGACTCCTTGAACCTTTCCACCAGCACTGCCTTTGCACTATCCTTAACATCCACTAGTGTGAATTCATCACAAATGTCGAGGTCCTTGAACAAGCTGAATTCCCCAGCAATGAAGCCATGCTACTGAAGTACAAGCTTTGATGGGCTGGTCACGTATCCAGAATGGAGGACCACTGCCTCCCTAAGGTGGTCTTCTATGGTGAACTCTCCACTGGCCATCGTGACAGGGGCACCTAAGAAATGCTACAAAGACTGCCTCAAGAAGTCTCTCAGTGTGTGTCACATAGACTGCCAGCAATGGTCTGACATCGCCGCTGACAGAGACGCCTGGCGCCACACAGTCCACAAGGCTGCTTCACAGTTTGAAGAGAACCAGAGAGACTCCCTCAAAGACAAACGACAGAAGAGGAAAGCTCAAGCTGCTTCCACCACTGAAAACACAGACCTGACCTATATGTGCCAACACTGCATGAGGACCTGCCTGTCTCGCATCAGCCTCCTCAGCCACGAATGGGCCTGCAGTCAGTGTGGACAACAACCTTCCTGATCTTCATGCGCGAAGCCAAGCCAAACAAATAAAATGTCAGTTAATGAAGACTACAGTTAATTGACGTAATACATATAATGCAAGGTTATTTTTCTTGTTAATGATATATGAAATAAATCATATATGAACTGCGGAAATTAAATGAAAATGAAGATTTCTTTTGTTTTCATTCAGTTTGTTTTAGTGTAATTATGTAGCCTGGCCTGCATCGAATAGCCTCGCTAACTGCAGGCCAGTCCCAATATACTTTGTAATTTATTTATGAATTTAAATAAAAGCTGAATGCAAAGCAACATTCCCATGGGTGTATTACGCAGATGGGGAAATGGAGATTTTCAATGCAGTTCGAGGTCGGACGTGCCAAATTTTGCTCCAGAAATTACATCGCTTTTGTTTAAATATGTATAGCGCTAAAAAAACGTTACTAATTGCGGGCAACATGGGGAGCCCACAATCCTAATCTCCAGGTTGTTATAATGCATGCATCTCATGTATGTAGCCTGCATTCATTTGGACTTCCACTTAGAATGAACGGAATGTACAGAATGAAATATGATCACGCGTGTTTGGACCTTCTATCTTTCATAAACTGATCATGTGTATTTTGACTATCTCTCACATGAAACTTATGCAAAGCACAGTGATTTTGACCTTTGATCATTGCCGCCCCCACTCTGTAACCCTTGGTTACTACCAGTAGGCCTAACGTAATCATACCTACCCGCTTTGACTAGTTTTTAACTATTTGTGGGTAGGTACTATTCAAATTGTAATTGTCTGTTTCTTAATAGCGGGGATCCCTCGCGCGCAAAGCGCGCATGGGACAGAGCCCCATACCCATAGAATATGGTCAACCTCTTTTCATTTGGTTGTCACGTGACTGACCGAGCGTACGTACATACGTACGCGTCTACAGATTGTACGGGTAGGTTAGGGGAGACTATCAAAAGGAAGGGAGGGGTGTCTCAGGTGTGTCTTGGCAAACCCATATCTTTTATATTGGCCATTCACAATATGGTCAATTGACAGCTGTCAAAACAGGATAGCCACTGACCAGTATCTCATTGCCATATCGGGGGCTCATGTGTCAACTCATCAAGGTGACGTGATTTACTTGGAAACTGTCCGCTGATCAGTTGTTTTACTAGCTCGCAATCAATGTTCAATCTCGTACTTTCTAGGTAGCTAATTTGAGAGCACAGGAAAACTGGTAATGCACAGATCCATTGGACATCAATGTTGTGATCAATTGACAGCTGTCAAAACAGGGTATCTGCTGACCAGTATCACTTGACTGTATCGCGGGCTCAGGTGTTGACCCATCGAGGTCGAGTATTTTTTTGAAGTTATCCGCTGACAAGTTACTAGTTTTCAAATGATCGCAGGCTCAAGTTTGATTGTCTTTTATTTCATATGAAATATGTTTTGTTATTGTGCCGCACAATTAAAATATTGAATTAAAACTGACCTCGGACGCGAAAATCTAAACAGCTATTACAGGCAGGGAAGGCAGTTGCTTTTGACTTTGCTGACCATGGTCACGCGTTGGTCATGCTCTACGTCCAATTTTTACGCTCTGATTGGTCAAAATATGACAGGTGATCTTATGCGGATAATTTATGCAGCATCTTGAATCTTGTTTACTTTGACAGCTGAAGCTAACAGAGTTTTGTGTCAACTTGTGATGTTTTTAACTGTCTTTTTCCACTGGATGCACAAAATGAAATTTAGCTGCTATCAGGAATCTTCTGTTATCCATGGCCAGTTGGTTTTTGGTTGAGAAAATAATACATTACTTGTCAAAGTCGGAAATCCGATTTCGGATGGCATTGATTTCCCTTTTAACTTTGCTTGATGCGTAAGGGTTGAAAAGTCTGAAGCGATACTGGCCTTCCTTGATACCTTTTAGGAGCTGCATGTCGAATGGTAAGCCTCAATAATTATTGTGTTTGATGTTTGTTTTTTATATCTAATTTAATGAAGTCGAGCGCAGTTTATGCGGCTTTGTAGTTTGTGCACATTTGTCGGATTTGAGACAATTTGATATGACCAAGAATCAGGTTTTATATGAGCTTACAGAACTTTAAAAAGCCTTTAGACATTTTCTCACCGCAAATAGAAAGAAAACATTCCAAAAAACATTTAGTTATAATTCTGGCTGTAAAAGAAAGCTTTGAGTGATTTTCTTGCCTCGAGTTCATCTTTGAAAAAAGTAAATATCGGGAAGCTGGCTTAAAACATAAACTTAAGCTTTCAGGTTAAGCTTGAAGACTCAGGATTTTTAGGGATACTTTAATACTTGTCTTTGTCAATGAAAAATGTTGTCTCTGTACATGTTTCACTGAATTATATTTCTTTTATTGATTGTTGGTAGTCTCTCTTGTAATTTTAATCGCCGTGCCATTTGTTTTCAATTGTTCAGTGAACATCGCTTGCAGGAGTACTCACAGACTGCCGGGGGTATCAAACCGGCGCTTTTAAAGATTACACATCGATAAAACCATTTAATAAAACTGAATAAACATAATAATTCCTTTATGTTGCAGCTTAACTCTAGTATGTTCGTTCAAGCACTCGCTACAGTTCGCACTGCAAAAGTGAGAACCGGCTGGCCGTATATGATTTTGGAAATTTTTTTAACGGTTTAAAAAGCCCACGCGTGCTTCAATCATCCTAAATATTGAATGAGTGCAATTTGTGTTGCAAAATTGTGAAATACTGCATTCTGTCCGAGGTCTGTATGATAAAAACAGTACCTCATAGTACTGTTTCACCTCAGATGTGATGTATAAATGGTATAAAAGGTTGGTTTACACGCACCCGGATTTGTTCGCAAGATTTTGTAAAGTAAACTTGTCAAATGCAAAAAAATTCGATCAAGAGCCATTATGGCTCCTAAATGCGATCGAAGATGATTGCTATTTTTTGGGTGTACATATGAGGCTATCAACTTGATGTAAGATTTTGTTCACTCTTAGGCTGTTTGCAAATTATTTTTCTCTAAAATCAGTCAGCCTTTCCCTCAAAAGTCACATGAACGTGCTATGTGCTCTAAAGTTAAATTGAATTGTGGAATACAAGTTTATTGTTTGATTTAAATTATAAATACATTAATGGGAGCCTCGCTTTTAGCCCTGGCTAAATCTATATATTAAAGTGTGTTGCTGTCAGAGTTTTTTAAATGTTCTGTCACACTAACCAGTAATGTCCACAAAAGTCAAATGATTCTTGTAGTTTCATCAGTGGACGCTCCAATTTTAAAATCAAGTCCTTGGCTACCAGCTGATGACCGTTGGCTAATCAATTTCAAACCCCACTAGCCTAAGGACTAGCAAGTGAAAAAGTTAAGGTCAAGCACTGGACATGTAAAGATCTATTAAACCCAAGAAAAAATAGGCAGTCTATGACTGCATGTGGCTCACTGTATACCTTCATCCAAGTAAAGGACGAAGTCTGACATTTGCAGACTTCATACTAAGCTAAATTATAATGGAATTAACCACAAGGAAACCAGAGTAGAACAAATAGCAAGAAAACTATGGGTATGCAGACGTCTACACATGTGTCAAAGTGATACAGGAATACCTGTCCTGCTAATGTTTAATAGGCACCAGTCCAAAAGATAAGTCAGAAAATAACAGAGTGTTTATTTGAGACGCTTGTAACAATATTGTGTATTTCTCACGTTAAGGTTTGTATTATATGTAAATCATCTATGAATTTTAAAAAGAATCAATAACTACCCCGGCATACAATTATTTCAAGTGACACTGTTAATAAAACAGGGCAATGGCGCTAAATCAAAACAACAACGCTAAAAATTACTAACACTGATGATCAATAAAACTACACTATAATGTAAGAAGTAAACAACATGCTAAGAAACATGCTCGGTCACTAAAGAAGGGCAAGCGTGAAAAATAGCATGTGACTCATGTCAAGAGTCATATGATACGAAACAAGAGACGAAAACAACAAAAGCTAAACAAGGTCAAACTGAGAGATTGTGATCTGTCATCTTGCCCAAAACCGTGGCAAACTAAGCAGAACGCTATGCTAAAGGAATAACAACAGCTTTGTTGAGATGAATTACATATCATTTTTTACTTTTTTGTAGACTTAAAATTGCAGCTATAAAAACTATCTTCTCTGGAGATGAATCTTGTTTTCCAGAGTTTCCAATTTGCAGCAATACTGTGTAAAACAGGAAGTGTCTTGTGAAGCATTTCCCTCACGTTTCTGTCTAAGTTTTCTAAATTTCAGTGACTATATGCAGTGTTCTCACCAGGATTTTGCCTTGGGGAGTCCCAGGGCCCCCTCTTCTGAGAAATAGGGGCCCTGTAAGAACATTAGGGGGACAAAGTTACAAAAAACACGCGGTACGAAGAACCTGAGCCCGCACTCCAAATTGTCTGTTACATGAAGTACCTACCTGATCCAATATGGCGGAAGAGGTGTTTACGATTCGGAGGAGGAGTTTACGATGTAGTGGGACGTGCGTGGGACCAATGAAAGTAAAGGCAACAAAATTAAAGACTTTGACTCATTTGATATCATGTTTTTTTATTTATTCAAACAAACAGAATGCTTTAGTGTTAGGGTGACCATTAAAACTACTTAAGTCCGTTTGACTCGTAGCTTGCCCCTGCGCCCTAACGGGCGCATCTTCTTGGTTTTAATGCGCCATTTCAGTTTTTTCTTGCGGGAATCCCGCAAGGCCGCGGCCTGGTGAGAACACTGTATATGTATAACTTTTTTAATAGTACTCTGTACAGTTCTCGATTTCTTACTCTTCAAGTTACTACTTTTGAACATGCCAGGAAGAGGAATGACTCTTCATAAAATTTTGAGATCGCCCCACGACAAAGATCAGGGGCACATCCAGGATTTCTTTTACGAGGGGGTGCACTCGTCTCTTGCTCTACTTCAACACCAATAAATCACAATTCTTTTTTTTTTGCAGAATACCAGTTGTATTAGAAAACTGCAGGTCATCTCAGGGGCGGGTTGCGCACCCCCTGTGCCCTCCCCCTAGATCCGCCCCTGAAGATGTTCAGCTGCACTAAACACTTGATTGCCCTTCAATGGAGTCATACATTTTCTGGAAAATTGGAAACTGAATTCTTTGCTAACAAGTTTTCCATAAATGAGAAGACAGCTTCACCTGATTCTAACACCTAAATGGTTTAAACTCATTATGAAAAAAGAACTCACTTTTCGATCGATGGTGTCAAACAACTTGGCAGCTTTGAGAGCATGGCAAATAGAAGATTTCTCGTGTGATCACAAGCTAAAATTTTCCGAGTAACATTCCATACCATTCAAAGCTATTCTGACAAACATTTAACCCATGAGATTGAGAAATATAAGATCAAAATCAGCAGAGTCATTGTGAGCTTGGATTCTATCGTTACACTCACTCACTCACTCAATGTCATAGCATAGTGGCTTATCGCCTCTAAGAGACATTTCAAAATACAACTGAGCAATTTAAACACTCGCTAACACAAACCAAAACAACCTACTGAACAAGAAATTTGCAAAATTTTAAGAATGCTAAGCACTCTAGTGTTTGATAAAGCGAAAAAAGCAGTTAGAGGATAACTTACTGACCAAAAAATGGTTTTAAGTAAATACCGGTCGTTTCAATACGAACTCAAGGAGTGAAATTGCACAAAATTTTCGATCACTTCAAGTCTGCCATTGAATAAGAAAAGCATTTTGGGTGAATATTCTTCGTTCTTTTCTTTCCAAGTACGTGACACAATTTACACCTCGAAGGAATTAACGTGTATCGAAACGACTTGTATCAAAACGACTTTGTAGCGAAACATCTCCGTAGTTGGGACTTCGGTTCTGCTGGCGTTTGATAAAGGAACTTAAGCTTAATATAGCATTTATTTGTCGCGTTATATTACGTAAAGATACAGCGTCGGTTTGTTTTATATGAAGCATGGAATCTTGTAAAAGTGTTCGGAGTGTTCAGAGTAAGCTCACATTAGGTTCATGAAGCGCGTCAGCACGAACTGTCAGATCGACATGCAGTCCCCAGTCAGTTGCCACATGTTTATTATTTGAATTGAGCTTAAACTCGCGCATGAATCCTTACCAGGTAGGCCTAAACATAAGCTTGACAGGTCCAGAAGGTGGATTAAAATGATTAAAAATACTTAACACTTTCGGAATTAACGCACAGAAATCTCACCTAGCTAGCTCTGAGACTGGCAATGAGCAAACAGCTGAAACAGCTGATTTGTGCCCCAGTTTTGAACGAACATTACTCAGCGTTTCCTAATTGAATTGTAGCATAGCAAATCTTTACAATAAACTTGTATAAATGCATCATACCGTATGAAAAAGCCATGCAAAAACACACTTACCCTTCCTGCTCTGCGAAGGCAGCAACAACCATGGCCTGATGATCGAACACGATCACATACAGGCCGCAAACGAGAGTGACAGCGTCAAAAGCCCGCCCCCCTCGAGACGGCAAGTTGAGGGGCCAGCAGTTTGTCTTTTTATAACCCTACTTAAAGTACCTACCAAGAGAGGGTGAGTAAAAAATAACAAAACAAAAAACATGCACATAAGAACTATTCCAGTACAAAAATATATAGCCGAAACAGGGAAAAAACATAAATACAAAGAAAATGCTACATGCCGAACCTCCACCCCTCCCCTTCTAAATGTAGTTTCTAAATACCCACTGAACTTCATGAGCTCTGTGAGTTAATGTACAAGTCTGCTTTGTGGAGATTTGTTTTTTTTTTGTTATTTTCCAAAAGAAAACGACAAACACACAGTAACTTTGATAAGAGGCCAACCCAGTTTAACTTCCCTGAGAGCCTCTTGACGGAAGAAAAAAATTGAATGCAGCACAACTGAAAAAAATATTTCTCGCACTCCTCAAGAAAGAAAAAAAAATGTTACAAAGTTATTTTTGTTCATCATTCAAAGAGTTTTACAAAATCCCAGCGAAACTGCAACCTTTCTTCCCTTGCTCCCTTTTAAACCACAGGCAGCCCAGCATTACCCAGGCTACCACTGTACGGTTCCAGTAAAATTACAGTGTTTTTATAGGGTAAAAATACGATCCTAAAATTTGTAGGAAATACTAGTTGAAGACTCTGCAGTTAGTTGTTCTTGTCCTTAATGCTCGAATAAATTTTCTGGATAATTTGTTCAAATTCACCCTCCATACAAAATAATACACAAGGTAGCTAGGAGACTACCCTGGCTGCAGACGTCCGTTCTCGGGATCGTAGGTGAATATGATACCATTAGACCAATGAACCTTTCCAGCATATGACAACACAATCATCACAAAACCTGATAAGGCAAATCGAATAGTTATCATCAATAAACTTAGTTATTTGAAAAAAATGAAACGGCTAACTTCTGATTATTCCAAATTCAAATTAAAAAAGCTAAAAAAAGAGGTAAATTTAAAACGAGACATGATTACCAACGAGTCCACTTACCAGCAGATCTTACCGTCTAGTTCTTCTCATGGAGTTCTCTACGGCCTTCCCAAGGTTCGCAATAAGGGTTGCCCATCGTCACAACCAGGAGATGATGTGCTCCTTTCACGTCTCAGGGGCACCCAACGACGGTTTCCTCCTAAATGCATTGCAAACACTATTCAGGCTATCCAGAGTATTTTTAGAGCTCTAGAAATTAATTCTAAGCGGTGCAATGAATTTTTTTTTGTTAGGTCATCCTAGGGGAAATTGAATCTTTTCGAATTACAAGGGCCTCAGTATTATTTTCTCGAAAATTTTAGACCCAATTTTATGTTTTAGGAAAGTGACAATTTTTCTGATCCCGATTTGCATCGCATTTTCCAATCCGAAAATGTTAGGTTTCCTTTTTCTACAAAAAATAGCCTAACCTGGGGACTGAATTCCAACAAATTGAACTTTAGAAAATCGTAGGGAATCTGATAATATATGTTTCGAAAATTTTCAATTTTCCCTGCCTTTGGAGGTGGGAAAAGCGCCCTGGGGATGAGGTTGCCAAAATTGTACATGAATGGAACGGTCATATAGAAATTTTTAGCCTTCCTCAATCTATAGAAAATTCTAAGCAATTTTTGCTTCTCCGAACAGATATTATGCAGAAAACAGTCGCTGAGTGCCCCTGATGTCTCATCCTTATTTAAAAATGTTTCCCTCGATGAAACTATCCACAACTGTCTTGAAAAACTGTATGCACTTCCTGAAGCACCAACATTGCCTCGCCATATTCTGAAGGTTCTACTTTAATTTGCCACAAAGAATAGCCATTTCGTCTTTGATGATGACTATTACGGCCAGGCTTGTTCAAAAGCTGGATACAGTCGAACCTGCCGTAAGCGACCAACCAAAATGCAAAGACTGAGTGATCGCTTACGGTAGATGGTCGTTTACAAGAATCGAACCGCAGGGGGTCTCTTCCGAGAAGAGGTTTATCCGGTGCTAAACACATTATCTCTGGCCCTGTATCCAACATTTTTTATTTTTCTGTGCAAGAAGGCGTCTTTGCATCCAAATTAAAGCAAGGGAAAGTTATTCCTGTCTACAAAAGTGACGATGAAACTGAACCCGGAAATGATCGGCCTATTTCGTTATCATCTATTTGTAATAGAAGATTTGAAAAATTTATGTACCGATAACTAAAAAACTTTCTTGATAAAAACGATATCCTATTTAAATCACAGTATGGCTTCCGTGAAAAGCATTCGACTTAACACGCTGTTATTGACATTATTAATATCAAATACAACAATATGACCTAAAATTATTTATTTGTGGCATCTTCTTAGATTTAAGGCCTTTGATACCGTCAATCTTACTGAAAAAACTTAATCACTATGGTATCAGGGGCATCATTAACGACTGGTTTTTTTCGTACCTTCTTGGCCGTTCACAAGTGACTGAAATAGATTCTAATTTATCAACCCTTAATAAGATCTCATATGGTGTCCCACAAGGCTCTGTTCTTGGTCCTTTGTTATTCCTAATTTATACTATAATGATTTTCAAAACTCGTTTGCGAAATTTTCGTTTTACCTTTTTGCAGATGACAGAAATTTGTTGATGCCGACAAAAATCTTAAATCTCTTGAAAAAACGGTCAATAACGAACTGGTCAGAGCCTCGGATTGGCTCAATGCAAATAAGCTAACATTAAATGCTAACAAATCAAACTTTGTTATCTTTCTTCCTCACCAACGTAAGATGGACCATTCGGTCAATATTCTAATGTTTGATAATAGTAATCACATTCTTACTTCCCTTGAGTGTAAGGATCATGTAAAATATCTAGGTGTCTTACTGGATAGTCATTTGAGCTGGAAATACCACATTGACAATGTAGCACTAAAAGTAAGTAGAATTATGGGAGTTATTGCCCGTGTTCGGGACCTTGTCCCTTTTACCACTCTATTAAAGTATTTATCGCTCTTTGATACTACCCTATCTATCCTATGGCTTGGCTGCTTGGGGTGAAGCTGCTAAATCCCATTTACAAAAAATTATCCTGCTACAAAAAACGTGTCCTTCGGTTAATGTATTTTTCTGAACCCAGAGAACATGCGGTGCCTTTATTTACCTCCTCAAAAATCCTTCCTTTAAATATGTTATACGTTGAAACAGTTTCCTCAATAATGTTCAACGTCTCGTGTCTAACCGTTCTCACTAACATTAGTAATCTTTTCATTAAAGCTAATGAAGACCAGGTTCTCCTCCTACTACAATTTTGATTTTAAACGATCGAGACTGAATCAAAACCATGGTTCTTTTCCTACGTTCGGAGCTAAGCTTTGGATTCCATTTGCGATGAACTTCGTCACCTCCCTAAGAAAGCTTCCAAAAAACATATCAATGGCATGTTATTTTCCTTATTAGAGGCCGAGGACGGTATGTTGAATCGCTCATTCTGGTTCAAAAAATAGCTAACTATAGAGCAAAGACAGAGTTTAATTTATAAAGTATACATATCTTAATTTAGTGTCACAGTTCATTTTGCGAGTTTCAAGTCGTTGATTTTGTAAATGTTATTAATTTATGTTTAAGCTCTATTTCACTTATTTATATATATCTAGTTACTTATTTATTTATCTATTTATTTGTAATCTATTACTGACTGCTGTACCTATTATCTCCGCCCACCTCGACTAGTACCTGTTATTTGCGGGCGGAAATGGACTGTAAATTAAGATTGTTAATAATAATAAAAGTGTGTAATTTGGTCATGTGAGAGGTCCAGGCACCACTTTATGGAAGATCATTTATTGCATGCAATATCTAAGTTAGTATATGCGTAGTTCCATGTTGTCACTAAAGTCCTCCGTATATTCCAAGTAACATAGTGAACACAGCGAAAATAGATATAAAAGACTGACTCGAGTGGTCGCTTACAAGAGGTTAAAAACAATAGAAAATCATTAATTTTCAGGCCCAAAAAGTCGCCGTCGCGGTCGCTTACAGGAGGTGGTCGTTTAGTAGAGACATTGGCTGGGAAAATTTAGGTGTTTTGGTTTGGTGGTCGTTTATAAGAGGTGATCGCTTACGAGAGGTGGTCGCACGTGGAAGTTTGACTGTAGTGCTATCCATTACTGGGGAACAGTAAACAGTTTAGCTACAGTTTTGATTCGACTTAAAGGGAAGGTTCGACAAACCGAGGGTTCCAGAAATCGGGATTCTTCTGTAATAAATAACAATAACGTAGCTACAATAATATATACACTACAAGCTTTTATCATCAGCTAGTGCAATGCTAACTCCCGGGGAAGGGGGGTTATCCTGGGAAATCTTGGTGGGGGTGTACCGCCCGGTTCTCCAATTCCTGACGCTATCTAAGACCAAAAGATGTGTTTTTCTACACGCGTTTTCAGACCTGGCCTTTAGGCAGAAAATTTGCCATCACCACTTAGATTAGAGCGCAAACAAAAAAATTATTCAAATCCATTTTGAATTCGCGTATTTCTCTTTATTTCTTACCATAGGCGTACGGGAAATTTTTTGCCAGGGGGGGCGGTAAACCATTTGCCCAAAAACATACGAAAGAGTCGAAAAGAAATGAGGGCCATATTGCAACAACATAGGCCGTCCTGGCATATGAAGGTGGCTCGGTACAGTTTTCCAGGGTCAATACCAAGTCTGAGACTAAACTACGTCGCCATAAACAAACATTTGGAAAAATTGCGACCACAGTTGTATTAAGGTGAAAATTTGTCATCACCAGGGTTGCAATGACATCGGAGTTGTCATAGCAACGAAATGACTCCATTACCTATTTTACTTCAGCAATGATTCTTGGGACGGGAACCTTACAAAATCGTTCTCAGGAGCTTTTTTCTCCAATACGGTCGCCTCGATGTTCCTGAAGTTTAAGCAAAACCGTAAGAGCGTTATCGAGATATTTTGCAATGAAGTTTTTATTATTAGAAATACGGTAAGAAAAGGAAAATCTTGATTTTTGGCCGTTATCTGTAGAAAACGAAGCGCTTTTGACCTGCAATTTCACCTCATAGTAGTTTTAATCTTTTTTATAACATGTGTGAAAGATCGTGGAGGTGGCTCTGCTTGATTGCTTGAATCGAAAGAAGGATTTGATTAGTATGTATCGAGACACTCGACATTTCGGTCTTCTTTAACAAATTAGCGAATAATTTTAAACCGCTCGATTTTTTTTAACGAATTAAGATTCTTCTCGTAATTCAAACTGAGAATTAGTCAGCCACTTCTTCATTTTCATACCCACTGTAGCCTGCGTAGCAAGTGTTTCCAGTCGAACTCGCGCGGAAAGGCTTGCTATGCAGGCAATACGCATTGCTATATGCTATCTGCCATACACTGTTCGTCGAGTGGAGATGATTCTAGAAAGTTATGGGAAAGTTTATTTTAATCAATTCTCGACTGGAAATAGCCCATTCCAGCTAGTGCAGTGCAGTATAGTGCCCAACCCCCCCCAAAAAAAAAACTGCAAATATGTAAATTACTCATCACATGCTAAGCAACCACTGTAATGTAACTGGATTATTACAGCGACTTCAGGTTAATATTCAGGTCTTTAAAATAATTAAATAAAATGGAGACGTCTTTAAAAACTGGCTTTGCCCAAATTTTCTCTCGCTGCCCAAAAAATCTGCGTTGCTCAAAATTTGGGAACGGTTTTGGCGCGAATTTAGAATATCTTTAAAGTACCACAAACCAGTCAGCTAAACCTACACCCTGTTGGTTTTGAAACGTGATTTCTTTTCGTTATCCCTTATTGGTGCATGAACGTGCTTACGGTAGTTATTGTAAATCGAATATCGCCTACATAAATGATGATTTTTATTGATAAGCCCACGGCTACTTTCCCAACCCTTTTTTGTTATGTCCGCCTGGGAAATACGTAATAATTTCTAGATCGTTTTCAAGCACGTTTTCTTTATTACAAATTTAGCGTTTTCATCTTAGTTAGTTCAGTTTTAGTGTAGACTTCATGGTGTTAACTTCTGTCAGCCATTGGGGCTTCATTTCTATCTACACTCGTGCTCATCAACTATCAAGTTCAGCTTAGCTTTTGATTCAAGATAACACCGGTGTGTGTGTAAACCAAAGTGAGTATAGTTTTCCTTTTCTTTTTAGTTTTTTCAGCATCGATGTCATTATAGGAATAATAGAGCTTAGTTTTGGTTATCGACTTGCAACATCGTTGTTGTAATCTTTTCTGTTTATGTGAGGAATCTATTTAGTCTTGTCATCACTGAGCTACAGTGGTTTTAAGGGTCTTATGCGCTACTCTTCAACATGAGTATGCTGAGTGATTGATACCAGCAGTTTTATCGCCGTATTACTTTAATAACTTTATAGGCTGATTTAATGTATTTTCTAGTGTTATTTAGTTCTCGTTCGCTATTTGGTATCATCGGTTTTTAGTCAGATATATTTGCACTCTATGTATTTTTAGCTAAGTTTTCGTTCGATTTTATCGTTTTCAGTTCGAACCGACTTTGTACGACTTGTACCGATTTCACAACTTAAGGACCTTTTGTCTTGTCAACCGACCCCGTCGATTCTTCTGTATCAAGTTGTGACCTCTGTGCTAGGAACATTGATCTCTGGTTCAATAAATCTGTTCATGTTACTTCCTTCACTTCTCGTCGAGTTCGTTTTATGTCGCGCACCGTGTTAAGTGGTTTACTTGGATTTTTGGTTCTGGTATTCTGTCCTTGTAAACTACACACCCTAGAGACCTAAAAATGATAAGTTTTGCCCTTTAATGACGATATGTCTTCCTTTTTGTTACCTTATATTTCGAATACGTCCATAGACATAGCGGAGATTCCATTTTCGCGGGAAAAAGTGCCCTAAAATGTGTCTAAAAAAGAAGCCGATCCGTAAAAACGCCGTGACATAGGCCTGATATGGGAGTTGGTCGCTCCGGGTTATGGGCTCTTTTTTTACCGATACGGCGGCCATATTGAATTAGTTAGATTTAACGAGTATTATGGGATAATTATTATTTAAAATCCCTTCTAGAATGCCCCGTTATTTGAGGGTAGGTGTTATATTACTCGCCCCCCGGTGACTACACGCTGCAAATACGCGTTAATCCCCGGCATTGACGTGTTAATCCCTCGCCCTATCCCTGGGGTCGGGGGTTGGGGATTTTAATTGACTAGTGCATAATCTGACAATATCGAACACCCACAAACAGAGAACAAACAAACTTTGTCTTGTAGTTGTTCCCAGTGAGTGTGTAGCTCTTAATGACAATGAGAAAGGCATCTTGGCACGTTCAGGAAAAATGAGAGCCTCCCGGGGGTGGGGGGTGCAGGTCCCCTTGTTCCCTTTAAAAATTGACAGTTGTTTCCTTGTTCGTCAAAAATGAATTAAGGTGGTCCCCAAAATTCACCTTTACTGAGTTCCCATGTTCCCAGAAATTGTGCTCCATGTTCCCTTGATCCCCCAAAATATTCCTCTCCGTACCCACAATTTCTCTCATACTTCATTTTCATTTTCGCCCGTTAGAAAGAGGCTGGCCTGCTACTATTTTTAGAAAGTACCTCACTGAGGTAAAATCGGAAAATTTGAAAAATTTGAAAGCTTGTCGGCAGGAAAACAGTCCTGCAACAGAGAAACAAATGCGCACGTAAAAAGCTTCTGCCTTTTGTTACGCAATACCACCCGGCTTTACCTAGACTGAAGAGAATACTAATGGCACCCTATACAAAACCAACAACGGCTACGATAAATCTTTAAGAAGCCTCCCCTCATATCTTATCGGAAGAGAAAATCTTTTAAGGACCTATTCGTTAGCTTATAGAGGGAAGCTCTGAAGGTCATACCACTTCCAATACGACTTAGTGCAGGAGTCTTGTGATGCCCGTCGGTTATTTTTGACCATATTTTAGCTTATTTTCCCCAGGTTTTTTGCGGAGAACAAAACATATGATTTGTCCCCAGGGCCCGAAAAATGAGAGAAATTCTGATACCGTAAAATTCCGAAAATAAGCCCCTCCTTGTATACGCCCCTCCAAATATAAGCCTCCTGGGGGCTTCAACCTCGTCCCCAGGGCTTTTCCTCAAAAAATGGGTTGGGCCCCACCCACGTTTTGAGGGAAAAGCCGTGGGGACGAGGTTGCTGGGGGCTTGTACTTGGAAATTGCCTTCAAATATAAAGTAAAACAAAGCAAAACCGGTAAATTTCCTTCCAACGATCACTGGCTTGCCCAATCGATTTTGAAACGCAAATTTCCCTCCATAGATAAGCCCCTCCGAATAAAAGCCCCTCAAAAAGGGTCTTTAAAAAATATAAGCCCCGGGGCTTATTTTCGGAATTTTACGGTATTTTGTCGTCGGAATGGCAATTTTTCCTCTAACACATTAATTTTGAAACACATTTTCACAAAATTTACAAGAAGACAGCAGGAAGAGTGAACCTCTTAGGCCATCCTCTTTTTTTTCTCCGTTTACCGTCGTCCGACCGACACAATTTTTTGGCATTTTCAAAAAAAAAAAAGTAACGACGTAGTTACACCATTTTTCACTTGAAATAATTGTTTTAATCAGAAAAATGAGCATAGTAACAGCATAGAGAAAAACAGGAACAAAAACGTGGACATTTTTCACAGTATATTGTACATTTTGTTAATCCAAATATGTGGATGTTAACTTTTAACGTCGTCCTGGGGTACCAGGGCCTACTATTCCGAGACTTCTCGTGATTTTTTTTTTAGGTTTTTTTTTCAATCCGACCGACCGACTCAATATCAGGAAACGCATTCGACGGTAAACGAAGAAAAAAAAAGGCGATGGCCTTACGGCGCATCCTTTCCAGTATTGATACTTTTAGTGCCCAACAAATTTACCAATCGATGATTATGTCAATATTTACGCATTGCGGCTATAATAGTCTTGGATGGTCAGAGTCCCGCAAAAGCATGATCCGCTCCATTGAAAAACGAAGTGCGAAATCATTTCCCCGAAATGCAGTCAGAAGCATAGGCGTACGGGCAATTTTTTGCCAGGGGGAGCGGTAATCCATTTGCCCAAAAAATTCTTGCAAGTTGCCCAAATTTTATCGAAACAGTCGAAAGGAAACTAGGGCCATGCAACAAAATAGGCCGTACTGGCATATGAAAGTGGCTCGATACAGTTTTTCAGAGTCAATACCTGCCGAGTTTGAGCATAAACTTCGTCGCCACAAACAAGCATTTGGAAAAAATTGCCACCACAGTTGTATTAGATAAACAGGGAAATTTGTCATGATTACGGTTGCAATGACATCGGAGCTGTCATAGCAACGAAATGACGCCATTACCTTATTCTCCTTGCAGCAATATTTCTCACTGGTAACTGTTCTTACAAAATCGTTCAGGGGAGCTCTTTCCTCCAATAGTCGCCTCGATGTTCGTGAAGTTAAAACGGAACTGTAAGAGCGTCATCGAGATATTTTGGGATGAAGTTTTTATTGTTAGAAATAAGGTAAAAAAGGAAAATCTTGATGTTTAGTCGCAATCTGAAGAAAACGAAACGCTTTTAACATGCAATTTCACCTCTTTAAAAACGTGTGTGAAAGGTCATGGAGATAGCTCCTGCCAATTGCTATAAAGAAGGATTTGATAAGCGCTCGATCTTGTTAGGGGTTTTGTAAACATTTCGGTCTACTTAAACAAATTAATGAATAATTTTTAAACCGCTCGATAGATTTTTTCAAAAAAATTATCATTCTTCTCGTAATTCAAACTGAGAATTAGTCAGCCACTTCTTCACTTTCAGACCCATTGCTGATGCGTGTTCTGCCACAAACTGTTCTAGGAGCGGAGATGATTCTAGAAAGTTATTTATTCTAATCAATTCACGACTGGAAATAGCCTATTCGAGCTAGTGCAGTGAAGTAAAGTGCCCAACAATAAAAAAAAAATCAGCATATGATACCCTTCCCTTATAACCAGAAACTCAACACGTGCTAGGCAACCACTGTCTCGTGTGAACGTAACTGAATTATTACTCCGACTTCTGGTTAAAATAGGAAATATTTATCTCTTCAAAATAATAATAAAAATAAAAAACATGGAAACGTCTTTAAAAACTGGCTTTGCCCAAAATTTCTCTAGCTGCCCAAACTTTGGGGTGGCTGCAGCCCCCCTCGCCCCCCCGGCCCGTACGCCTATGGTCAGAAGAACTGCGATCTTCGAGTTTTAATAATTGACAACGTTTTGCAAAAAAAAAGCATGCTCTTTTGTATTTGACTGCCTCCTAAGAATGGAACTGCATGTTTCGCGTTTAGGGAACTATTTTCAACGATTTCACCTTAATTATTTAAACACTAGAAACAATGAGAAAGCAGCAAAGCTGCCCAAGGTGAAACTCGATTTTGCGCGCCGTAGTTTTTATTTTTTAGGTGCATTGTGTAACGAGAGGAAATTCCACTGTGTCAAGCGGCTTTTCGGCCCGTCAAACCAAATTGGCGGGAAAGTCGAACTACGAAAACAAGGGAACTAAAGCTCTTCGCGAGGGCGCGAGAATTAGCAAATGGTGATCTGCTATAAAGGAAGTTATTGACGCGGAAACTGCAATTCGGTAGAGCGACTGACTCGCTGCTGGCACTCGTTACTACTGCCAGAGGTACAGGGTCTAATTTCCACGTCCCAAGGTACGAAGGTTGGACAAGAACTGAGACTTTTCTGTAATGCTGCAACTTTTTCATTGTAGAGTGAACTCAGTAGATAGTACTTCACATGTAATCGCAGGTAATCGTGCACGTAATCGCAGGATAGGTAATCGATTTACAACAGTTTAAGCACTACTTTTATACAGTCTACAGTAAACACAGGTGCTTGATATCACAAAGGAATACAAAAACCTATTCAAAAATACACGTGCTAGCAGATCAACGCGTTACAATTCGATTGGTTAAAAGACTTTTCCTTTATGGTGAAAATACAATACTTCCTATTTCGGTTACTGGACTTTCAGGCACTTGTCAGAAATTACCAGGGGGGAGGGGGGTGGGAATTTTAAAGTCTGGTTCGGAAATGAGGTGACCCATCCCTGCAATGGGAGTGAAATTTGTTAACCCTCCCCTTGACCTTGGCCTGAAATATCATGACCCTCTCCCTCTTGTATAAATGATAAAATCTAGTTCTTGCATTACAGTAGGATGAGTCAGTATTATGAAAGCTCAAAATATATTTCTAATCTGTTCTTTGTAATGCCATATACATACATTTTAGATAAGAGTCCGACTCTGATTCTGACAGCTGATCACTTGACTCTCCTATTTCTCCCAGGTTTTTTTACAAAATAAAGAACTTTTTTTTCTTCTGTGGGTGAGCCTCTACATGATCACGGACACATATTTTCATGATTCTCCCCCTTATAACGGCCCATTTTCCATGACCCCTCCCTTTTCTGCTGTCTCAAAAAGTTGTGACCCTCCCTCTGTCTCTACCCCCCCTCCCCCTAAGTTCCGACAAGTCCCTTAGAAAAACACATGCTGTAAATCAAGCTGAATGAATAGAGCACAACAGTTGTTCCTTTGAAATGTAAAAGAGCTCTCGTTTAACAAAGAGACACGTACATTACATGTCAGATGTTTCAATAAATTTCCAATATTTGTACACATGTCACAACCTGCTATTTTGCATTTGAATAATACGCATGAATTTTTAATAAAATAAGCTTTACCTTGTTCTCTTGGTGTCTTCTTGCTTCCTGGGTTACTTTCCCGATCCGAAATAGCGTAAATCGCAACGGATTGGGAAAATAACCGCACAGGAAGCAAGAAGACACCAAGTAAACAAGGTAAAGCGTATTTCATTAAAAATTCATGCGAGTATCTATCTTCTCCAATCTATTACTTGAATTCCCATACAAATCCTTTATAATAGCGGCCATTTCGAAAATCACGAAAGCGCACGTACTCTCATATTGAGCTTGGTATACCTGTGGAAAAATTGATTTAATGAATGACTTTCTAGTAATCGGATACTCATGTTTTGCGCACAGCATTTTGGGATCGCCAGGGGGGCAAACATTGCGAGTCGCTACAAAGAATTGTATGGCATGGAGTTGTTTCTCTGTTAAAAGCAGTGTCTTCGCACATAGAATGCCGCACTTTGCCGTGATTTTATGAGAAACGGAGGTGACTAATGTTGGTGCGTTGAAATTTCAAGTTTCTGTGTGATTAATGCGATAAATTCTATTGATAAACACTCCTTGCGTGAGGTTGAGTGTGAAATTTATGTTTACTGAATTTATACAGTGATCTACATGAAGAAAAGGTCTCGAAATATATGGTGCAAATTTAGGTATACATGTAGGGAGATTGGCTCATTTAAGCTTTTTAGTTTTAATTACGTGTGGTGATATTTACAACAAGTGTAACTATGCTCGGCCGCGATCAGCTCTGTGCGGGTTATGACGCTCAACAATCGTTAGCCTGCAGTGCAGGCGTTTTCTTTTAGCGTTCAATTTGCTCACGAAAGCGCCATGTTGAAACTTCCCGAAGAGAGGAGGAGATGGGGCGAGTCAAAGGGAGCGGGGAGGGGGTGGGGAAAGAGAAGAGAAAATTATTATTTTTTATTATTATTTAGTATTTTTTTCCTCCCCTCCTCCTCCCCCCTTTCCTTCTTTCGCCCTCGCACCTACCGTAAGGGTTACTATTTCTACTCTCCCCAATCTTCCACTGTCATAAAATCAAAGATGGCGGCTACAACAATACTACGAACACGAACAAGTCGAACAAGGTTTCGCCCACCCAAAATACGCCTGCACTGCAGGCTAAACAATCGTAGGACGTGGCCACAAAAATAAAAAATCCTCCTTCACTTTGGTATAAACAAAGTAACATCTACGAAATATTTCATGGACAGCACTTGGTATTTAACCATTAGTAGATGACGCAGAAATCGTACGAACGAGTAAGATTTCCGATACAAAAGCAGTGAGTGTGTAAATAAATACCAAGTTGATGTGCGAAATTCAGAGATTCTATATCTTCCCTCAAAATGAACTCATTGGTGCTCTGGATCATGACAAAACATTTCGCTTGTGTTTTTTTGGCTAGAAGGAATCAATATACCAATGTGGGGAAGATGTTTTTGCTTTTAAAGTTAATACATATAAAATTCGACAATACATAAACTTACCTTCGATCGTTGTCACAAACTGGCACAACGTTGTGATCGCCGCCGAGCCGAACGTAATTACACCCGTTGTAAATATCAGCACATGTACTTACAACTGGAAAGGCTTAATAAATGAGCCCAAATTCCCCGCTCATTTATACCTGGTAAGTTAGTACTATATATTTCGAGACGTTCGAGACCATTCAGTAAATTTCAGTGTCGACCTTTGGCAAGAAGGAGTGTTTATCGATAGATTTCATCGCATTGATCCCACAAAAACTTACAATCAACGCACCAACATTAGTCACCTCCACTTCTCATAAAATCACGGCAAAATGCGGCATTCTCTGTCCAAAGACACTGGTTTTAAACGGAGAACCAGCTCCACGCCATACATTTCTTTGTAGCGACTTGCAATGTTCGCCCAGTGGCGATCCCATAATCCTGTGCGCTTAAATAAGTCTCCGATTACTGGAGACTCGCCACCGGTCTTCCTCGTAAATCATTTTAATTTGTGAGCCTGCTGAGAAAGTACTGGCTGGCAGGTTATACATCACGCTGGAAAAATATGTATGGCAATAATGATCCTAATGAGATGGTAATCTGCCCCTATAACGATGCTCATCGTATTTCAGCAAAAAAATTTCCTTACCATTTGCCAAAGTGCCGAAAGGTAGGTGACGAAAGCATGGTCGCCCTCAGATGAAATGATTTGGAAAGGTCGTTTCAATATTAAACCTCTAACAGAAGTCTCTAAGAACACGAAGGCCTTCTTTCGGCTGCATCTGCTTTAAAAGTTGTATATTTCTTTTAGAGACGCTAAAAACACCCAAAAAAAACTGTTATGTTTAATTCGGTGCTTAAGTTTCAGTTTCATTCAATGGCTCTCTAATTTATTTAACTTATAAACGCTCATTACCGATATTGATCAAGCTAATTCTCTCCTCACGGGATGCATTAACTCCGTACTAGCGTTAGATAATTCAGCAAGAGGCCAGGCTCATGAAGTTCCTGTCCGTTGCCAACGAATGTCAGAAACAATTCCTTTTTGGAACCTTCTCTTTTGTAAACGTTTGATGTTTGATTTTCTCTCATACAGTCGAAGCTCTCCTTGCGACCACTCTCGTAAGAAATCAGGTCTAGTTTATACGACCACCTTTGTAAAAACCCGTTTGAACTGTGACTTAAACTTTGTAATGAAAAGCTTGGGTAAATGATTGCTCCGGTGAGCCACCATGACCACTTTTGGGAGAGTCCAACTTTTGGTTGAGGGTTGAGGGTACCATTTCAAGGGTTCATTTTTGATTACCGCTGACACAGAGTGTTGACAGATGCATTGTAATAAAAGTGCACTTGTAAGAGAAACTAGTCTAACCTTTTGTCGGTATTTACGAAAATATACGAAAGTGGGATTAGTGAGTAAGAAGCATCAGACTAGCCTGCGAAAACATCCGTTTCTCCTCGCTCTTCGTTGCTTGGGACGTTTCACGCGGAGGAACGTGTGCGACTCAGTGGCAAAAATTCCATACTGATGATGCAACTCAATGTTTACATAATAAATCGGGTAGTCATGGGGTTCCAAATACAAATTTGTACAATTTTACGTGTCTTCTGGTTGATTTTGGTGAATTTTTGTGTTCATCTGCCAACGAGCTCCAGCAAAACTCAAATACTTCTTCTAGAGAAGAGTATATTCTACAAATATTGACTGTTTTGCTAGAGATTCTTCGCGTTTACATTTGACCTCTGTGGCCTTTTGTCTTTTGTCTAAAAAAACAATGTAACTACTCCGTCGACCAATCATCGCTTCTGACCGGATTCTGGACAGATTTTACGTTATCAGTATGGAATTTCTGTCGCTGAGTCGTAGACGTTCCTCCTCGTGAAACGTCCCCAGCAGCAAAGAGTGAAGAGAAACGGATGTTTTCGCAGGCTAGCATCAGACATGCAAAAGTTCAGTTTTAAATAGTGCTGACCTAGGGAAGGAGTCCAACTTTTGGTCAAGTTATTTAACAAAAATACACTAAAAATAAATGCGCTTCTGACAGACAAATGACCTTTAACTCATTTTATCATATCCAAAGCCCTTACTAGGGGACTAGCTGGTCACCCAATGTATCTTTCAATCAGGTTGCTTGGAAAATGCTGTGAGAAAACAGGTGTATATATGTGTTTGTTGGGGAGGAGGGGGCTATTTAGTAATTTTTTTTTGCAAGAATTTTTTCTTATTCTACCAACCGATGGCCTTGTGTGAATTTTTTGAGGGCATTGCCACTCCCTCCCCCAGCTTCTAATCATGGCAAACTAAAAGAGAAAATAACTAGTCACAGACTTTCGATTCCAAAAAACTGTCTCAGGAAATCTTATGAACGAAAGTCGCACAATTAATGAGAAATGAGTGGCAAATTTACGTCAACTGTGGTTGCGCTTTTCCACGTGTCAGGATGTTAGTGTTATGCGGAACGTACGAAATCATGTATTATTTGCTTTTTCTCATGAATCACGACAAATAAAAAAGCTAAACACAGTTTATGATGATACTAGGAGACCATGAGGCAATGCATTTTACCGGACAGGGTGTTGCAGTGATGCAATGTTTTTCACAAAAAACAAGGCAAATTTTGTTAAAATAACAGTAACCTGGAAATGATTGGGCCTGAGTTAACTCTTTGAAGTTGGAAGTCATGTCTGCCGTTTTGGGGTAGCAGGACTCGTTATTGGTTAGTACAATAAGTATTCTCTAAATACCAAAAATAAATCCCTTGAAAATCTAGAAACCTTTTTAACACATATATTATCAAATTTTGTATGTGTTAAAAAGATTTCAGGGATTTATTTTTGGTGTTTAGAGTATACTAATTGTATTAGCTAATAACAAGTCCTGTTAAAGACACTAAAGCACAATAAACCCTGGAAATATCATGATTAAGGGGGACCATTAGAGGTTGGGGGAGGGACTGAGATCCCCCCCTCAAATCATTGAAGGTAAAATCTTTCAGGAAAAATTCAGTGACCACCCCCATGATCCCAAAAGTTCTATGACTACCCCACAAATGTTTCAACCAGTGATTGAAACATGCATTACACGACGAGCTAGTCAGGGCTGTGGAAACACTCAATTACCAGCCACTGTTCGAGAAATGACCCAACGCTCCTCCTGAGAGAGCGGGAAATCAAGTCTAGGCTGTGGAGAAATGAGATAAAGGTCTCTTCTCTTGTCTTTCAGAAGACAATACCTTGAATACCTTGACCAAAGATTAGACTCTTTTCTTTTGGAGGCAGACAGTTGTTACAATGCCTCTATCAACACTCTGAGTCAGCGCTAATAACAAGTGAAGTTTTGCGTGTCTGGCACTTAAAAAATGCAAGAAAAGTTTTAAAAAATAGAAAACATAAAACATGTACCCTATGTAGTATCCTCAACCCTCAACCCCTCGACGAAAAGTCGGACTCCTTTTGGGATTACCCAACTGGAATTTTTCTTTGTTTTTAAGCTTTCATAAGTGACCACTAAGAGTCTTATTCATATAAGTCAACACCTTAATGAAACTGCACATTGCGCTAATTGTTCGTTGATTAAGATCTTGTACAGTGCAGTATTGTATGCAGGTCATTTCTATAGTGACCACTTGGCCTGCTTGGCAACAATTACTCACAGACCCTAACATACCCTTTATGAATTACTAATGAGGTTCTGAAGCTCTTGTAAGCGACCACCCTCTATTGCTTCAGCATGTGGTTGCTTTTGAGACCTCATTCTCGTAAGTGACCAGCACCCAGGGACGGGACCCCGAGCTAACTATGGGGATTGTAAAATGGGTGAAGAAAAGTTGAGAATTTTCTCCGGGGATGGAGAAATTTAACATAGCATACATGTGGTCTGGGTCAAGTACTTCTCAACAACTGCGCCCTTGGGCCCATTTCCTAGAAAGATGGTTAAGCTTAACCCAGGATTAGATGAAATTTTAAGCACAGTTTTCCTGCTAAGAGCATGTAACTCAAACTTACAAAATATTGCTGAGCTTTTAGTCTGAGACAGTAATTTTATACAAAATGTTTCTCTAAGCAATGCATAGGAAGGTAAATACAAAAAGTGGAACAAAATCTTTTTCCTGGATTAGTGCCAATCGGCCTTTCACGAACTGGGCCCCGATATCTACGTCTTCTAACTGGGATTTAGGGGACTTTTTTTGATAGTTGTTTCTGTTGTAACCTGTGCAGTTGGCTTGATTTCTTGCATGCAACTGTTATTAAAGACCACAAAAGCACCAGTGGATCTAGCATTAGGCTGTAATGCCATGAGAAAAATGGACAAAAATTCGTTCAGTTCACTTCCCCCTTCACTGATTCTCTTGACTTGGCTGATGTGCTCCCTAAAGATTGTATAGTCAATGCTAATACTGTAAAATTCTGAAAATAAGCCCTGGGGCTTATATTTTTCAAAGGCCCTTTTTGAGGGGCTTATTTTTGGGGCTTATATTCAGAGGGGCTTATCTATGGAGGAAAATTTGCGTTTCAAAATCGATTGGGCTAGCCTTATAGTTGGAAGTAAATTTACCGTTTTTGCTTTGTTTTACTTTGTATTTGAGGGCAATTTTCCAAGTACAAGCCCCCGGGGTCTTATATTTGGAGGGGTGATTTAATGGAGGGTGTTTTGCATTACCGGTTTTGGGGGCTTATATTTGGAGGGGCTTATACATGGAGGGGCTTATTTTTGGAATTTTACGGTATATTGCTATACAATTGTTATTTTTCTTCTTCAGCAATATGCTAGTGGAGCGTGGAAAAATTGTCCGTTTCATTTCCGCCACGAGGTGCCAGTTGAGGAGTATGACTATCATCTGACCATATGTGAATACAAGGTACTATGTAAAGAAATCACAGGAAAAAAATAACAGATTCCCATTTTTGGATATTTTAGGTCGTGGGTCGTGGGTTCAAATCCCATCTGGGACACAGATTTTTTTTCCGAGTCCTCCTCAAATTAATATCATGTTGTTGTTGTTTCATATTTAAAGAATACCCACAAAAATCCCAAATTTGGAAGAGTGAGACAAGTCCCAATCAGGGAACTTGGTTGGGAATTCCCTGGTTGGGACTTGTCTCACTTTGCCAAATTTGGGATTTTTATGGGTATTCTTTAAATACCCTAAAATTTCCAAAAATGGGAATCCGTTATTTTTTCCTGTGAATAAGACTATATAGTAGTTTGATTTAAGAACTCCCTTCAGCACTTGACACCAAAATATTAGAAAAAAAAAAAGAATTAGCCTGGCTGCTTTTAATTTTGACAGGGTTGGGTTTGGTAAAATGAAGTTATAAGTTTTAATAGTGAAAACCCTCACTTGATGTTAGCATGTATCTGGCTGCACATTTGTTGAACTGAGTTATCTTTCAGATAAAAGCTGTAGTTACCATGATGGGACACATACCAAAGTGCTGCACACTTTGTGTCCAGGCAGGGCGAGGTGGGGGGTGGAGTACTCTCAATTTCAAGTGACAGGAATGATCAAAGGATTTTTTGGGTTTGAAATTTTTGATGTGGCAATTTTTTTGGGAAGGAAAATTTTGGCAACTGTTTTTTTGGTAGCTTGATTTTAGTAGGTTTTTTTGGGTATTATGATAGTTCCCGCGTATCCCGGCCGCGTTGTTCCTCTGGAAATTTTTATGGCTCGGAAATTCGATTTTTTGGGGGTTAAATTTTGGTCCAGGAAATTTTTTAAGTTTTGATTTTTGCCCCCATTCGATCATCCTTGTCACTTAAAATCTGGAGTATATAACCTCCCCTGGAACTTTGTGGAGCATACTTTGGAAAATATACTTTACTTTAGGATGCAAGTTTGTTTTGTCTGCTTTCTCATCCAGTAGACCTTTTTATCTTGCATGTTTTGTTTTTCCAGACCACATGATGGTACCCCAGGGAACTGTTTCTTTCAAATGTTGTCTTGTACAGAGCATCGATGTACATATGTATGCATAATTTATAAAAATACAAAAGGGAAATTCCCTGGAGAACTTCATGTGGTCTGAATTGGGAAAAACATACAAGCTAAAGAGGTCTATCGCTAGAACACGTCACAATTTCTTGCTTCTTTGAATAGTATCTCCAGTCGAAACCTCCACGTGCAACCACCTCCTGTAGGCAACCACCTCCCATAAGTGACCACCTTCCCAAAACACCATAATTGTTCTGAGTCAAAGCCTTATACTGGAACCTCTGGTAAATGACCACCTCCTGTGAGCGACCGCGACCACTTTTTTGGCTGACAGTTTTGGAATTTTCTATTGTTTTCAACCCCCGGTAAGCGACCACTTGACACATGGTCTTACTAAACAGTGAAGTACATTGTAAAAATGGATAAAAATGAATTTATCCTTTGGCTGTCATTATTGTCTACACATCTATTACTGAGTTTATTAGTTGGATCTATAACTATAATATAAACCATTACCCTTAAGAAAAAGACTCAGATTTCCAGGTCTCAGTTTAAGGACTTTAAGAAGTTAATTTTTTGTTCGTCAGACGTTTTAGGGAGATTCTGTACAAGTAGTCATGTACAAGTGCACTTCCGTAAATGAACTGTCACATAGAATAGCTAATGATTTTGTCAATAAAATTACCAGTAATTGGCAGGGGAAATCAAACTTTCACTATTTTTTTAGAATAAATATACCACTCCATTCTAAGTTGCCTAAAAAATTTAACCCTTGCATTCCGACTCTCGTAAGTGACCACCTCCTGTAAGCGCCCACCAAGGGTTTGCATTGTGGGTGGTCGCTTACGGGAAGTTCGACTGTATCTACCTCTTATTTTCAACTGAACTCTCTTGGAATACCTTTTATCTGTTTTTTTTTAGGATACTATCAGACAGGACCTTGAAGAAGGTACGTTTATGGCATGCAAAAAAATAAGCATAGAATCGGGCTTGAAATAATTGCTGGAGAGGCTCCGGACATGATGACTGGCCAAATTCATTTTAGTGCAGTCACATATAGTTTCTGGCTGGTCAAATTTGTAAGATAAATAACTCATTTCAAGCAAGGGCCGATGAACCAAAACTGGTGTTATATATGCCCATTAAAAAGTTGTTGCCTGACTAGTGAAAGTGAAAATATTTTTAATTTTGTGACCGAAAGTGTGTGAACCCCGATGTCTGTTTCAATACATGAATTGTAAACAATGGTTATAGTTGCGTTTCCCCCAGGATTTCAGATCAAAGTTCTGCAATACACAGTGACTTGCTATATACTGATAACAACTGAAACAACTGCACAGCATGGAAATTTTAATTTGTTTCATTTCAATACAATCGAATGTGACCAGTCAACATGACGGGCAAAAGGTTGACCAGTCAACTCACCGATCAGTGCGGACATTGTCCGTTGGCCGGCTGTTATTTCGAGCCAGAGAATTTTTGGAAGAATGCTGTGTAATAGGCCCTTTGCATCTAGAGTCATTCACATGGTACAAAACCACCATGCAGGAGAGGAAGGGACACATTAGAGAAATTTTGTTTGTCTTGTCCCGGAGCATCCATTGCTCCCAAGTATGTCTAGCTAGTAGCTGCAAACTTAAGGGCCTATTCCTGGGAATGCTTTATTTTGAGGAAGTTGTGTTCTTTTATTGCCCACTGGGAGAATTTTTTTTTTGAAACAACACGAAATATAGGGTTGAAATATTTTGTAAGGACATTTTGTTTTGTCCCCATGGTCTATTATCTGGTTACAATCATTGTTTTTATTGTCCTGTACTGGTAGAGCCATATTCACCTGTAAAATTTCCATTGATTGAACTATCATTTTAAGACATTAATGACTGTACATACATTTGTACTAGTGCATGGCTTTACCTAACATTTTTTGTACCAATCATTGTTTTCACTGTTCTCAGTTTTCAATCGGGATGTTATTGAAGCCAAACGAATGTGCCAACCACAGCCAACACCAACAATTCAACCTGACAGTACTGAGGACTGGGAGTCTGGTATTTGATACTTTTATTTGAAGTTTTACATTCTCAGGAATGAAACAAAAAATAAACCAACAAAAAGCCTCAACT
>OZ037776.1:17769503-17779503 GCA_964035525.1 Porites cylindrica | reverse complement strand
AATAAATAATAATACAATTGTAATAATAATTAGCAATTTTTTTTTATTACTGAATGAGGCTGAGTATCATCTGAAGAATTATGGAGATCTCAGAGGGTTTTATCACCCTCTGAGATCTCCATAATTCTTCAAATGATGCAAAAGCCTCATTTTCAATAATATTGTTTATTATTCATTCAAAATAATTCCTAGTTTAAAAACAAGCTAAAGATGCTTGCCTCCATCGATGTTAAGTTCATCTATGAATAGAGCATCATGTTTATTTGCAAGTTTAGGAGATAAAGAGTTGTTCAGTTCTGCAAATATTCTCCAAATAGCAGATGTCATCCGTCAAGTATGGTGATCGAGCATTCTCACAAAGAATTTGGCCAGATTTGTGCTGCAACTTAAAAAAAATTGTCAACAAAATATAAATAACAAAAGAAATAAATATTTTTACAACCAAAACAATAATAATAGTAATAATAATAAAACCATATCGAGAAAATGAAAATAAAATGAAATAAATGCACTTGAGAAAACAACAAAATAATAGAAAAATATTGAAAAAAATATTGAAATGGAAAATGAAAAAAATCTGTGGGAACGACCAGTCGCTAATCATCTTTTACTTTGATCACAGATGTAATGGGCTATGAAAATGGCAGGCTGTCATCAAACATTTTGTTTCCATTTTGAAAATGAAATGTTCGAAGCCTGCCAAGCGTTCTCATAGCCCGTCATATCTTTGACCAGCTGTCCTATAAGGCCAAGGCCATAGTCAGCAGTTTACGAGTTGGTCGAGTTAGTGCTGGTTACTGCACTTTTGATTCAGCAATTTGTTTTATTGTTTTGTTTACTTCTTCATCGCCTTGTCGTAAGGATCAGTTTGTCGTTTTATGATTTTCCACCTGTGATTCAGGACCATTCAGAGGATAAGAAGCAAAGCAAGTACGGTAGAACTCCAGGGAAACTAAAACCAGTTTGAGTTAGCGGGGAATTTGAGTTATCGGGGTAAATTTTAGTGAAATTTTGATCAAGGGAAATGAAATTTAGTTTGAGTTAAAAGGGAGTTCGAGTTATTAAGGTTCTACCGTAGAGGCACAATTCTCAAGAATATGTTGTGTCCCCATCGGCAACAAGTTTGGAAAAAGCTGCACTGGCGCATGAAAAGATGTCAAATAAAAGGAACAGAAATGAAGCTAGTATTTCAGACCTGGGGGCAGGGGTACTCCCTTATATAAGCCATGTAGGTATGTACTGCCCTAAAGGGTAGGGTTTCTGCGTCGTTTTGGTGTGAAATGGGTATGGTTTTCCAGGGATCTACTAGAGTGTATAAACGTATTTGTCGTTTCAATTCCAAATGAGGAAGAAAGAAAGAGAAATGTGCGACTATAAAATGGATTTTAAGAAATCTTTTTTTGTTACTTTTCTAATCTAAGTAATGATGACAAAATTTCTTGGAGGCCAGGTCTGAAAACAGGTATGAAAAGTGCCAATTTTTGGTCTGAACTAGGATCAGGAATTGGAGAACTGGGCAGCACACCTCCACCAGGAATTTCCAGGAATACCCCCCCAGGACTTCGCAGAAGTGATCCACAACCGCACCGCAACATCAGCGAACTTACTTTATCTTTCCTATGTGGTATTTGGTCGATATTTGTGGCGAAAGGACCTTTGGTTGAGACCAAGGGTTGCTTGCTATTGGGCTCTGATGAGAGCCTTTGAATGATTATCTCTTGCGGTACAGTCATGGATCACCAGCTTCATTTCTGATCCATTTTTTGGACATTTTTTTGTGCGGGTGCAACTCATTCCAAACTTAATGCAGACAGGCAGGTATACCTGCTCCACTTGTCTCGCTTCTAATCCTCTGAACCCGTGGGGGGAAGAGGGGACTGAACAAAGTTTTGTACTGGGCTCTTCCCTGGGGACCAAACCTTTACCCCTTTTGTACACCTTTTATAACTTTCCATTGACAAATGGTACCCCTTTCACATACCTAGTGTAGAACTTTGCATCCCGTTTATCTGCTGTAAAATGGTATTCCTGACAGCGTAGTATGACAGAACAGACAGAAATGGCTATTTCCCGGCACAGACCAGAGGACTGAGTTGGCTAGGAGGAATTGTGGGTAGTTTCTCTGAGATATATTTGGTTGTTCATTGCAAATTTGAATCAATCTAGGCCGGTATTCATTCAAGGTCTTAACTTTTATTTCATTTGTTAATTTTGTTATATTTGTTTGTAGCAATTTGGCAGTTGTTAGTTTCCATGTATCTCTAATAATAATAATAATAATAATATACAGTATTTATAGAGCGCTAATTCCCAATGGTCCAAAAGCGCTTTACATAATGAAAATAACAACAAAATCCTAAACCAACAAAACTGCATTGTCATTCTATAAAAATTTCCAATGGTCCAAAAGCGCTTCACATAATAAAAATAACAACAAAATCCTAAACCTACAAAACTACAAAACTACATTGTCATCCTATAAAAACATCATCATTCTATACGACAACATCATAACCAATTTTAAAAAGCCAAGTCTTGAGCTTAGATTTAAAAGAAGAAAGGGAATTACAAGATCTAAGTTCGAATGGAAGTTCATTCCAAACAGAAGGTGCAGCAATAGTAAAAGACCGGCCACCATAAGTTTTAAGATGAAATTTAGATGTAGAAAGTAAAAATTGATTGGAGGATCTAAGAAGTCTACCAGGTGTATAAGGCTTGATGAGATCAGTGATATAGCTAGGTGCAGCACCATGAAGCGCCTTAACTGTAATTACTGCAATTTTGAAAGTTATCCTTTGTTCAATTGGTAGCCAATGAAGTTGAATAAGCAACGGCGTAACATGCTCATATCTACTAGTAAGGTGAATAAGCCTAGCAGCACTATTTAGGACACTCTGTAAACGTTTCAAGATACATTTAGGCTGACCGTAGAGCAATGAGTTACAAAAGTCGATCCTTGCGGTAACAAAGGCATGAATTAGAGTTTTACATGTATCGTAAGAAAGAAACTTGCGAATCTTAAAAATATTGCGTAAATGAAAAAACGAAGACTTGCAAACAGCAGTAACGTGCGGCAACATCGATAGAGAGTTATTAAAAATAACCCCAATATTTTTAGCAGTAGTTGAACAGTCAACAGTGTCAGAGGCAATCACCAGGTTTTTTAACGCAGGACATGGGCGATAGGAGGATGAAAAAACTATAATTTCAGTCTTCCCACTGTTCAGCTTCAGCTTGTTATTTAACATCCAAAGGTCAATATCTTTAACACAATCTTCAAGAGCAGATGTACATGTTGACACATCCTCAGGCGATGACGTTTCAAAAGATAAATATAGCTGTGTATCATCAGCATAAAAGTGATAAGATAGACCATGAGATCTTGCAATGTCTTCACCACAGCTGATTTCAGCAGGCGGGCTATATGTCCCCTTTTTCCCACAAAGTGGAAGTACTTAGTTTCTTTAGAGTATTTTTTTTTCGTCCTGTGTTAGTCCTTTTGGGCCTTTTTATAGACTGAAATGACATATTCCCTTACCCTTTCATATACTTGAACTAGTGAAATCCCTACCTTTTTATTTACCTGAAGCCTTAAAAAGGTACCCCTTTCGGGAAGAGCCTCCCTGTATAAGCCATAACAGGTAGTAACTGCCGGCCTCTAAATCGCTGAATTGAAAGCACAGTAACCAGCACCGACCGACTTTTAAACATGGTCTGATAGGGCTGCTGGTCAAAGATATGACGAGCCATGAGATCGGTTTTTCATTTTTGATTTCAACAATTTTTTGAGGATGATCGGCCGGTCGTTCTCATTGTTCTTTTCCATTTTCTTTTCAAGATGTTGTACACGAATTATTGGCGACGTTCTTCACGGCAATTTGAAAGTTCAAAATGCTTTTACAGTCGTAGTTTTTAAGGGTTTTTGCGTTTTGTTTTTCAAGTGCATTTATTTTATTTTGTTGACACGTTTTGTTATTCTCCTTTTGGTTGTAAAAATATTTTTTTCTATTGTTATTTACATTTTGTTGACAATAAAATGTTTTTTTGATATTTTTTGGGTCGCGGCCAAAACTTTAATCACACCAACACAATACCGCCATCTACGCAGGCTACCTGAGAGGCCCATGAAAATTATTTCCCGCCCCTATCCAATTACTTGGCGGCCACTGCGTGATCAGTCAAAATTTTTGACAGAAAACTATTAAAGCGTGGCAAAGTGCCATACATTTATACCATTATATATCTGTTATAAAGATCAGCTAGGCTATCTGATAATAGTAGAGCAGTGGAACAATAAACCGACGAGAAACACACAGCATTAATCATTTTTCGACATTTTTAACCAAAGGCACGATAAATAAGATAAAAACAACGTCAAAAATGGATATTTTTGTAAAGAGTGCATGCTGTCTATTATAAAAAGCTAAATATTATTCTCTGAGATTACAAAATCACAACTGTATACAACAGATCACAGTGTACATGGAAAATGGCCACTGCTTTTTCCGCTAAGAGTGGCAGCCGTTTTTAGAGCCGACATGTCTTACTTAACGGACCTAAACTTCAGAACGTAAACTGTACCAAGAAGTCTTTCAGGGACACCCAACGTCAATTTTTGGAAAGTATCTGTTCCGAAGACGATTTGAGATCTAGAATTTTTGGAACATTTGATGTAAAATTTCTTTCTTGCCTGTCTCTCCGAGGATTTTCGA
The DNA here is from genome assembly GCA_964035525.1 of Porites cylindrica. Lineage (NCBI taxonomy): Eukaryota > Metazoa > Cnidaria > Anthozoa > Scleractinia > Poritidae > Porites > Porites cylindrica. The sequence goes on along the minus strand of OZ037776.1, from coordinate 17,774,791 downwards.
ACATCTAAAAAATCATGTATAATTGCCCCTTTTTAACGGATTTTTACCCTAAAAGGGTCACCTCGAATTTTCGGAAGCCTTATTTCTGATTGAAATTTTCGAAAAGGTAAGTTTTGATCCCTCTAATTTTCGATTCACTAGACTTTCAGCTAGGAAATCCGAACAGATGAAAAATTTTTAGGGGATAAAAATATGCCTATATCTACCGTTTAAATACTAAAATACGTTTAACAATGCTTTGTTGAAGTGGTTTATAGCGGAGCTCCACCCGCGCGCGAAGCGCGCGCGTGGGCGGAGCCCCATAGCTAAGGAAATGTGGTAATCTACCCATCCCAGAAAATTTGGTAATCACGTGACCGTACGACCGTCCGTCCGCACCACAGGTATACCAATGTAAAATAACTCAATCAACAGGTAGGGGAACCCAAATGCAACTCAAGGTTTTATTTGTAAGGAAATCAGATGGCCGCACGGACTTTTAGAAAGAAAAAAGTCGTGTCTTTTTCGGCGTTATTTTTTATGTGTACACTAACGTAGATAACAGAGAAAAAGCTAGAGCCAGTTATTGAAAATTCGTTGGAAGAAAAACATGGAAATTCAAAGCGGCGGTGAGAAAATGAGAAATGCTAGCGGCCAGCAAGGTGAAAATGAGCGGCAGTGAAAAATAAAAGCGAACATGAACACTGGAAACAAAATATTGGGTAAGCACATACGACAATTTCTCCATAAAAATAGTGTGTAACTAGGAAGTTTGACGTTTTACTCGTACAAAACAATGTTGTAGTCGTGCAAAACAACGGCAAGGGAAAGACAGAAAAGCGTGCTGCACGTGCAAATTTGCTTTTTGCTAATTAGAAGAAAAGGTGTGCTGCACGTGCAATTTGTTTTTTTGCTAATTAGATCTATTACTCTTGAAGCCATTTTCATTGTCGTCCCCCGTTTAGCGTTACACGATTTAATTTTCTTTGTTTACACGTATTATTAACCAGAGCTTCGCTTTTAGCCCTGGCTAAATCTATATATTAACTATATTCTCGTTGGGTGCCTCTGGTCTTTATAGGATGCAGTAATGAGATATGAAAATGGCACCTCAGGTCACCTCCGAACAAATAATAACAATAGCGAAAGGTTTTTCAAATTCATACCCCTGGTAAGTGTTTCATTTCGTCAAACCTGTCTAGGTTTTGATGGTATGCATTCCATCGACAACCAGCCGCCAATTTCTTTTTAAACAAAGAATATTTCCTCTAATCTTCATTTCAACGATTGGACAAAATAATCTTTTGTCTGTCGCTGCTTCTGCTAATGCATATTTGATGTCAAATAGTTCCTTTGTGAACACCGTTTGAACACTCAAACTTTTCTTTTAGATTAGAGCCACATAGTCCCATTGAAGTGACCTCCAAGATCTGAACTTCGATTATACAGTTGACTCCCGATAACTCGAACCCTCGCTAACTCGAACCAAAATTGATTCCCCCTGGATTTCCATCATACATTTACTGTAACCTTACCCTCGGAAACTTGAACCCTCGATAACTCAAACCTCCCGCTATAACTCGAAGTAGTTTTTGTTACCCCTCAGATCATTTCTGTATAATTTTACCCTCAATAACTCGAACCTTGTTTTGAGCCCGTAAAAAGTTGGGAAAAAATTTCTGAAAATTTTGAATTTCCCATTTACGTGTTGTAGTATAGTTGACTAGTGGTCAAGGCTAATGTTGTTTGTCACAAATCTAATGTGAAACAGCTTCACTTATCAAAACAGTAAAACGCATGCTCCATTTAGGCTCCATTTGTTTTTTCATTACTCCCGGCTATTTTCTTTGAGCTCCTGATAACTCAAACTTTTTTCGATTTCCCTTGACGGTTGGAGTTATCAAGAGTCGACTGTACCAGTAAGTGGTGTAATAAAAGACCTTATGATATGGCTGAGTCTGTTTTCGCCAAGCGATTGGTTAATTTGCGGTCGGTAACTTGCTATGCGGACCAAAAGTTTTAAAGAAAATACTCATTTCGGAGCTCTAAATCTCTTTCCCTCGGAAAAAAGGTTTAAATAAAATTATAAGACGGCTGTCAACCTAGAGAACTTAGATGTTGACTTTGGCCTTCAACATTTTAAACTGTGTTTATTTGTGAACGAAGGCGGTGAAGAAACTAACTCGTAAACTTATCGAAGAGGATTCTAGTCAAGTGTTTGAAAATTTTATCGCAGTACACAATTAAGAAGACGAAAATTGCCTGGCAGAGATTCGAGATGTTTTGCCTAAGAGAAATGAGTAATTCCTTCGACAAATATGATAACAAACATACCTACACCCAATCATCGTGACAAGCTTCTTTGCCATTTGCAGTGTTTTTTCAAAGACCGACGAAAGAAAGATAGAAGCGAGTTTGAGCCAGACACAATGTCCAGTTTTCAAAAGACTCCAGCGTCACACTAACGAGTGAATACTTACAGTGCTCTCGGTTTTGACCAAATAAACTTTAAAATATGTCTATAAACCCCGAGGACTGGGATGTTGACTTTGCCTTTCCAAAATTTTAACCTAGCTTTGTTATAATGAGAACGAAGCTGAAGTAGAAACTGAATTGTAACCTTACCGAGAAAGAGAATTTTAGTCAGGGTTTGAAAATTTTAACTCAGATCACAACTGAAGATGAGAGTGAACTGGCAGAAAGAGAGGTTTTCCCAAAAACAATTAACGAGCGAATCCTTCAACAATGACAACAAACTTACTTTGAAAAGCTTCTTTGCCTTTTCCAGTGTTTTTTTTTTTTACAAGGACAAAAGGAAGAAAGATGGAAACGACTTCTAGACAGACACAGTGTCCGGTTTCCAAAATACTCCAGCGTTGCATTTAAGAGCTAAACTTACAGTGTTCTTAGTTTTCACTGAATAAACTTTTTCAACATGGCGAATTTGTTTTTACTTTTTCGGAAACCCTTTGTTGTCTGCTATTGTTTTCGTGCGCCAATAAAAACTTTCTTTTTTGACGCTTGTTAAATGCCTGTCAAATTGTGCGTCCTGCACTTGTTTCTGGTCCCCCAAACAGGAAGAAGCCATATAATAAACATTTTATTAGCCTCGTTTTTTCGGTCCGTACTGTAAATTACGGATTCTCGTTTTTTCCATTGATTTATGGCCCGCGCGCTTCGCGCATGGGGCATAAATCGATGGAAAAAAACTCGGTCTGTAATTTACAGCACGGACCGAAAACTCGGCTAATAAGAGGTTTTTAATTGCCTTTTCCATGTACTACATGTTTACAAACGATCTTGTGTTTTCTTTGATTGACAGTTTTCTCGCCCAGCATGATTATTTTTTTACCTCAGTAGAGCTCTCGACCAATTGGGAATGTCCGCACTTCCAGAAAGTGAGTTGAAATGATTTTCCAGAGCCACTAGGCAGGCGCTCCCTCTCCCCTCTCGTATGTCTCCCTTACGCGTCCGTTCTTTCTTGCGCCAATTTAATACTTCCAAACACCTGCTACGCAGGCTATTTTTTGTTTTTGAAATCGCAGCACAAATCTGGCCAAATTTTTTGCGGAATGCTCGGCTACCATATTCAAGTTGTTTTCTTACTGTTCTTGCTATGTTTTTAACCAATAGTTCGTGAAATGATGGGAATGTTCTGCCATTTTGTGTTCACTACCAAAACAACTCAACCTCGTCCCTAGGTCTTCTCGGTTAACAGTTCAATAATCTAACAATCTGGCTGCATGATTGATTTCATCAGTTCACATATCGCAAGATTCTTCCAAATTTGGTTGACTAGCCAATCATAAACGTAGAAATATTTTGAATGAATATAATAATTTTTTTATTATTATTATTACTGTCCCACTATGGATATATTTATGTTGTGGTTATATTTTATGGGGTATAATAATGTATGATAAAATGTTTCAAGCAAAAGAGTGTGAAATTTAAAACAAAGATATTCGCGCAGTCTTTGACTGTCGTTTCTCATTCTTTGCTGCAAAACCACATGGAAATTCTTGCTATGCAGGCTATTTTATCTGACACGTATATTTTTGGGTTTCTAGAAATACTCAAGAACCTCAGATAACAGATGAAGAAAGAATACAGGCCATTGCTACTCAGTATGCTGTCCTTACAAACAAGACATCAGGTAGAACAGCAGGGATTGAATTGTATTTTCCTTATTTCAAACTCATTATCTACCTCCTTTACTTATAAACAAAGGAAAAATAAGGAGGAAGCATGCCTGAGCCTTTAGGGCACTGGGCTGTAATCCAGGGGCTCCGAGTTCAAGTCCCGCCCTTACCACTAGCTCTTTTTTTTGTCAGTAGTCTTGAGTTCAAATCTTTGGCAACGCTTGTAAAGTAGCCAACTGGTTTGCATCCTACAGTAACATTTAAATTGAACTGCAGTATGTATGATAAGAGAAAAGATGCCAGTAAGTTTAAGCAACTGAGTAGCGGACATGAATATCAAGGTAGTATGTGTTCAATTTGAGCTATTCAGTATTATGGCATCTTATTATGGACACTAACTTGATGTTGCAAGTTGTCTGCAGTAGCAGTAGCTGACTGTGTTCCAAAGTAAGGGAATTTTACCTAAAGGGTACAAACCTAGATAATAGGTCTGAACATGTTGAACCACTTTTAAAAATAATATTACGGAATAAGATAAACGGGTCTATTAAAAAAGCGCAAAGTCACTGTATCTACGTTGATTCTCAAGTTTGTTTGTCTCCTAGGGCTAGGAGACCGGGAATTGAAAATCATCCTAAAGTTAACCCCAAATTACTTGAAATCAAATTAATATAACAATAACATTCAATTAAGACTGTCAATTGTGATTACTTGTTATGTTTTCACAATTCCAGGCGGCTTTGTGGACTTCCTTACCATCTTAAACCAATATTGCCAAAAAAGTCGAATTAATGTTCCCAAATACAGTGAAGTACCTGGCGTGCTGGGTGGATATGGTGCACAGGTGTTTGTGAAAGGTCAGATTTTCACTAACATGAAGTACTGTGCTACGAAGAAGGAAGCAAAGCATGATGCTGCAAAGGTCGCTTTGCTTGGTCTCAACATCCCTGTGGGTTAGTGTGATCAATACTTTACGTGTTCTTATGAAAGACCGATAATTAAATGAAATCAGAACTTTACCTACAGATAAGGATGATGTTACAAGTTTTAAGAAGCTTTGTAAGGAGTTGGGGTTTTATACCTGTGTTTAATTTTTTTTAGTTAGGGAGTGCTTCTGATTTGGAGAAATTCATGCATGAAAACCTGTCCCTTTCAAAGGCTTGTTGT
>OZ037776.1:17742003-17764503 GCA_964035525.1 Porites cylindrica | reverse complement strand
TAGCAGGAGGCTCGCCCTCGGTTGAGATGTTCTCTTCTGTTACTCTGAAAATAACATTAAATTGAAATTGTTGTAATATGATGAATATGAATCAATTTAATACAGTAACAATTTTACTCACCGTTTCTTTGCAAAAAAGCCAGCTATCGAGCGCTGCATCGTGGATGGAGGAGCAAAAACTAAGAGTTATAAACAGTATGTGGAAATCGAAATCGCACGCCGTCGGAATGGCAGAGTAGACAGACCTGGCCTGGACGACGACAACGCAACGTCGCTAAAGCATGGAAACGAGGCGTTTTTGGATTACATGCTGGACAGTGTGTTTGTGGGCTCAAAATGAATAAATTGATTGGTAGAACCAGTCATCGCTTATGCACATTCTCCACCTCAATCAGAGAAATCAAATATTATTTCAATATTTAAGGGATAAGGGAAAAAAAGAAAGAAAAGAAGGGGGCTCAGAAAAAGGGGGGGGGGGGGGTGAAAATTCACCCATTTCACCTCCCCTGGATCCGCGCCTGCCGTTCACGAAAGTGAAATCGACTGAGCACATGGCAAAATTCAACACAAAATCCATCTCCTAATTGGGGCACATTTTGTAATTTTTCTTTAGCGCCGAAGAGAAAAAGTTATAAAACGTCTATGAAACATTTGAAAATACATAAATTCCCTTCAAAAAACGTAATTGTCTTGGCCATAAAGTGCAAAATGAACCTTGAAATGCAGAACTCTTGTCTTAAAACATCTCCATGGTCATCGCGAGGCAGCCATTTGTTGAAAATGGATATCTGTCACTAAGGTTTCCAAATATGGTAAAAGTGAATATTCGCGAGCATTGAACGCGAGTTACGGGTTTCAACCCCTTATGAGTTTCTGGTGTATATTAAAATTATGTATACTCATAATTTTTGTAACAGTTGACCCAACACCCAACAAACCAATGGCTGCAAGAACTGCCACAGACCATCAGAGACTAAGAGAAACACATGAGTTACATCTTCTGAACCAAACAGGGCAGCCGCAGCCCAGGGGGAGGGGGCTGGGGCAGCCAGTAGTTAAACCTCCTAGCTCTTTGTCCATGCCATCTGCTGGTCCACCAGTCTCCCAACAGCCTTCTCAGAATGGAGGTGATGAAACTGCCTTCAGCTTGCCTGAGGTAATGATCATTTTTCTGAATTGTAATCTATAAAAAATTCTTCTGTAAACAACTTTTACTCCAAAGTTGTGGGAATGAGGATATCATCACTCTTTTCGTCATAGATTAGTGAGTGTGTTCAAGTTTTCTTCGCGATACTGTCAAGCAGTATTTTAAGATAGGGTAATGGTCATGAAAACTTTTTTAATAAATAAAATTTATTTCTACAGCTTTCCACGTGGACAGCTTCATATTGAAAAAATGTCTTACTTACCCTTGTGTGTGCTGGGTGGGGAGGAGAAAAGGGGGCTCTGCCTGAATCATATCAAACCTTTGAAGTCTGCGTAGCCCAAACTTCTGGACTAGTCAACCTTGTTTTCTATCGTCCTGTGCAAGCATCCTCTTATTAATTAACCAATTTTCATAACAGAGCACGGCTGTATCAAGTGCGCAGCTGTTAGGCTTGGGTTCGAAACTGTTTCCTAGCAAAATGCAACACGTGGTCAACATAGATCTTACTCACTTCACACAGAGTCTTTCTCGACTACGCCAAAATCGAGCGAACAAACGAAAGGCTCTGTCAAGGGGGGGGGGGGGGGGGCGGGGGGGAGGGAGGGGGGAGGGGGATTGTGAGATCTCTCAAATTTCCAAGTGGAAGGACTTCCAGCGGTGGAGGGTGGGTATTCAAGCCAGGTATCAGGCCCATGTTTGTTGGTGGCCTTTTTTTTAATTAGCCTGAGGAAACAGCTAACATTTTGCGACGGCACTATTAGTTTTTAGTCATTTGGTGGTAGTCAAGTGGCAAGGCAGATGCACCAAGGTGACAATTCACACGCGACGCAATGTTATGTCTTAAACACCTGTCACAAATTCAAATCATGCTTTGGGATTGTTCAGATAAAAGGTTTTGAGCAGAATATGCTCTACTCGGCCATACCATCATGAGGATAAAAGCTCCTTACCTTCCAGGCAAGAAAAGATCTTTTTAGAAGGCTATTTGTTAATGAAATTTTTACATTGTCGATTAATTTTCAGGCAACCAATGGCGAGGCTGTCTCTGATGAGTGGACAGCAGTGACAAGAAAAGGTAAAACCATTTTAGCAAACAGATTCCATTTTGCTTTTTCTAAGGTATTGACTTTTTAATAATGTGGTTACTTTAGGTCAGGAAATTGTCAGGGAACTAATTTTTTTTTAGTCCAATAAAATAATTTTGCCTGACCCAAAATATTTTCACTTTTCAAAACATTTCAGTTATTGAAATAATACTTCTATTAGTCACGCTTCCTTATGGATCCACTGTTGTGTGGACTCTTGGTTTGCTCTGTTTGAGGTCTGTTTTAAAGTGCACATGGAGTAAAATTTTACCCCTGGTTCTACCCGAGATTCTTTTTTCATTCAATGTCACAAGGGACAATGTGATGGTAAAATTCATGATTTGGCATAATGAGAACTTGTTTTAGTGTAAAACGTAAAGTTGTTAGACTGAGGAATGAAGACTAGGACCACATTCCTGTGTTTAACTTTGATGTCACTTCACTGGGGCATTAGTTTTGGAAGAATCTTACAACAATTTTCATCATGAATGACCCAGAGTTTAGAGATATATTATCAATGTGTTAGAACGTTTAATTACAGGTGTTAAGAACTCAGTTTATCAACACTCACTAAAGATGGCTGGACGTGGTCGAGGAATGATCAGGAAGTGAAAGTTTACTTATACATTTAATTAACACCAATTCCTCAAGACACAAGTGGGAATCCATGAATACCAAACAAAGATTTACAAAGCGTGGAGAAGGTACTGGTGCACAATGGAGAGAGGATGACTAAATGGCATCAAGATAATCTTTCAAAAGTCAATTACGATAAATATCAAGCTATGGTTTTGGGAAATCCAAAAGGAGAAAGGAACGTTGATCTGGATATATGTGACGAAAAAGTCGAACAGTCACAATCCATCAAGATCCTAGGTGTAAACCTAGATGAAAACCGAAACTTTAGAGATCATATACGTAGTGTGTGTAAGAATGTTGGGGGAAGGCGGTGGTTTCTTGGTGTTGCGGATCACCAAATGACGTCACCTTTAGCCTGTTTTGTGTTTCTCACCATCATAAGGTTCAAGTTTTATTCAACCTTTACAAATCCTCATTTCGGCAAACGAATACAAAATTTTGTCGGTTTGTCAGTACCGACAAATTCACTGACAAATTGTGACTGAATTAAGCAAGGGTTCAACTGACATGAACCGACAAACCGACAACTGACAAAATTTTGTCGGTTTGTCAGTACCGACAAATTCACTGACAAATTTTGACTTCATTAAGGGAGAGTTTAACTGACATGAACCGACAAACCGAAAACGAACATCTTTTAGTTCCTGAAATGAAGAAGAGATGTGATGTGGCCGCATCTCAAGTCTTGAAAACGTTTTTAACAATTAAGCCCATATGTATCAGTTAACACTTTCGTGACGCCCAGCGAGAAACGAAAAAAAGATGTTTTCACCATTTCCTAGTCTGCTACACAGCCGTTTTTAGTGTCGTCACGCAACGCTCCTCCCCACTAGTGGGGAGGAGAATGAGAGTGAGAATTTGTCTGTGTAGCAGACTAACCATTTCCCTTCTTGACCTGATTTTTGACTATTATAAGAATGGCTAACAATAAGGTTTGCAACACAGAGGACATATTTCCGACTAAAGGGACGTAATTAAACAGAAAAATTATTATAAACAGTTTTTTTCGCAGAAGCGCACAAACCAAAATTCGAACTGTTTTTAGGATCTATTTCGGTCTTTCTCAGTCACGCTCTCTGTATTTTTTGCTTTGCCTTTCTTCTTTATAAACTGTTTTATTACCCACTTTATCTTCTTTCTTTCTTTTGCATTGAGGCTGGCTAATTTTTAGTAAAGGGGCAATTTTAATCTTCAAAGATTAGTGCAGGTAAACAGCTAAATTGACAGTGGATTTTCTCCCAAAATGTTACTTTTCTTAATTTTCTTATTGAGTGTAACTCTAGTTAGGATTGCTTACATTATCCTGAGAACGAGGCATCGATGGAAAGATATATAGAAAAGTTTGTGCCATTTGTGATTACAGTATTAACTGACTCATTATGAAAAATATATTAACTATTTAAAGAAACATGAACCACTCAGAGCAATAAAAGGATAGTGAATGATCGACTTTCTCCCAATTCTCTTATTTAAGTAGGAAAGTCACTGGAGACGAGGCCGTGTTCCTTCGTGTTCCCGTGCTCGTGTTAGACGGCCTTCGGAAGTCTTTGGGACGTCTTCGGACATCTTGGGATATTATCGGACTCCTACCAAACATCCTGTCACTCTCAGGATAAATATGTGACGCCTATACCTTAAAAAGTGTTGACAGGTATACTACGGGTAGTGAAAATATGCATACTTTCATATGGAAGGAAAACGACGAAAGGCAAAGGGCCAGTAAAGGGAAAACGGAAATACACGCATGATGTTGCACGCACGATACGAGTTTAATAATCTCATCTGTATACATGCCTTTCACGTGAATTTTGGGACCAAAAGCAATGTGAAACCACCATGATAAGGCCTAGGAGCACAATCGGACTCAACCACCTCCCTCTTATTTGTGTGGCCATCCATTTGTACATTCCTACTCTATGTTCTACTAAATGGTACAACAACTCGCACAAACTCACAATCATTACTTTTAAGAATAGGGCTGATATAAAGACTAATTCAGCTTCCCCCTCCAGGTCATTTATTTTTAATTATTATATAGACACGAGTGTTTTACTGGAAAATATACCACTCGAAAAATTCATAAAAAGTACATCCGGGACCCGAGTGGTTTATTTTCCGTAATCTCACACGTGAGTTTATCGATAACGTAATTTCGGTCATTTCCCTCTATTATTTTATCGATGCCTAAAGAACATTACACCGCGGCTTGAAGATATGAATTATATTTTCTCGTGGCAAAAACAATATTTTACTCACTCGCTGCGCTCGTTCGTAAAATATTGTTTTGTCACTCGAAAATAAAATTCATATCTTCGCGCCACCGTGTAATATCCTCTATTTATCTCCAATGCTAGTGTTGTATAAAAGTGGAGTTATAATCAGTTCGCATTTTCAATGAGCTGTATTCGATGTATATTAGGCTCTTCATTCCGTCAGTACAGTGTCACCTCAATATCATAAATAATATAGATAAACAAACATAGTGTTTACTAGGGTAAACCCCGTAGTGAAGTACCATTGAATGCAGAAATACGATGTCCTTGAGAGGGCATGTAAGCACCTTTTTATGGGAGGCGGAAGCGAAAGTGAGTAATGAAACTGCTGGTAGCGCGGTCAGTTTCCTCAAGTCTGCTACTAAGGTCTAGTACTTTTAACGTTGTTCTATACTCGAAAAAAATACGAGTTCTTTGAAGAAACCATTCCGGGGGGTGGGGATGCTTGGAAATTCGTTGTGGCGGTGTGCCACCCGGTTCGCCACATCCTGACCCTATTTCAAACCAACAAGTTTTAATTATTTTCCATCCGCTTTTCTGAGACCTAGCCTCCAAAATGCATACACGTCTTCAGACCTGACGTAGGCAGAAATTATGTTACCATCACTTAGGGACTGTTTACATGTAGCTAGGGGACCCCAGATAGGCGAGGTAACATGTGGCGGGTCACCCCACCTATCATGTACACGTCATCAAATTAAGATGAGATATTATATGGACAGGCGGGTTACGTCACCTAGCTTAGGTCCCCCGCTTGCATGTAAACAGGCCTTTAGATTAGAACGCTAACTAAAAAATTTCCCTTTTTTCAGCTCATTATTTCTATTCGCATATTACTCTTTCTTTTTCATTCATTTGCAATTGAAACGACAAATACGTTCATGCATCTCCGTATTCCCTTGAAAAGGACACGTGAAAGTCAAAGTGTATATCTGTGGTCTGACCAAAACGGCGCAAAAACGATACCTTTTTGGGCGGCCCATACCTATCAGGCAAATATAAGGGAGTATCAGCCGTGCGTAAAAACTTACATTAGTCTTCTTCTTCTTTGAAACTGGCAGTTAAACATGCAGTCTGCCAAGACAAAAACACTCTGCAAGTTTGGTACAAAAACTCACAGAACAGACAGTCCGATCCTCTGTTGTTTCACTTATAGCGGATCATGTTATAGAATACACCGAAAGCGGAGTATGTAGGGCCCTTTTCAAAAAAGGAACTTGCTGTCCTTGTTGAAAGTCCCCGACGAACAGATTCTGGAGGTAGAGAAAAAGAAGACAAAACAATGGGTTAATATATTTAGAAGTTTCTCAATCTTACCCTCCCACTTGGCAGTCGGAACGTCTAAGACAGGTTACCACTATTTTTCGAGACGTTTACAAAGATATCCCATTTGTAATATATTGCAAGGCGTTTACGAGGTCTTAGTCTGCCGGCTTATACAAACAAATCAAATTGGTACAATGTATGAACCTTCTTCCTGCAGTATCCGAAGTTTTGCTAATGCTGAATAGCAAATTGTCCTTATAAGTATGCTCATTTTTACATTTGTACTTTCCATGTTCTTAAGCGTGAGATGAATTGTAATAAAACACAGTGCTATTTGGAAAAGCGCAACCAGAGATTTTTTTTACTGTATCAGACGGTAAATATTTATAAGGGTCTAGTTTTAAAATTTACTCAGGAGGTTTATGATATTTAAACCAAGTTGCGTTTATTTACTTTACCGTTACGTTGTTAAATAAGCCTCTGAATGGGTATTTCCAACAAAGAAACCAAAGTGGTGACGATACGTCAAAGATTGGTAAGGCAAGCATCTTAGAGATTAAAGCGACGATCGGTACCTTTTCAATAAAGTTTGAAAACGTTAGTTCGGCGTGATGCACTTTCAAAAATTTGTATTTTGGTTATTTTCCACTTTTCGTCGTCGTTGTGGTGCTCTGAGCTCGCTGTTAGCTATAACGTCACAATGCAAAATAATTCCATTAGAGGATACTATTTTGCCTGAAAAACCGATGGATGAAAAAACAACGAGCAACAAAAGATTTGTAAAGGTTGAATAAAAACTTGAACCTTATGATAGGGAGAAACACAAAACAGGCTAAAGGTGACGTCATTTGGTGATCCGCAACACCAAGAAACCACCAAGAAGGCTTAAAAATCTCATCCAAGTCAATGCCAAGTTACTTTTGTAAAAATCGGCTATCATGCCACACCTTACCTATTGCCACCTAGTGTGGCATTTTCGCACGCATCTGATAATTGGAGCGTCTACAAGAAAGAGCTTTAAGATTAGTGTATATTTATACTACTACCGAAAGTTATGACACCTTGCTGAAAAGAGCTAAGTTAACCACTTTACAAAAGAGGAGGTTGCAGGATAAAGTCAAAGTGAAAAACAAATTAACAATGAACCAAATTGAGGATGTTTTTAATATCAACGAGGAGAATAGTAATAGTAAGATATATAACCTAAGAAATGCAAATTTTGTCTTACCTCGGTTTAAAACTGTTACTGGCTTATGGAAGACATTCTCTCAGATTTCTGGGACCACAATTGTGGTCAAAATTAAGCAAGGAGGAGAGAGATTATATATTGGAACTTTGGCAACTTTTAGGACAGTGATACGTAAAAAGGATGTAACATCATTTCTTGAAGGATGTGGGAGTGAATGCCGCTTATGCTTAGGTTGATCGGACGTTAGCAAATTTACTTATTTATTTTAGCGTCCGAGCTCGTATATGCATTTAGTTTTTATATTTCAAATTTAGAACTTAGTTTTAAAGTGTTAACGAAAAAAATTTACAACTTAGTTTTAAAGTGTAAAAGAGTGTGCTTCAGTTGTTCACTTTCTGTTAAAAGCATGAAATTTGGCATGATGATAGTTTTCAAGGTAAACGCTAGTTTCCATATCTCGTACCGCCTTGAGATATGGAAACAAGAGCTTACCAGTTTTCAAGGCCCTAAAAAAGATAGGATATGGTGTCATCGCCAAAAAGTCAGTTAAGTGCGAAAAATAAGAGTTTTAAAATGGCGGCCATTTTGAACCGGAAGTGGAATTAATTTTTCTTTTAAACGTCTGAATTTTAGTAACTTGGATAAGAAAATGTCAGCAAATGCCTAAGGCAGCTGTTTTTCATACACATAGATATTATTTCAATGCAAATTGTCAAAAAAAAAAAAAAATAGAATAGAGATGATATAAGTGGCCGCCAGCTAGACCGGAAGTAAAATCACCAGAGTCGGAACTTTTAAGGAATGAGCTTAAACTTCTGTTGTGCCTGCTAGTTTTCTTTTAAAGCTTTAATATTTTCTTTAAATCTAATGTATACGCTTAATTTACTATTTTCATCATGTATAATCCATTACTAAACTTGAGCCTACTTTGGCTATGATACAGAATATCGAAGAAGAACAGATGATATCTCGGTGACCTAATGACTTGATACTTCATGCAGACGAGTGCTTGTAATCGAAAAAAGAGTTTGGGATTGCCTTTCACGATTGTCACTCTTTTGGGCACAGCCCTTCTTACGAGTGTACTTGACTAGTTCCACCCTCAACTTCGTAATTTCTGACAGTGGTGTGCAGGAGAGTGGCCACTCTACTCTTAGAGATATCCAGCCCCAATCTTGCGTTACGATTTTGGGGGGCTTATATTTGGAGGGGCTTATACATGGAGGGGCTTATTTTCGGAATTTTACGGTATCTTAAAAGAAGGGAATCTGCTTTGTGATACAGCATAACAATAAATGCTTTCTAGCGAATAGACTTCAAACGATGCAGGCAAAAGACTGGACATCTGGCTCTAGACGACATGCGTTTCTCAATGTGCAAGGAATCTAAAAAGCACCTGCTTTTTTCGATCTTTACAAAAGAACTAGCTTTTTCCAGTTTCTTAGTATAGCTCCTGATATATGTTTACCTCAGATCTTAGTCTTCAAGCTGTTCTCGGCGCGACATATTTGTCACATACTATATCCAAGAGAATACATTTTACATGCTCAGGGGATAAACGAAAGTGATACACATTCGGAAAACGCTTTTTCCTTATTTTCTTGCGTGTGGACTTTAGCATGATAATCAGTGCTGCTCAGTCCATGATAATTAAATGAGATTCCGGGGGTGGTTACATTGAAGATTAGAGACTAATTCTCAAATCTGTCGAGCAAGGCGCAGATTCACTTGATAGTGAAATACAGCTGAACTAAACCGCCGCCCGGTTAGCTCCAGGTGGATAAGCACCGGTCTACTGAACGGGAAGCAGCGGTTTCAAACCCCGGCCAGACCAATTGTCGATCAGGATCTTTAAATAACTGACGAGAAGTGCTGCCTTTTTAATGTCATCTGCAAACGGTTAGACTTCCTAGTCTTCCTGGAATGAAAAATCCTGTAAGCCCCATCCCACAGTCCTTGTTCATGGAAAATGCTGTGGGAAGTTAAAGAACCCTGACACTGTTCAGTTGTAAAGAGTAGGTTGAGCAGGGGACCCATTTACCTTACAAACGGATTTCCCGGAAACGTTTTGAAAATGGTAAACTTTGAAATGAGCAGACGTTATCGTGAAAGCAATTTCAATCAAATATGTACATGCACAGAGTGTTATTTATTCTCCTCAATAACACAAAATGGTGGAGCTATTATACCTCAAATTACTTTGAAAGCCGCAAAGCATTCTGCATTCTAGTTAATAGTGGATCAACTCTTTTAACCCTTACGAATTCTTCAAAGTGGTCTCTGTACATTTCCTTAAAAGGATAAGTTGAGAGAATTTGATAAAAGATCAAAGCATTTCCTCTTGGGTGATAATTTTACTAATTCTAAAAACCTAATCTCTTGACCTTGTATGGATATTGCCAGGAAAAAATTGATGTTGGTCACTATTGGGACTTATAGGGTTAAAACGAGTAAAAAGAAATAATCTGTTTTTTGCTAGTTAAATTTGTTTGTATGTTTGGCCTTTCCTATGCTTAAAAATCTGAATCATTGTTTCACATTTTTTTAAATTCACTACTGAAATGAATTGCTTTGAATGAGTTACATTTTCCATTTTATCCCGCTTTTACTTCCGGTTTTCTTATTCAAACAGCTAATTTGTAACACGGTTGACTTTTTTACACGACATAAATATCCGGAAAAACATAGAACAAACAATTTTGTCGTCATTTTGACCTTAACATGCTAAATTTCGTGTACTTTCGGTTAGGTGATATTTACTTCCGGTCAAAATGGCGGCCTTTTTAGTAATAACTCCAAAAACCGGTTTAACAGGAAAAATTTGCAATGGTACTATATCACATATCAATAGTCATAATTAGTTCTGCCTTTCCTGAAAATTTGGTGCTTTTGACAAAAAATGAACTGTTTTATAGTCAGTAGTATTTAATTAGTTTCATTTAATGAGCTAATTTAGTTTTAAAGGCGTCCCCAATTAGTGCCAATAGGCACTAGAACGATTAGACACGTTAATAAAGGCTGTGTATGTATGTATGTATGTATGTGTGTATGTATGTATGTATGTGTGTATGTATGTATGTATGTATGTATGTATGTATGTATGTATGTATTAATAATCACAGGAGTTCAGGCTTCAGGAGTAATCATTAATTGGGGACGCCTTTAAAACTAAATTAGCTCATTAAATGAAACTAATTAAATACTACTGACTATAAAACAGTTCATTTTTTGTCAAAAGCACCAAATTTTCAGGAAAGGCAGAACTAATTATGACTATTGATATGTGATATAGTACCATCGCAAATTTTTCCTGTTAAACCGGTTTTTGGAGTTATTACTAAAAAGGCCGCCATTTTGACCGGAAGCAAATATCACCTAACCGAAAGTACTCCTGAAGCCTGAACTCCTGTGATTATTAATAGCCAATGCTCTTCAATTAAATGAATTGAGCGCTCTACGGAATACGTTCTACCCAGAATACAAGTATGTATGTATGTATGTATGTATAAAGCTTATCGCAGATTTGTAAAGAAGCTTTGCATTTCAGCTCTTGTGTTATGTAGTCTTTAATTATTGGGTATTACTGGGTTACCTGTAATACCTAGGAACACATGACTGATTACATCCAACTTTCTGTTGCATTCCTTCTGTGATTTTGGCAACATACTTTGCGGTAATAGATCCTGACCTGGAGCCAAGAAGGGTGGTTCTTAACTGAAACAAAGTATCTCTGTGCCTTGCCCCTCGGGTTTGGTCAAAAATATGACGCGGGCTGGATCACCATTGTTGCGTTCTTAGCAAGTTATTGTAAGTTCCTGCTCAAGATACTCCTGAAGCAGTTCTTCAATGTTTTCGCACATCAAAAAGTTATTTATAACTTGTAAATATTTGAGCTTTTAGACTTTTTATGTTCATTACTCGGGGAAGTGAAGGGTAATCTCTCATCCCTTTTTCAATCAGTAGCTCTTGTCTGTTAATTACTGACAAGAAAAACTCCATTTTTTGTTAAGTACTGGGGACATTAGTTCGCAGCCGTTTTTAGACGGAAGGAGCATTGCTCGAGGACACTAAAATGGAAAAATAATAAGGATAAAATTTATGTGTACGCTAGTTTTAAGTAGTTTTGTTTCTTGAGTTCCTGGTGCCGTAGCTTTGTATAGCTCGGTACAGTAGTTTTTCAGATGCGGAAATGCTGGGTTTTGTAAATTAATTATTAACTTTACCTCGATATAGCGAACATTTTTGTACTTTTCTGGAAAATTCGTTAAATGGAGGTGTTCGATATAATGAATCCTCGATTTTACGAACAAATTTCCCTACTCCCTTGGCACTAAATCGAGGTTCCACTGTACTCCTGGGCCCCAACCTCGTCCCCAGGGCTTTTCCTTGAAAAAATGGGCCCGGTTCCCCGAACGATGGTTAAGTTTAACCCGAGATTACAGAGATGCCAACCTCTGGAGACCTAAAATCGGGAGACTGTCGTTTTTTCACTACCCCCCCCGGAATTTCAACGACTGGCCCCCCGAAAAATTGACCCAGCCCCCAATGGGAATGACTTAGGACATTATATGACGTCTTACATGAAGTACATACCATCAAATTCGAAATCATCGTTTTGATGCCCCAGAAAACGTACTGCGAATAAGAAACATTCAAGTTTTGAGCTAAAAATGAGCTAAATCTCAAGCTAAGTCTGTTTTATTTTTTACTAAGTATTCAATATTTATAGTGGACGTAAAAAGCGGAATATGTACCAAATTAAAGCGGGAGAGCGGGAGACGTACCAAAAAAGCGTAAGTCTCCCGCCAAAAGCGGGAGAGTTGGCATCACTGAGATTAATCCAATTTTTAAGCAAGGTTTTCTTGCACAAAAACATACAACTCGAGCTTACAAAACACTGCTGAGCCCTTACTAGTACTTCGAGATACGGAAATGATAATACAAAGTGTTGTTACAAGCAGTACATTGGAAGGCAAAATACAAAAACGGAACAAAATTTTAATCCCGGATTAGCGATAATCTGCCTTTCAGGAACCGGGCACTGTACAACAGCTGCCCTAAATTTGCTGCACTACCCCTGCACCATCCTCGGAGACCCGCAGAGGCAGTCAGTCGGGTCGGGACTCGTCCCGCCTTTTCTAGGATTTCTAGGATGCCCCTGCGCTGCAACACCGCGGCAAAACGTCTACGCATGCGCCAGATTGAGCATTTCCGGTCTCTTTTTCAGTCACACTTTCCAGTCAAAGTCTCCCGCGCGCTTCATTCTGTGTGCAGCTTGTGGTTCAGTTGTTCTGCTTTATGCTGCTCATGTTTTTGTTTTGTAGTCATTGAAATTGCTTTTATGGATAGCCAGGCACAGATCACTGAAACAATCAGTCGATTAGATTCAGAAAAGGTAAGATGATGATAACTCAGTGTGTAATTTTGGCTAGAGCGTCAGGTAAACTGATTTTCATTCACGAAAATAAAGTTTTTGACTGTTATTTTCACTTAACCTGGCTGAAACTAAGACACAAAATTAAAACGTTATCATTGCAAGCTTGTGTATTGTAGTTCTAATTTTTAGTTCTTCAGTTTCTCAGTCTAAAAGCCGATTCAAACTTTATTTGGAAAACGACAACACACAATCGCTTTGTAGTTTTGTTTACCAGTGGGTTTTACCGTGTTTTAAAACGAAACTCTTCTGGGTTGATTGCCATGAAACATAAGCTTAATTATACTGTTGAGCCGGTTGACAGCAAGTTGACAACTCTATTTATTTATTTTTCCATTCTCAGAATCAGAGAGCGAAAGCTGGTTCAGTGGCTTTTAGAAGTCGAACTTTTCATGCCATGTATTTAGCAGCTAGAAGTTTCGTGTTTGCATGAGATGCAGCCGAGCCGCACAGTCTGAAATTATTGAAGGTCTTGAAGTCTTCAACAAAAGAACAACCATGTAAAAGAATTAAATAGGCATTTTCTTGAATGAAAGTCATTTATAGGCATGTTTAGTTTCCCGGTGACTGCAGTCATCAAAGTCAAAGTTGTTATTAAATCCCGCCCATCTTTTGTTTTGAGTTCTTGTTTTCTCTGATAATAAAACAAATTATTGAACGGACTAAAATTTTATTTCCTGGTTTTAGTGTTTTTTATGATAATGAGGACGTCTTTATTTTGGTTTCTTTCATAAGTGTTGTTATTCTTTTCTTAGTTGTCGCCTTCTCCCAAATTAACTTGCCAAACCAGTAGCATGCAAGAAAGCCAGTAAAAACAAATTCGTCTTGTCGAGCGCTCGCGACCTGCAAACTTCAAACATCATTTTCACCGTTGGTGCAAACAGATAACCATGTGGTGCAAAAGTTTGAGAATAGAAAAATATATAAGCTTTCGAATGAAGTGATTTTTTTGGCCCCCTTTTTTGTCTGTTTCGCCCTTTTTGCTTTTAAACTTGGCGCGACGGCAAAGTTATGCTTACGCTATTGGTTTATATACTAGACCGGAAATAAAAAGTTGACCGGATATTAAATTTTGTGCTCATGCGCATTGCGTTTTGCCGCGGTGTTCTGCGCTGCACCCCTGCACGATTCCTGCACGACCACCTCGTATCCAGTCTCTCAAGGAAAGTTTCCAAATTTGGGCATGACTTACCACTATGTCAATTATTCTTTTGTGAGAAACTTCTGGAGCGGGAAGGACAGAAAAACTTAGGCTTCTGTGTACTTGGTTGGCAGGTTATCCCGCTGGAAAAATATGTATGGCAATAATGATCCTAATGAGCTTCTAATCTGCCCCTATGACGCTGTTCATCGTGTTGCAGCAAAAAGATTTCCTTACCATTTGCAAAAGTGCCGAAAGGTAGGTGACGAAAACATGGCTGCCTCCAGATCGAATGATTTGGAAAGTAAAGTAAACGTCGTTTCAGTTAGTTATATATTTCTTTCAGAAACGCGAAAAACACTAAAAACTGTTATTTCTAATTGGGTACTTGGGTTTCAGTTTCACTACTGATATTAAGCTTAGTTTTATTAAATTCGCTCCTCACGGAATGCAATAACTTCCTACTAACGACTATTTTTCTAACGTGAGATAAGCTTAAGCTTAAGCTTAATTCAACAAGAGGACTTGGCTCGTGAAATTCCTGTCCATTGCCAACGAATGTTAGAAACAATTCCTTTTTGGAACCTTCGTTTGATTTTCTCTCATTCAGTCAAAGCTCTCGTTGCGACCACTCTCGTAAGGAACCAGCTCTAATTACGACAGACCACCTTTGTGAAACCCGGTTTGAACAGTGACTTAAACTTTGTAATGAAAAGCCGTGTTAAACGATTGCTCCCTAAACTGAGCGACCACGACCACTTTTTGGATTACCCGACTGGACTCTTTATTGAGCTATTTTGAAAACATAGTTCATATTTCAGTGGTCTAAGTGTACGTATCTTTGTGGCTTTGCCTGTTCAAATGTGTGTTGCAGGGGCCAATAAGGTTGAATGTAGTATGAGTTGATTGCTAGGAGCCAGTGAGATTTTGGCATCTAAACATGACATTGCTGTGCTAAAGGTCAAGCAAGGGCACCTTAAGAAGGCCATTTTGGTTCTTCACAATTTTGTTGTCTTTTATTACGGCTAAAGGTGTTTAAAAACATGACATTTAAATATCTTCATGATTCAGACTCTGAGTACAGTGATGCAGCTGTTTAAGGGCTCATATTTTAGTGGGCTGCTGGTTCAAGCCATTATTTTATGACCTACTTCAGTTATCGCGAATTGCATAACATACGTGAATTACCTGCTTTGAAGTGAAGTGCAAAAAATCATAGTTTTCAAAGGTCTACAAATTAAATGTTAATTATTGGTATTTAGAAATTGACTTTAACTTGGAAGTATGCGTAATTGTGTCTTTAGAGGCTTGAACAAGAGCTGATTTTTTTAAAACTGTACCAAGTAAATTCATTCCATAAACATGCTTTATTCTCTTTGTTACAAAGGTCAATGGACCTTTAAATTCACCTTCTGGCTACTTAAGTGCAACCATATCCGACACATGTTTGCTGTCACAAAAGTAATTAAAATGTAGTATTTAATTTACCTAGTGGCTAAGTAAAGATGCATAACTTTTGTGTCAGCAAATAAACGAGGAAGTAGCCAGTTGATGAAATAATAGTGTGATTTCAGAAAGAACCAGAAGTTGCATGGAAGTGAGGCTTAATAGCCCTTGCGGCAAATTTGAAATAACTAACATGGCAAATGATGAAAATCTAAAAATATGTGACCCTGATTCAGAGAGGATCTTCACTATATAAAGCAAAGCAAGGAAGACAGGTTTTTCAAATCAAGAACTTTCCCACTTTTGATTCAGCATTTGGTGATGATTTTACAGTCCTTCCCTGGGTTCTCAATAGAAGGCGGCACCCGGCGATTGATCGCCGCTTACTTTGGGATTTATAGCCGCTTACTTTGTGTTTAAGTCGCTTTTCTTTGCTTTGTTTTGACACCTCTGGCTTTGCTGAAGAGCCTCCTACTTTATCAGTGATCACCTCCTACTTAAAAATCTATTGAGAACCCTGCCTTCCCATGTCACACTGGCAACAATCGCTCACAGAGCCTAACATCAGGGTTCTCAATAGATTTTTAAGTAGGAGGTGATCACTGATAAAGTAGGAGGCTCTTCAGCAAAGCCAGAGGTGTCAAAACAAAGCAAAGAAAAGCGACTTAAACACAAAGTAAGCAGCTATAAATCCCAAAGTAAGCGGCGATCAATCGCCGGGTGCCGCCTTCTATTGAGAACCCTGCTAACATACCCTTTATAAATTACTAATGAGTTTCTGAAGCTCTTGTTAGTGAGCACCCTCTATTGTTTTGCCATGTGGTTGTTTATGACACCTCGTTCTCATAAGCGACCAGCTCTAGTTTCGACCACTTTTTCAAATTTTCAAGGTGGTTGCTTTCGAGAGCTTTGACTTCAAAGACCCCATTTTTTTCACATATGCCATAAACAGACTTCTCAACCCCAAGGAACCAAAAACCTAGAGATTTATCGATGGCATCAAAAAGAACTAAAACCAGGTGTTCATCAAAATAAATTTTTTGTTTCTTTTATCAATGACGTTAAATATCATGTGACACGGCAACAGAGAAATTAACTTTATTATGAAGGCTTCAACACACTCATAGATTAGGGTCAGAACTTATTATTATATGCAGAGGCTGCCTTTTTGGAACTCTCAAACAATTCTTCTCCAGGACACCAACTGCGGCATGGCACAGTTTGCTCTGGATACTGTAACTTCATGGCCACTAAATTTGACAGTGTTCCCTCCAGCTTCAGTGATGATCTTCTGTTCTCTGTCTTGTTTTTCCTCACAATACTGAACAACTACTCCTCACCAGCATTACTGTGGGGCAAGACTAAACAAGTTCTGCAACGTTTGGTAAATATTTGACTCGTTTACTAGCTGCTTCAGGTATACCAGGCCTAGCATTATGCTTCCACAAGACATCCACTCTGTAATGAAACAATACCTCTCCATCCACTTCCCCATCAATCACTTTAGCCTTGATGAAATTATGCAACATGTGAATGATAGGCTTCTCACTTTGCAACAGTTTGTTAAAGTTGTTGAACAGAGGGATTGAAGAAAGTAGAAATGGCAGAGCAACCTCTGTAAGTGTATTAGATAAAGCATCTTGCATCCTGGAAAATCTCTGATCAGCAAACTCTTCACTGAGAAAATAAGACTTGAGTGCACTGTACGTTATGAGTGTGTGGTACACATCTTTACAGCTTGTTGACACGTTCATTAATATTTTTGCATAGTCGTGTCCACAAAACTCCAAATACTCTAGCAATATGCCTTTTTTCAAACCAGTAAAAGAGATCTTTATGCAAATGTTCAATCTTTTCACCTGTTACTTTAGCAAAAGCATCATGACCATTGCCAGCAGCTATGTGGGCCAGGTGACAGGGAAAACCACTTACAAAAATATATGGATTTCTCTGTCTACACCAAGATGCAGATGAATTGTTCCTTCCTATCATAGAGTTAGTGTTGTCAACACCTACACTCACTGCAATACTCCACTTCCAGGGAATATCGTCAACCCTAAACTGCTCATCAACGATATCAAAGAATTCTTGTGCTTTTGATACATCATGACCGGTGGTGACACACACAGCAAAAAAGTGGTTGTCACACACATTGACCTTTTGAAGTAAAAAATTCTCATTGTTACTGGATTCATTTTCTTGACATCTTTGTCACTAGATCCATCAATTCCCAAACTGAATGGGTGTTGCTTGGAGAGTTGAACTACGTACTCATGGCAGTGGGTCCCATGGCCTTGTTGATAATTGCTGCTGTTTTTGTTGCACTGCAAGTATACTACCTAGCAGTTTTGCTGTCTGTGAAAATAGTTGTAAAGAGTGGTGGTCCAAGATGTGCAGTGGTGGCGATTGGTGGGTTATGTTGTATCAAGAAACTTGTAACCATAACTTTTGCTTTTATGACATCTCTTGATGTGGAGGTGGCTGCTGGGAACAACTGTGCAATTGGGTTGTTTCTGTCCACTTCTGTAACCGCCGCTTGAGCGATTCTCTTTTGCAATGGTCTATAACATCCTTTAATCCTTGATGATTGCCTGAACATGTTTATGGCAGGGAACACATAAAAATGAATATAGATCACTAAGAATAAGTGTAACAGGAAACAAACCTTCCCATTCTGTCTTGAACATTTGTGTTGTATTTGGCAGCACCTCTGCTGCTCCTGTTTGTTTTTCTTTCTGTCACTGAATCGGAACAACTCTGATTCTTTGTCCGATGAATATTCATCATTTTTTGCCATTTTGACAAAGTGGACGAAACATATCTAGGTGCATTTATTTGTAATAATGAGACATGCGAGATGCAGTTGTTATGTCAGCCGACAGATAACCTCCTCATCTCTAGAGTTCTTAGTAGCTCAGAGGTTAGAGTTTCTGACTAGTGTCTGAAAGGTTGGGGGTTCATTTCCCATCTAGAACTCAGAATTTTTTTCTTAGTTCTTCTCTCCACACAACCATTCTATTCATTATTAAAAATAAAGACATCTTGTGAATGTTTTTGGTGACATATTATGGGATAGTAAAGAGAGAAATATTTTTTTCTTGAAAGGGTCTTTTTTGCCCTTTCCAAAGAGGTACATGTGTAGCTTTCTATCCTGTTCTTTATGACCGCTGAGAAATTAATTTTTTAAATAACTATAGTAATATTTTCTAAGCGTTACACTGGGAAAGAGAGGGCGAGTTTTGAATGTTGCAATGAGTTCCAGAAGGTAGTAGAGCGATACATAAAAGAGTTCTGAGCAAGGACAGTGTGGCATTTAGAAACTTGGATTTTGACACTGTCATGTGTAAGTCCATTGTGAATGTCAGATCTCTTGACAACTAATTGCCGTAGGTATGTCAGAGCTAGGCCATTGATGGATTTTACAATAAGAGAGCATCCCTGGTTGCAAAGTTTTGAACTAATTGAAGCCTGGCAATATGTACCTTACTTGTCCCTGCTCAAACCGAAGAACAAAGCTGAAAACTAAAAACAATATTGCACTCACAGTACACATTAAGGAGGGGAAATCCAACAGGTGGCGAATCCTACTGATCTTGCAGAGTTTTCCAAAAAGGCACTTGCATGGTCTTTGAACGAAAGGTGCTAATAGATTACCACACCCAGGTCTTTAACTGCATCTACTACAGCAAGGTCTTTACCTAGGACAACAAGAGAGCGTACTGGTGTTCTTCTTAACATTTGTGAAGTGCCAAAAACACAGAACTTTGTTTTATCTGGGTTTATCAACTGATGGTTAGCGCAGCATCATGAGGCTACGCGTAACCGTGTTGAAGATCATGTTAAAGAGCCTCAAGGCCAGCGTCAATTTCTTTGTTACAAAATGCTAATTAGAGCTTAGAAGCATCGACATAAGACTCGATTTTGCAATCAAATGTGATAATATGCCTTAGAACTGTGGATTTCTACAGAATTGGCACCACAAAATCAGTTTTACAAGACAAAAATAAAAATACTCAAGGAAAGTGTATTCCATTTTTATGCCTCATTGTGAGACTGCGGCAAAACTGTAAGACTTGAGAGATCTGTATACAATCCCAGTAGTAATGCACTTGTCATCTGCTTGCCCCAGGGACGGGACCCTGGGCTAACCACGGGGATTATAAAGTGGGTGAAGAAAAATTGAGGATTTCCCCCGGGGATGGGGGAATTTAACATAGCATACATGTAGTCCCCTATGGGTCAAGTGCTTCTCAACAAAAATGTCCCTTTGATATCTACCTCTTCTAACTGGGATTTAGGGGACTTTTTTAATAGTAGTTCCTGTTGTAGCCTGTGTAGTTGGCTTGATTTCTTGTATACAACTGTTGTTAAAGACCACAAAAGCTCGTGAGGATTTAACATTTGGCTCTAATGCCATGAGAAGAATGGATAAAAATACCGTGCTCTTCACTTACCCCTTCATTGATGGTGTAGCCTGGGGGCTTGGGGTGATGTGCTCCCTAAAGACTGTGTAGTCAATGCCGATATATTAATATAAAACTGTTATTTTTCTTCTTCAGCAATATGCTAGTGGAGGGTGGACAAATTGTCCATTTCATTTCCTCCATGAGGTGCCAGTTGAGGAGTACAACTATCATCTAACCGTATGTGAATACAAGGTACTATATAAAGAAATAAGACTATACAGTACTTTGAGTTAAGAATTCCTTCACCACTTGACATCAAAATATTGGAAGAAAAAGGAATTAGCTTGACTGCTTTGAATTTTGACATGGTTGGGTTTGGTTAATTAAGTTACAAGTTTTAATTGTGAAAACCCCCACTTGATGTTAGCATATATCGGGCTGCATATTTGTTGAACTGAGGTACTTTCAGATAATAGCTGCATTTACCATGTTGGGACCCAGACATGCCAAAGTGATTATCCTTGTGCGGCATACTTTGTGTTAACAGGAAGTTATTTCTATGATGCAAGCTCCTTTTGTCTGCTTTCTCATCCAGTAGACCTTATCAGCTTGTATTGTTTTCCCAGACCACATGATAGTACCCCAGAGAACTGTTTCTTTCAAAATGTCCTCCTGTGTAGTGCATCGATGTGCTTATGTATGTATAATTAATGAAAGGACAAAAGGGAAATTCCGTGGAGAACATCTGAGGTGTTTCACTAGAACGCTTTCCTATTTCCTGCTTCTTTGAATAGTACACCTACCTCTTATTTCCAACTGAACTCTCTTGGAATGCTTTTTATCTGTTTATTTATTTTAGGATACTATCAGACAGGACTTAGAAGCAGGTAAGTTTATGGCATGCAAAAAAATATGCATAGAATTGTAGGAAGAATGCTGTATAATGGGCCCTTTGCATCTGGAGTGATTCATATGGTACAAAACTGCCATGCTGACGAGGAAGGGACACGTTAGGACAAGGCAAAGAAAAGGCTTGCGTCATTCAAAAATGGTGATTTCTTTTGTTTGTCTTGCCCCGGAACATCCCTTGCTCCACAGCGTGGCAGTTTTGTACCATGTGAATGACTAGCTACGAGCTGCAAACTTTTAGGGCCTTCTCCTGGCCATATATTTTTTTGTGGAAGCTGTGCACTTTTATTGCCTACTGGGAGAATTATTTTTTTTTAAGGTGGTTCGAGTGGATTTTTTTTGGGGGGGATACCTCCCGAGTTTGAGCATTAACTACGTTGCCATGAGTAAAGATATGGGAAGAAGATTACCTCAACTGTATTATATAAAGATGAAAATTTCTTATGATCTGGGTTTTATTGCTATCGGAGTCGCCATGGCAATGTAACGACGCCATTACGTTTTTTATTTATCATTGTGTTTCTCTGTACCGGGAGTTTGTTTAAGAAATCGCTTAAGGGAGTTTGTACCTGCCATAATTGCCTCAATTTTGTCAAAGTTTGAACAAATTCTATGAGAGCGTTTTCAAGATATTTTGAAACGAAGTTTTAAGCATCATAAAAACAGTAAAAGCGCATGCTATCCACACAATTAGCTAAATTTTTAAGAAACTGATAAGCTTTGGAAACGCGACTTCATCTCATAGTGGTTTGATTCCATTGAAAACTGCGTACAAAAAAAGAGGAGAATTGCTCCAGGCGATTGCGAGTAAGAAGAATTTTATTAACTTGCATTCAGCTGCTTTTATTACAGTTTTTGCACATAATTTGGTCCATGCCTACAAATTTTGCATTTTTCAAAAAACTGCTCAATAAATTCTTTAGAAATTTGACAATCTCAAGATCTATCGTTAATAAATATACCCTGCAAGTTTTAAGAACATTGAAAACAGGGAAGGCTTTTAAATAGAGCCTCAAATAAATTATAACCAATTTTCCCCCAGATTTTGTGTTTACAAGTGAGCGTCCTCATTATTCACTGGCGTTGTTTCCAAGTTTCATATGCACATGCACATTTATCAAAAAGAAATAAATTTGCATCAAAAAGGACCCTTGGTTAAATCTCCCGAATATGCTAATAACCGGGTAAAGAAATTAGTGATGTATTATAACATCACAGCAACTCTTCGTAAGAGTTTCTGTGATGTTATAACGCGAGTAAGATAATTTTAATTTCATTATCTTAGCTTAAAAGTATTGCATCGTACACGATGAGCCGTGACGTTCACCTTCTTGGCTCTCACTGCTATCTGTGACACAAGCCAGTTATTAGCATATTCCGGATATTTTCTCCGAAAGTAATCAAGAGTTCTTTTTTATGCTTTTTTTTTTTTGCTAAATGTGCACGTACATATGAAACTTGGAAACAATGCCAGTGAATAATGAGGACGCTCACTTGTAAACACAAAATCTGGGGAAAAAATTTGGTATATTTGAGGGCCTATTTAAAAGCCTTCTCTGTTTCAA